>BSBM01001346.1:22315000-22850000 GCA_027924585.1 Larix kaempferi
CCACTAGATTGTGCTCAGACCCAATGGGTCGCTGCGCAAAGGCGCCGCCCTCTCACCATACTCAGAAATATCCATCACGCTCCATCAATGCCTGAAGGAAAAAACACAGAAAAGAGAAGAGGCCTCCATGCAAGATCCATGGCCACCAAGAAACGCAAACCCTTGACAGCCAACCAGAAAAGAACCCCGGCCTGGATCAGCCGTCGCCGTCATGGTGGAATCTTGATCTGGGTCGATGGATGACGGATCTGGTCACCCACCGGGCACCAAGAACCCAAAGAAGCCGCAGCAAAACGGCTCCGCAGCTGCAGGTCCTGACGACCTTCAAAGGAGAGCGGAACAGAAGCCGACCGTTGTCAATATAGCCGCCGAAAGCAGGAAAGCCGTCGAGTGTCGCCGAATGATGCTGCAGGAAAGCCGTCGAGTGCCTCCTTTGGAAGCCGTTGTGAGAGCCGGACGCCATCGACCGCAGTTGGAAGCCGCTCCGCACTGCAAGGGCCGCCTCACCACGATGCCATGAAAACCTCTGCACCCGCTGCCGTCGCCCCGGGAAAGCAGGTGCTCTTCCCTCGCCGTCGACCATTACAGGGAGTCAAGTGACCAGGGAGAGAGCCCTGGCCGCTGAGATCAACTCGGATCGGCTCAAAACCCTAGGTTGCAGAGCTCCCATCCGAGGTCACCTCGAAACTCCAATTCTCAGTTGGATATTAAGAAGGCGTGGGATCTGAATTGCGTGTAATGTATTGTAATATTATAAAGATCTCTATGATTGTGTAAGAGAGATTGTGAGAGAGTGAAGAGGAAGTTGCAACGGATGTGTTGAAGGTTGTATCCCTTCATTTTGTTGGATGGTATAATAAAATGACTAGCAATTTCTTTGTGGACGTAGCCCAAATTGGGTGAACCACGTTATATTTGTGTCTCTCTTGTATTGTGTTTATGTGATTTATATTTGCATCTTGTTTATTGTTATTGTTATGTGATCCTGTTTTTCTAACAATTAGGTTTATTCCTCATAGAAATGTGTGAAATAGTTTGCCAAGGTATCATGCCTAGCTACTTCTCCCCATCAATAATATATTATCACCTGCCAAAGTTTCTTGCTCCTTGATTTGTTCCCAAAATGGTCTTCTTTCCCCGTCAAGCTTATAATGCTTACAATTTTGAAGACTTTACCTAAATCCTTTGTTTCTCCTTCAAGAATGGTTCATGCAATAAAGATATGGGTATATACTAGATTAAATCTTTGACTTCAACTTGTCACTAAACCTCTTGACAGAACATCAACATCAAGTGAACAAAATGTCCATTTTTTAGAATTTTAGACATAATAGAAATTGCTTACGATAAACACATTGTTTCTTGAAAGAGTATGGCATTTGGATGATAAACCAACAACATTAGATCCTAAGGGATCTTTGTTTATGGAACCATACAACCTTCCCACATTCAGGGAGAGTATAATCATTAGGTCATCTTTTTGGGGGTTTCCTTGCTCTGAGAAAACCCTTAATAGTCAATTGTTTTCCTTCCAACACTTCTTTGAAGGCTACAAATTTTGCTCTGGATATGTTAGAATTTTTTCCTACTGTCAATGGTTTATCAGTTGATAGGATTATACCTCCTTCAATGACCTCATTGTCTTCCACCTCGATTATCCTTCAAGGACGCAACCGGTAGATGGAAGTCTAAGGAACCCTATATTTCTTCCTTTTACAAGGCTTCGTGACTTCAACTTCACCAAAAAGTCCTTCCTTGTCCAAAACAACTTCCAAGGACATCCTTTGCAAGAGTGGAGGATTTTTTGAAGCCCTACATTCCTTGTGAAAACTAGGGTTTAAGGGTTCCTTTTCCAAGGCTTTCAGGATATCAAAACCTACAGGATTTTCTGAAGGAGATATGGACTTTCCCATTGTCAAAAGAATATGTGAAGAACAAGGAGGGAATATAATACGTTGCGACGGTTGTTACTTGTATTGATCCAAATAAGTTTGAACTACTTGAGCTAGAGAAATATTCACATCGACCTTTTTGACACTGAGATTCTCTTCCATCACATCGAGGGCTTCCTTCTTGTCAATAGTAGTAGTTTCCAACCCCTGATATTTTTTCACCCAAAGTTTCTTTCTTGGAACCCAAATTTTATTTGTGGGAGAAAACCTCCACATATGACCTACCTCATGACAAGATGAGCACCTAAAAGGCAATTTCCAATAATCCAATCTTTGTGTGAAAGATCCTAACCCCCATTCAATTTCCAGCTCACCTTGCAAACTATCCCTCAAATCTAGTTCCACAAGAACCTCGGAAATCCTTTTGTTTGAATAGTTCCATAATTCTTTTTCTAAAGTAATGAACTTCCCTAGAGTCTTCGCAATGTCCATTAAGGACCATTCAATCCAAAATTACATGGGAATACTAGATAAAAGAGCTGATATGTGTTGGATTACCATTGGCTCACTTCTAGGATCGAAACCTAGGTTCCATTGCTTTAGAACACAACTATATGGCCCCCACAAACAATTCTAAGCTAAGGTGGAGTTTGCATCTTTATCACTCCAAATATTGAAACAAATCCAACCCTTAACCAAAATATGAAAACTTGGCATATACCCTAACTACAATTTCCACCCTTCTTCTAACCATTGCACCATGGAATTGTTCTTAATCGCCTTACCCATGAATATTCCTACTAACCCCACATGCAATAATTCCTCCACTTTATCCAAACCAATATCATGACCTAGAATCACTTTAACCTTTCCACTTGCACCCTGATACACTTTTGTTTTCATCGAGAGTGTCTATAGAATCTGATTTTCAAGAGATTTGATGGGAAAGGTAAGGATTAAGGCTACAAACCAAGCTCTTGAGGTGATGAGGAACCAAGGGTTAACATAAGGACCAAATGATGCCAAACCTACACCTTCTGAGACTATATGAACGATCAAAGATCGACACTCCACCCTCTTGGCTTCATTAATCCCCTTCTCAAAACTATCATTAGCTACCAAATCATCTTTGTTGTCAATGCTAAAGGCTTTGGCACATTTCCACAATTTTAAAAGTTCCTCGTGGGTACAAATTATGGCTGGAGACTATAGGGCCTCATTCTCCTATAATCTATAAGTTACTCCCTCGGGACCATTTCTATACTAGGACCAAAACTCTAGGAAAAACCATGTGGACTGTTAAAACCCTAGAAACCATAGTCCTCTCCAAAAACAAAAGTGGGTTCAATTCACCAATGTGTGTATCATCTTTTTGCACAAGATCAGTGAGTAGCTTCTTGTTTCGTCCTCATGTTTTGACTAATATTTTAGTTAATCAAAGAATTTTTTTTTTCCAGTTTCGTTAGTCAACTGCAATGGAACCTTTTTTAATAACTCACAAATCGCCATAGCGGATGCAAAAGGAGGCAACTGGCCCAACCACAAACCCGACAGACACGTGCCTAGCCAGCAATAGCAACCCGCCTGTAGTTCACACCTCGTGCCTAGTTGCATGATGCGCCACGCGCCCGACTCCAACTCCTACCACCCGCTTGCCAGCATGCCTGCCCCCACGCCAGCCCATGTGCCTCCCCACGTGTCTACCCAGCTGCCTGCCTGCTCCACCTACGGGGATGATCACGTGCTTCCCTCCACCATCTACGCGCCCCATGCAAACCTTTAATTGCCCCTGTTGTCTTCTGGTCCGAAGCTCGGCCTCCCATCTATGGTTTGACTTCTCCAACGTGCATGATGTCCAGTCAGCTGCTCCTAACCTGATCTGTGTTCAGGCTCTAATGACTCCCACGATTCTGAATGAATGGAGCTGTCCTTCCGTTCTCATGACCATTACAGGTTATTCAATTAATATGACAGGAATGCACCTACACTTCATTCATATTTTTATCAGACCAACTAATGCTCGGCTAAGAGCTTTGTTGCGCAAAGGCTCCACTACAAGCTCTTCGCTCTTTGAAGCTCGGCTCTTGGCTCTTGCAGATTCTTGACAACGAGAAGTTCTGTTATCTGCTCTCGTGGAGTTCATCACTCTCCTGGACCTCGGCTGTTGCTGTTGCTCTGGTTCTCTTAGCTCTAGTTCTCTCGGCCCAGACCATTTCGTGCATTCGGATTCTGGTTTTCTGGCTATGGGTCGTGGGTTCTCTGGTGCTCTGGTTTTCTGGTTCTCTGGTTGCTGGTTCTTGTGTTATTGGTTCTCAGGTTCTCTTATTCTCCAATTCTCAAGCTCTCTGGCTACCGACTGCTGGCTCTCTGGTTCTCTCGGTGCTCGCTGGCTCGGGCTCCCTGTTCTGCAGGCTTCGCAGTTTAGTTGTCTGCCTGGTGCGCGGTGCTCTCGGTCTCCGAATCCTCGACACGCGCTTATTCCTTGGTTTTTAGATCCTTCAACCATCTTCGTCACCATGCCGCCTAAAAAAAGGGTCTGCACCCGTCAGGATACTCAGCAAGCGAGTTCTCTGCAACATAGTGGCTCTTCCTCCACTCCGCCTATTCACCTCATGTGCAGGGTGGTAGAGAAGGCTCGCAAGTTTCAGTCTGAAATTCCAATTCATGCTCAGGCGGAGATCCATGATGCCGAGGACGACACCAGGGTCTCTCGTGGTTGCCTGACAGATGAAGAAATTTGTGAGGAGTTCGAAGCCCTTATCCCCGACCCTAGTCATACCAGGGGTCGGGCCACTTTGTACCAAAAAACTCTTGACTTGCATTGGTCTCATAAGATGGTTCTGGGAAATGCTCTCATCGATAGAAATGAGGCTCAGGCTGAAATCCTCATGCAGCAGGACGAATTGCACGACATGCTGAAGCAACTACTGTATAACCAATAGCAGTTTGCCCGCCGCTTCGGGATCACCTTGGCCAAGGACCCAACCACCCAGTCCGAGTAGAAGGAATACAACAGTAATTAAGCTATGCCTACTTTTTTCCTTATTTTAGATCTTTTGGTTTCGACCGTAATGCTTTATGCTTATCAGTAGTTCTGTTATTTCTCCTTCTTTCAGTAACGCTTGTTTCCTTGGTAGGATGATTGTTTTAAGAAACATTTCAAAACTTATTTTGGGGTCTGTTTTCTCTTTCATGAGAGGACCCAGTGCTACCCAAACTTTGTATATTTTGACAAAGATAATATCAGGATCTATATCAGCTTACAAAAAAAAAAAAACTCACAAAGGTTTCAAATTATCCATTCTAGATAAATTGTGTGTAGCATAATTTGCTCTTTTTGTAGATGACCTTCATGCTCTAGGAAGAAGGTATGCTCAGTAACATCATGCACTACACTTAGTTATTTCCCTTCATTCTAGAAAATTGACCTTATACAAACTTATATCTCAGTATGATTATTCTATTTCTAGGATGCTTGAAACAAGATTGACTCCATTATTGTCTATAAATGATTGTAGGGGAAAGATGAAATGTTTTTTTGCTTGCATAAACCACCCAGTTTTGGACTGGAAGTCGATCGAAGTTTCAAATTGTTGAGACACTGGATATGAATATAGTTGAATGTTGTAGTATATTTATGTATTGAGGTAGATATTGGTATGATAATAAATGTCGTGGGAAAGGATTATGGATGAGGCGATAATAAGAGCGATAGGTTGATGATAAGAGAATTAATCGAGGAAAAAATTGAGAGTTCCAAAAATATGTGAATGTATGGGAGGGATAGAAGCATTATCAAAGATGGAGTATTGTGTGAGTTGGGTGAAATGCAGGCAGTTGATGTACGGTTTCTATGTAGATCCAGAAGGAGTAGGAGATCCTAAAAGAACCATGAAAACCACAATTGGAGATACCTAAAGTATAGATATTCTACTAAAAGTGATTTGAGGCCGACTTCTAGGGTTGTTGGGAAACCCTAAAGTATTACATTGAGGAAAATCATAGTAACATGATTGTGTAGATCTAAGGTTGTATTCAGTTGAAATGTTTATATGCATAGAACAAGTGAATTGTGTGTATGTATTAAACATTGAGAAGTTTATATATATATATATATATATATATATATTATAAACATTAAGAACTTTACATTTATTTATTTTTTCTATTTTGTGATTTAATAAATCAACTATAATGTCATAATTAAACATTTAAATAATTATCATCAAATGTTAAATCCAATGAGTTTGTCATATAGATTCATATTTAATTATGGAGTTTATTGTATAAATAATCTTGTGATATCTTATAGGTAATTGAACTTGAGCAATTATTCCTATAAACATATAGGAATAGTTGCAAAGTAATTAAATTAAGTTTAAAGATGTAAAGGTCATTCTCAATATAATATTCATCAATATGGTGGAGATCCATGTTCAAACCATATGGAAGAAATGTTTAAGATCTTCATTTACATCATTCGGAAAATTGGTAGCATCTCAATTTTTGATATAAACTTATAATATGGTAAAATGATCTAGCTTTAACCCAAATGGATTGGATTCATTAGCAAGGAACTTAAGAGTTTCTTATAGGTGATTGAGGTTCAATGCCATGACGATTTTTAATCCTTGAGGTTACCATGGGGGCATCTAGAGGTAGTGGTTGGACATATGGTTGCACTCATAGTGATTAAATTGAATGATCTCGTGATTGACACCCACATAATTGGATCAAAGCCCGCCATCTTGCCATATTTAATATCAAACTCTAACTATTTTATTTATGGCCAAAATTTTTCAAACCCAAGAAAATAAAAATCATAGTGTTAACTCTTGATCCAGGTGGAGACTAGTGGCCACCAACCTGTTCCACTGAGTTACAACGATTTGCCATCTTCAAGGAATTTTTCTATGATTTGTTTGGTCCCAAACTTTCAGGGTCATTTTGAGGCCCTAAACAGTGGTTTTTGGCCAATCGAGGGAACAGGGAATTCCATGGCATTCCATGGCCCTAACCAAAATTTATACTCTCAATTATTTCTTTCCAATGAGTCATCAAGCACCCTAAATGTAGATCATATGTAAAAGTTGTACCCCCGGGAAGTTAGGTAGCCACCTAGGGGCCCACAAACCCTTTTGGCGCTTCATCTCCTAGGGTTAGAGTTTTTGTTGTTTAGGGATTTTGCCTCTATGTTATGATAAAAAGGCCCTTTATGATGTATTTGTAATAATCTCCTATGAATGAGTGTAGCCGACACATATCTCTTCAAATATAAGCTACCACCATCCAAGCTAGTTTGTTTTGCTTTTCAATTTACAATGGTTTTCCATTCCATTCACTAATTGAATTTGGGTTTTAGTGTACTACTATTCTCTCTAAAAAATATTTATGTGTGTTTCCACTTTATATTGTTGTCTTCATTTCGTTCTCTAAATAATCTAGATTAATGATATCAAAGCAATTTTCTCTTGTTGTTTCTCGGTGCATGTCCCCAATGAGATACGGGTATTGGGAGTTGGATCTCGAACTACTTGAGCTTGGGGACAACCACTCTCATCGGCCCAAACAACCTCACATGGCAGGAGAAGAAAACATAGATGACGAAGTAGGAGATCCTATTAAGTTGTTGCTCAAGGAAGCCCTTACGCAATAGAGGAACGAGATTATGGACAATTTCACCCAGATCCTTTTCCGACTACCAATGATGGTGGAGACACCTTCAACCAACAACCATTTTGGAGGTGCAACACCTTTCAAGGTACAAGTTAAATTTGACATTCCTTTTTTGAACGGCTAGATAGATGCATATGTTTTGGAGAAATGGTTAAATATTTTAGAGGGTTATTACTCCGTTCATAAATTTTCCAACAATGAAAAGATTACATTCGCACTCCTTAAGTCCCTCCCTCATGTCAAATATTGGTGGGACAGTTACTATGGGAGGCATGCCAGAGATGATTCTACATCATATGGTACATACCGCACTTGGGTAACCTTTGATGTTGCCGTCAAGGAGGAATTCCACCCCAACGGAAACTATGATGATCAATGTACGAGATGGACAACTTTGCGCTAGGAGAGAGACTGGATAGTGCTAGAGTTTATCGATATATTTCATACCTTGCACTCAAAGATGGGTATTAGAGACTCTGAATGGCACTTGGTCCTAAAGTACCATAATGGTCTACATAGGTACATCCAAATAGAGATGGATATCCTGGACATTTCTTCACCGGGAGCTGCTTATCGATATGCTATCAAAATTGAGCAAAAAATCAAGTAAAAGAATAAGCAAGAGTTTGTATTTGCAAATCAATTGAAACAAAATCCCGGCAAGGGTGGCCCTAACTCACAGAACAAATGATAGATCAAGGATAACCAATCCAAAATGCAGGTGAAGAAGGGTAATGGGAAGTAGAAGAAGGACACTAGAAAGTGGTGTAAGTTCCACAAAAGCCCCTAGCGCAGCACCAATGAATGTCGCCCGAAGTAATCATTGTTAGTCGAGATGAAACACTACAAGGAAAAGACCTTCTAGCAGAGGTTTTTGTGGATCGTGGAGGTCACTAACAGAGGTGAACGGGCAGAGGTTTTAGTGAATGTTTATATTCTGTGCTTTTATACATACCAAATGCATCGGTGCGCCCTTGATCTATATGCACTAGTGCGTACAAAATCAAACCGCACTGATACCGAAAATGTAAATTTAAAAATTGTGCAGAGAAGCAAAGCATACAAATTCTTTTAAGCAAAATAGAGATTACACCACAACATTCACACATAATACATAGAGATTTACCCTGCAAACCCCTAGCTGGGGAAACCAATAAAACTTAGAGCCACACCTTTTATTTTATCATTATGATTATTAACCACTCATAATACAAATATAGGTATTATGCAACATTCAAAACCCTAATCCATTAACTCGGATTAGAAATAGACCCCAATCCCTTAATCGGGATTAAATTACATATTTTTAGAAAAAGCCCAAAAATAGCCCAAAATTTTTTGAACTTGCTTTGCTCATATCGGAAATGGGGATCTTCGGGTGCGTCATCATTAGACGCACCCCCCACACACACATGTAAAGAATATAACACACGCCCAACATAAAATCCTCGTTAAGCGGAGAGGAATTTTTTTCTTTCTATTTCTATAGCCAACAATGACCAATGCGTTTAAACTACAAGCACACACCGATGTGTCCACATAATTGATGCACATAAAAATGAATTACAGTGTGTTCTATACAATACGCTGCACTGATGCTTCTTTTAATTCTATGCACCAATGTTGAATAAAATTAAAAAATTATCAGATGGAAAACTTTTTTATTTGTTTAAATCCATTAACGGTGTGTTTAGATATTTGAATAACAATGGTGCATCATATAATTGGAAGCACTCACTCAAGGTGAAATTAAAAAAAAATTGGACAGAAAACTTTTTTAATATTTTTATATTCATAAGTGTGGCATTTACTTCACTCTAACACACAAGTGCATTGTTTAATGTATGCATCGGTGTAGGGTAAAATTAAAAAAATTACCAGATGGAAACTATTTTTATATCATTATATTCATTAACAGTGCACTGTTATCTTCACAATGCATTGACATGTCTTGTCATTTAGAGCAATGAAGTAGGGTAAACTGAAGAAAAAAAAAACCAGACAAAAAAATGTTCTTATAATTTTATATTTATGCACGATATGTTTATATATCCAAAACAGGCCAGTGCGTCCATATTAGAGCGCAACAGATTAGGGTAAAATTAAAAATATGCAGAACATAATTTATTTTTTTATATTCATTGCCGATGTGGTCATGCGAGCCAAACACACCAGTGCATCATGTTATCAGGTGCACGGAAACAGGGTTAAAAACATTACGAGACAAAAGAATAATTTTTTCCATCCTTTAGTGTTGTAGACCACCTAAACACCGGTGCTATAGTTGCCTCCTTGAAGCGCCCTTCCATCGATGATCCACGTGGTTGAATTGCTCCCTTTAGTTGCTTACTACGTGGCTTTCAAATTTTACCAAATGGTGGGTAAATTTGAATTTTTGTCTACGTGGAAACCATGCCTCCCTCGTTCGCAAGTGCCAAGGCAATGTCTTTGTTACCTTCTAATTTAAACTTTTAGTGGATTGAAATTTAAAATTCACCTTAAATTTGCACTTTTTTACAAAAAAGTTAAAAAATTCTTCACGGTGCATTTGAGTTGTTCGATTAACACCACGTAGACTGGTGCTCCCTGTAAATTTACAATGTGAAATAGTAGCAGTGCGTTATTAATATGTAGCACACCGCATTAACATTGCGCTATATTTTTCATAACTCATTGCTATAATTTAATAAAACATCTTTCACATCATCATTGTTTGGTGCGTTTCACTAACCATAGAGCATTGTGAGCGGTGCGGTTAAATATGGTAATACATTGGTGCTAGTGATCACTTAGAGCATAGTCTAATCAGTGCTTTCTAGATTTGGAGACGCACTGCTACAATAATGAAAAAAATAATTTAATTATTCACCACATACGCTAGTGAACCGTAATAATACGTGCACATTGCCTAGTCGATGCGCTTATGTTTAACAAATGCGGCTCGGCCTTTGAAAAATATTTTTTCACCCCATTCCTTGGTATTTTCACACAGAGCTGCACCGATTACAATGCACTCTAAACACTTGTGCATACCATTCACGGTGTGGAGACATGTTTGTAAAGCACTAGTTCTCTCGAATGAGGGATGCACCGATATAAAATATTTCATAAAAAATGGTGGTGCATTTTAGTATCACACACGGACTATCTACGCTGCTTTTTTGTCTCAAATAACACCGGTGCATTCAAGTTTGAAAGTGCGTCATTTTTTCTATTGTCTAATGAAATTTTCAACACGCCGGTGCACTAGGGCGAACATAACGCACTGTTCACTATGCTTATATCATTTGTAATCCACCGGATGTCAATGTTGTTTTAATGTTTGTATATTTTATTTGTGTATTCGGTGAGTTTACATTATTGTAGCGCACCATCCACGTTGCGCTTCTATTATAAAGAGCACCACGTGCGGTGCATGACTGTTATATGGCCACACCGCTTATTAAACACATTTATTATGAGAAAAAAATTATTGTTTGATATTAATAAATAAATTAATCGTTTAACGAAAATTTGAATGTTTTTATATACATGTATGTGTCTATGTATGAGACTGATGGAAGTTTATGTGAATGAGAAATGTCAGTGATGAGATCTACAGTAGGAACATGAGATGCAGGTGGACCTCTACAATGTTGTACGAGAGTGGGAGGCCAAAGAGAGGGAGAGATATTTGTACCCTCGTCGGACCATTAAATCACAGACAGGCGATCTCTTAAGGGTTGTTGGACTCCTCGAGTTCTATTAGGATGATACATTCCTAAAGGGGAACTCAACATTTTTTATGCAGTTGATCCGTCAATGGGATCAACATAGACAATCATTTTGTTTTGGTCTGAATTTTTGGTTTCATCCCACATAGAAGGACATCTACTTCATCAGTAGGCTATCCAAGAGAGGGGAGGATTTTCCTTAACTCCCTGATGTCCCACTTGGTGTTGTAGTAGATTATTAGCTTACATACTCTTAGATATATATCAGTAACCAAGTCACTAACCCTACTCTTTTTCAGGTTTCTGGATGACAGTCGTTGCATATTGCTTCTTTCGTGCAAAGGAGGTTAGGTTCCTCTCTCTTTTGGTTACGATGATGGTGCACTTCACCACTGATGGCCAACACATTAGTTTCCCTCTATTATATTATGTAGATTCTTTAGTGCAGAGACCTAGATGCATTAGGTGATCTGCCATTTTTTTGCGGTAGTTTTGTTTTGATATAGATCGATGTGCACACTTTTGAGGGGAGGGTCAACTTGCCTTTTGTCTTAGATCTATTTTGTTTGTTTTTTTAGAGGTTTCTAGTCACGAGGTCATCATTTGGCCATCGCTCTCCTAGGGAGATGACTGAGGTGCATAAGCATATGTGGGGATAGATGCTTCCCAAGAGGGGCCAACTGGAGTTCCCAACTAGGATCACCTAAGAAGTACTCGAGTTACTATAGTGAGGATGATAATACTTTGGACCTTGTGATCTAGTCTTACACAGGGTTAGAATGGAGGGGATTCTAGAACATATTTTTCACCTAGGATGAGACACCATATGACATAGGTAATAATAGCATTATTTTTAAGTTAATCTAGTTGCATTTTATTGTCTTACTTAATGCAAATGAAATTTATTCTAACATTTTTTTAAAATTGATTTATTAAATTGTTTAATGAAATTGTCTAATTATTGTTGTGTACTATATATTTTGTATATATTGGCACCTATGATGGGGAGGGGCATCCACCGGTAGTAGATGAGGATATATATGAGATTGAGGCAGTGCCTTAGTTTCCCATACCTGGCCTGTGATGTAGGCCATATGCTAGATTCCGAGAGGACGTGGAAGACTAATTATCCACATTGTTGGCTTGATAGCTAGTCCACCCTATACAAGTTTAGGAGATCCTACGAGACCGCGATCTAGTAGAGATACAAAAGATTATTCCTCGTGATATGAGGGGTTTGATGCATCAAATCATCGGTGCAACCAGCTTTCTAGTTTCTTGGAGGGATGGCCATGGTATTCAGCCTTCATCTACTTCATTTGATGAGGATGTCGATCCTCCTCCTCCATCTCCTCCTTCTCCTCCTTCTCATCACCGATACGACCAACCACCATCTCCTCCTCCTCCTCACCATGACGATCGACCACTATTTCCTCCTACACACCCAACTAATTCACCACCATCTCTGGATCATCCCTAGTTCAATAGGCCACCCTCTCCTCCTCCGCAAGCCGACCATCCACCATCTTGTACTCCACTCGTCTCACTTGTACATTGGATGGTCACGACGGGTGAGATTGATCTTTAAGGAGATATCTATGATGCACTCTAGTCTACCTTTTTCTCCTAGCAGAGGTACTAATGCTCTTGGCTCTGCTGGTGGAGGTACCAATGCCTGTAGCTCTGTTGGTAGAGGTATTGATTCCTCTGGTTTCAAAGGTGGACCAACTATCTCATAGCATTTATTGGACTTGAAATGTATATTTGTGTCATGTTCCCAAATTTTTCTATAGTCCAAGACATAATTTTGGCTTAAGTCACCTAAGTTAGATTTATTAAATTGATGGTTAAGGGTGGAAATTTTCCTAAGTAAGATGTCCAAGGGTGTAATTGAAGATTAATTGGACTAAGGTGGGCCACCTAAAGATACTAAATTCCCAATTTGAGTTGCTTGGGAGGATTATTAATTAATTGGGAAATTTTGGAGCCAGGCCTATAGTAGTTAGATATTTAACAATTTTAATGTTTGGAGTGCTTGTAATTATTTTCATTTTATTAATTATCATGAATAATTAAATTTTGGGCAAGTGATGGTGCTCATGCGGCTAGGAGGGTGCATGAGGATAAGGTGGGCCTCACCCACTCACTTGAGAAAAGATAGAAACAAGAAGAAAGGAGCTAAAAGCAAGGTGACAAGAAAAAAGAAGGAAACTAGCAAAATCAATGAAAAGCAGGCAAAAGCATAAACAAGGAAAGTGAACAAAGGAGGAAAGTGTTGAAAAGCATTCAATTTTGAAAAGCAGGAAACATCCAGAAAGCTAAGGAGGGCGCAGTTTCTAAAAGAAAATGAAAATCACAAAGCAAGGAATGTTTTGAAAAGCAAGAAGGTTGCACAAATCAATGATGTTGCTAATATTCCTAAGGAAGGTGTACTCATCCACTCACATGTTTTGAGTTGCTTGTTCATGAAGCTATCCATTATATAAAAGAATGCTAGTGCACTCCTCTCACATCTTTTGGTCTTTTGTTATTTTCCTTGAAAGCATTTTGCTTCTCAGAGTTGAGTGATGTGCATCAACCAAGCTTGGGATATGAAACCTAATGCAGTTATTGTTCCAGTTTGTCCATGATCAGATCAAGAGCCATGGAATGCTGATCTACAGGCCTGCATCAATCCATCATTGAAGAATCTAAGATATCTAGAGAGTGATCCTCAGTCACAGTACAATTGGAGAGAGTTTTGAAGAAGTTACTCTGGAGGAGATAATCCATTTTAGTGAAGGTGCCCCTAAGCAGCTCATGAAGTCTAGTGCACACTCCATATGCATATACAAGCTCCGATTTCATCCTTCTTGCATATCTAGTGCATAACTTCTCCTGATTCTCCTCATCTCATACTCATTCTCTCAATTTGTAAGATTTCTTTAGCATGGAGACTCCTTGAAGATCTGAAGATTAAAACTCCTCTAAATTATGCTTAGGATCTTCAATTTTGATTTGCTGCTGTTAATTAACTCATGTCAGAGACCTCTTATACTTCATAAGTGAATTTTGTAAGCCTCTAAGGTAGTTTGAATCAAGCAATTCCAAGACTAGCTCTTTGATCACTTTTTCTTGAGTAGTTTTACAATTTTTGTAATTCAAAGCTATGTATGAGACAATTTTCTGTTCTAATGGTCATTTGTGAATCCTGAGACCTTAATGAAGAATTCCCAACTATCTCTGTGAGGATTCAAAGGCCTCTCAACCTCTTTGGAAGAACCTTGAAAACTACTAGTTGAGCAGTTCAAGATAGCGCCATTGCCTCTTTGGTTTCCAAACTCAACCAGAACCTCCCAAATTCTTATAATCTCTTGTCCAACACCTAATTAGGAGGTTAATATCTGACATAATCCATTTGGTTACCTTTAGGTGGGAGAAAATTAGTTTAGTTTGCATATGCTAGTGTGCCCAGGAAGCCTCAGAGTAGACCTTAGCGACAACTGTTGTTGAAACGTAAATGGCCCCAGTACCTTGTGCATAGGACTCATAAGCTAGAATTTAATTTGTTATTTTTGCTACTGCACATTCACCCATACATTTTGCAGATCCTAAATATCCCAAATTCCTAACCCTGGAGGAATCTTATTATGCCCAAGACCAACTCTTTTCCAACTAGTTTTGTTAACTAGTTTCTACTTGTGAAAACTTGTGTTATAAGTTTTAAATTTTGGATAATATCATCTCCAACCTGATTAGGGATATTACAGTGGTATCAAAGCACTTTCCTCTACTCATGTGGAAATTTAACTCTCAAGTTGAAGAATTTGTAGCCATGAGACTAGCACCAGCCAGTGATAATTTTGAATGGGATGATGAGGAAGTCTTCTATGTTGATGGAGGATTAACAAGAAACGAGGATGATGATTCTTTGTGTGTCATTGTGTGCACAGAGAACATAATGCCTAATCCATTAGAGTTTAGTGTTGTAGATGGTAGAGTGTGTTATGGGGGAAAACTTCTAGGAGTCAATCCCTCGGAGTACATCATATAATACCACACATTGAGGAAGGAGATCCAGGAGATCTTGCCTTTTTGAAACTTCTGTACTTTCCAAGTTGAAATTTTGTTTTCAAATGAGGATCCTTGTGGTAGTACATATCAAAGTATAGTTAGTCATATTGTCAATAGTGTGTGCAAAGAAGTGGAGCATATGTTGCAGCAGAATGAAGCATCACCATGCTCTACACCTAATGAGCTAATGAATAAGGGAGCATCCAAAGATTCACTTGATTCAGAAAGAGGGAGGCCCTTTGTCAAAAGGAAACCATTAAATGATCATGAGGGACCTAGAATTGTGGAAGCTTCCAAAGAGAAATAAGAACCATGTGTAGCACAAGACCAAGTAAAAAGTGTTGAAGTTGTTAACAATGAGGAAAGAGATTCCACTTCGGGATATTCAAGCTTCTTTGTTGAGGATTTAAAGATCACCTCAGAGGAGATTAGTTCTATTGATGGTGGTGAGACATATTTTGGATCAGATCCAAAAGAACATAAATCCGATTCACAGTCACCACTTGAACTTCATAATGAAGCAGAAGACAAGCACACATTAGCTGGATGTGAACCAGGATATTTGGTGGCAGGACGAGGCACCATAGATCCACCATATGAAGAGAGAGATATGATGCAAAGGTATGGTCAAAATTCATATTTTTGTATTCCCTTGTGTCATAATTAAGTTGCAACCACATCAGAGGAGAAGCTTGGCATGTTTGAGTCTTTGGGTGTTGTGGCTCAAATCTCTGGTGATAAGGGTGAATGCAGCGATAGGGATGAGTCATTGGAAGGGAGTTTTCATGATGCCCACATGATGGAGGAGCTCACATATGGAAGCACACACTATGTTTTCAATGATACATTGAGTGACTTGGAGAGATTATTCCTAGTCACCAAAGAGAGGAACCATGAGCCACCTAGTTCTCTAAGTGGTGAACCAAAAGAAGGCATAGCTGAAATCCTTAGTAATGAGGGTTGTTCAACAAAAGAGCAGGGTGTTCATACCCTGGATCCTACCACAAGTACTACAGAGAAACAATCCAGAGGGACAAGTGAAACTCTGGACATGGTTGAAAGAGCACATATCGATGGATCCTCAAGTCTCTATATGGGTGACATAGAGATACGTTTTGAAGAAACTGTTGCAAGCAAAAATTCCCTTGAGCATGAAGATGAAGAGCTTGTAGCAGTAGAAGTTTTTCTAGGAACAACTTTTCAGTCACCACTTGAACTACATGGTAAATTTGATCTCATTGAAAAAGAGGAGGTTCATCCTCAAGAACCACACTTCCTTGCAGGGTCATTGAAGATGAGAGAAAAGGATATTAGGAATGTCCTGAGCACTTTGCATGGCACTAATGCATTGGTGTCACATTTTTGTTGGAGGATGGAGGATAAGTCTTCCATTGAAGAATTGGAAAATATTCGAGAAGCAGTGCCAGACATAAGAGGTACATTTTTGCAGCTACTTTATGATAGAGATCATCTTCTTGAGCTTGTGAAGACGCATCATAGTGCCTCATTATAATATGAATAGGATATTGAAAATGTCACTCATGAGTTGGATTCCACATTTGATTCTTTGAGGAGCACTCAGTGGGCCCTTCAAGAATCAAGAATGAAAAATGATCAACTTCGAAAGGAGTTGAGATCATCACACCCTCCATCTTGCATGGAAGATAGTCATTTGCACATGGCAGGTGGCACATTGGATTTGATGGAGAAGCCTCATGTGAGAGTTGAACATGAGGTAAATTCAGATTTGCAAGTGCTTAAGGAGAACAAAGATGTAGAATATTTTGGCCAAGCGCTTGTTGGTATGCATAAGGGCATGGAGGAGGACTCAACTATGGGAATGATAGCCGAAGACATGTGATTTGGATTAGTTAGCATGTGTGCTTGTTTATCCAAGGATTGTATAGAAATATACATAACATAGATGAAGATCCAAGGGTACACTAATCTTGCTCACCTTGGTAGGAGATTCTTTTACACTTCATTCACTAGGAGAGTTTGTGAGCAAGAAGAGTAATAAAAAATGCATGTCCTTGAGAAAAGAATGGCCATAGGGGAAGTTGTCCGAGAGCTAGATGTGCATCAGGAGAACCATGGTATGACCCTATGGGAGGTAGATCCTACTCTAGAGGATATGGCTGATCATAGTCCATATGGATCAGCAAACAAGATTTCTTATTCATCCATGGATTGGGTGGATAGAGGCATCATTGAAATGAAGACTCTGGGAGGTAAAGGTTTCTTTTGTTTCTGCAATAAAGTTTTTTTTATATAACTAAAATTTCCTTGACATGTGAGCAACAACAATTGCATGTTTTTCATCCATTAGATACCTTCATTACACATGCACACAAGGCTCGGGTGTGAAACTACATAGTAAGAGTTTTCAGAAGCATTGGAAGTGAAGAGATTTCAACTTGGTATTGGCATCCTGGCATCCTTCAGAATGTCACATTGTTTAAGATGATCAATATGTTTGGAAGAATGCTGCATAATCCATGGCATCCCAACATTCCCTGGATTGATAGTTTGTCCTTGATGGAATTTGAGTTTAGGAGGAAGAAACATAGTCAATGGGATCCAAGAGGGCGAGCCAGCCTACATTTCTTGAAGTCCATATTTGTTGAGTAGTGGTTTAGTTCCTTGCATGGGAAACCGTATGATGGATCTAACTCTTGGGAAATACATGAGCAACTTATGATCAGAGTTGAGCAACAACATCATGATGGACCCTCTCAGAGTTAATTGGGGAGTTTAGGGATACATTGAATTGCCAGAGCATGCTTTGAGTAGAGCATATGTTTCATTTTCATTAAATTGATTAGACCCATGATTATGATGATTTCAGTTGTGGTGCACAGAGTTGGTGACTTCTATGGTCATCAATATGATGAGAGGCAGAAAATTCATAAGCATGCTTGGGATGGAGATGCATTGTTAGTCCTTGAACTAAATTGCTTGAGGACAAGCAATCTTAGGAGGGGAGGATTTGTCATGTTCCCAAATTTTGCTATGGTCCAAGACATAATTTTGGCCTAAGTCACCTAGGTTAAAATGATTAAATTGATGGTTAAGGGTGGAAATTTTCCTAATTAAGATGTCTAAGGGTGTAATTGAAGATTAATTGGACTAATTTGGGCCACCTGAAGATATTAAATTCCCAATTTGAGTTGCCTGTGAGGATTATTAATTGATTGGGAAATTTTGGAGCCACGCATATAGTAGTTAGATATTTAATAATTTTAATGTTTGGGATGCTTGTAATTATTTTAATTTTATTAATTATCATGAATAATTAAATTTTGTGCAAGTGGTGGTGCTCATGCGGCTCTTGAGAAAAGATAGAAACAAGAAGAAAGCAGTTAAAAGTAAGGTGACAGGAAAAAAGAAGGAAACTAGCAAAAACAATGAAAAGAAGGAAAGAACATAAAGCATGAAAGTGAACAAAGCAGGAAAGTGTAGAAAAGCATCCAGTTTTGAAAAGCAGGAAACACCCAGAAAGCTAAGGAGGGCGCAGTTTCTAAAAGCAGATGAAAATCACAAAGCAAGGAATGTTTTGAAAAGTAGGAAGGTTGCACAAAGCAATGATGTTGCTGATATTCCTAAGGAAGGTGCACTCATCCACTCACACGTGCCAAGTTTCTTGTTCATGAATCTATCTAGTCTATAAAATAATGCTATTGCGCTCCTCGTATATCTTTTGGTCTTTTGTTATTTGTCTTGAGAGCATTTTGCTTCTCATAGTTGAGTGATGTGCCTCAACCAATCTTGGGAGATGAACCCCAATGCAGTTATTGTTCCATATTGTTCATGATCAGATCCAGATCCATGGGATGTTGATCTATAGGCCTGCATCAATCCATCATTGAAGAGTCTAACATATCCAGAGAGTGATCCTCAGTCACAGTACAATTGGAGAGAGTTTTGAAGAAGTTACTCTGGAGGAGATAATCCATTTCAGTGAAGGTGCCCCTGAGTAGCTCATGAAGTCTAGTGCACCTTCCATCTGCATCTACCAGCTCTAATTTCATCCTTCTTGCATATCCAATGCATAATTTCTCCTTCTTCTCCTCATCTCATACTCATTCTCTCAGTTTGTAAGATTTCTCTAGCATTGGAGACTCCTTGAAGATCTGAAGATTAAAAATCCTCTAAATTCTACTTAGGATCTTCAATTTTGATTTGCTTCTGTTAATTAAATCATGTCAGAAACCTCATATACGTTATAAGTGAATTTTGTAAGCCTCTAATAGTTTGAATCAAGCAATTCCAAGAGTAGCTCTTTAATCACTTTTTCTTGACTAGTTTTACAATTTTTGTAATTCAAAGCTACATGTATGAGTCAGTTTTCTGTTCTGATGGTCATTTGCGAATCCCGAGACCTTAATGAAGCATTTCCAACCATCTCCCTGAGGATTTGAAGGCCTCTAATCCTGTTTGGAAGAACTTGGAAAACTACTAGTTGAGCAGTCCAAGATAGCGCCATTGCCTCTTTGGTTTGCAATTTCAACCAGAACCTCCCAAATTCTTATATGATATAATCCATTTGGTTACCTTCAGGTGGGGGTAAATGAGTTTAGTATGCATATGCTGGTGTGCCCGGGAAGCTTTGGAGTAGACCTCAGCGACAGCTGTTGTTGAAACATAAATGGCCCCAATACCTTGTGCATAGGACTCAAAAGCTAGCCACGAATATGTTATGTTTGCTGTTACACACTCACCCATACATTTTGAAGATCCTAAATATCCCAAATTCCTAACCTTGGAGGAATCTTATTGTGCCCAAGACCAACTCTTTTCCAACTAGTTTTGTTAACTAGTTTCTTCTCGTGAAAAATTGTGTTATAAGTTTTAAATTTTGGATAGTATAATCTCCAACCTGATCAGGGATATTACAATTTGGCATGTATCATGAGTTTGATATTATTGTTCACACACACACACATATTGCATTTTTCATGTTATGTTAGATGATGTTAGATAATGATGTTATGTTAGATGATGATGATGATGATGTTGGATGATGTTAGATGATGATGATGATGATGTTGGATGATGTTAGATGATGATCATCATTTTTACTGTATGTTAGATGATGTTTGCTAGATGCGTGTGATAGTTATGTTAGATAATGCTTGTGTTTTGTTAGATGTTATTATTAGGTTTGTGTGTTAAATGATGTTTGAATCTGTTAGATGTATATGTTATATGATGTTAGGTAATGTTTACATGTGTATGTTAGGTTATGTTTAATGTGTATGTTAGATTTTGTTAACTATTTTTTTATATGTATGTAAGATGGTGCTTATGTTTGATAGGTGATGATAGATGTGTACGTTAGATGTTGTTTGTCAGATGTGAGTGATTGTTATGTCAGATGATGTTTATGTTTGTTAGGTGGTTATGATGTCGATGATGGTGTGTTAGATGATGTTAGGTGATTTTAGATGTAATTACTAGATGTTTGTCTTAGATGATGTTAGGTGATATTAGATGTGAATGTTTGTGTTTGCTAGATGTGTATACAAGAAAATTCCTCCACTTTTATATTATGTATAAACATCATGCATTTTAAATTATGAAAACATCATGTATATTTATTTTGAAAAATCATGAGAGGTGTTTATTAAAACAAATCAATGATAACTTCTTCCTTGGAATGCAATTACTGTCATATTGTTACAATTAATGTAAACAATTTTGTGAACTTATATCACAAAATAAAATAGAGAAATATTTGACATCTAATATCTTAATTATATTTAAATTAATTAATTTTAATAATACGTCAATGCATTTCATCCCTATAACAAATATTTGTTTGTACTAATTTATTGTGAACTTCTAATTTAAATTTGCATCTAGATTTTACATGTAATTAAACAAAAATCATAGTTAATCATGAAAATTGATTGTTATTTTTTTTTATAAGGAAAATATTATATTATATCAGAAAAAAGAGTGCATAACAGAAGCATAGGGTTGTCAATGAATTATCCTAATAACCCAACAGACCTTCGTTATGCAAAGACTTACATCTATTATAACAGTTTACAAAACTAGCCTCTATAATGTGTTAGAGAAACTGATTAACCAGTGCATGTCGAAACCATAAAGGTGACATAATATAGAATAAAAAAATAGAGATTCATAATTAACTTGAAAACTAAATGTCTTCCACCTGAACCTTGTCACCATTTCGAGAACCGGGAGCCGCACCATGCAAAATAATGGTGTTATGATTGACAATGTCCATCCAAGGAGAGTCGTTCCCTTGACCAAAGAGGAGAGAAAGGAGAGAAGATAATTTGTTTTCCATGAGCTCCAACTTGAAACAAAGGTCCTCCATATTATGGCAATTTTCAAACACCATGTCACGAAGAGCATGAACTACTATAGAATTCACCCCAGAATCCAACGAAGAAGACGCACTGGAAGATGTAAAGAGAGGTGGGAAGAGATTATGTTGTCAAAGTAGTAGGGCATCCTGAAGTGAAGGGAGGGGGGGGAGGGTATGTTCCCCATAACCTAACGAACAACTAGAAGCATCAAACCATTCCACCAAACAAGTCCAATCTTTCATCAACTTTCCAACTGGGGAAGCATCGCCAACATAATGGCTTTCCATATCCTGAAAATATGACCGAGCATTGGAAATTTCAGAGTCGGATGGAGAATCTGGGGCCTCCAAAGAATGAACATGACCCCCACATCCACGATGAGAGTGACTACACAACCCGATAATAAGAATTCTCTGGAACTAGAACAAGTCGAAAGCAACGTCTTCAATACCATCCTAAGGATTTATAGCTAACTCGGGAGGCCAACCGGAATGTCTGGTAGCAATAGGTTTTCCTAGCCATAAGTACACCATCACATCCAGAGGGGAAATGCACACAAGTCCAGGCAACCAAATCCATTGCAAATTCAAAGGAATCATGTCACCCAAGGAAGAAATTAACTCCATTTTCCTTGAACTAGCACATAAGAGCATGAAAGGACGAAGCATTAAACACCAAAACCAATTGGAACCATAGGTTCGGGACTTGTCATTAACAGGCCTGGGAACTGAGAATATAAAGACGAATATGCTCCCAGATGCCCAACCTCACTGCCCTCCACGTAATCCACATCATGTTTTTCTTGTCATCCCATCCGAGGAGAAAATCGATTGTTATTATTACAACCTTGAAACATGTTTTAATTACCTCATTATTAATAATAACATCACTTCTATAACAATAAAACAACATAACAAAATGCTATTACAATGCAAAATGAAAATAAATGATGTAAGGTCGATTAAAACAATGATAGCCATGATACACACTGATTTATAATTTTTCAATATAATCTCTATGAGCCATATAATCATTGCCTATAAAATCTATAACCCATAACAATCAATAACTCTTAATCCCTCACAATTATATCCCATAATACAACCCATAATCACTATAATACCTATAAAATCATATCCTTATAACCCTAACCCTTAACTATTATCCAACTATTATTAGTTATAATCACAACCCTTTAAAACCCTTAACCCATACAATTCTTAATGTTAATACCCCCCTAATCCCTATAAAACACAATTCCTAATTCAAAGCTATCATTTTGGGTGCACATAATCTCAAAATGAATTATGCTTTTGAATATTAAGAATCATTTATCACTTGTGCTATATTGATATTGAAAACTTATGTATAGTTAAAAATCAATAGCGATAAAGTTGTAATTTTGAATGCATGTAATCTCAAAATAAATTATGTTTTTTTATCAATATTAATAACCATATATTCTTTGTATATTTTTTTATATATAATATAATTTTATTGGTAAAATTTTATACTCATTAATATCAATTGATTTGAAAAATTATATTAATTAAAATTCATTAATGATAAAATTATTTATATTTAATCTTAAAATGTTTTTCTTTTTCTTTTTTCTATTTAATATTAAAAGTCGTTCGATTTGGAAACTTATAATAATCATAATTCATTAATGATAAATATGTCATTTTTAAGTGTAATTAATTTCTAAATGAACTATAGATTTCTAATTAATATTATAATTTATTTATTACTTACTAGTTAATATTAAAATTCATTTATTACTTATATACTTTATTAATGTATATTTAAAGATTATTTACATATTTATGCACACCGAATTTGTTATGCTAATTGGATATGCATAGATCATTCAACTTTAAAACTAGTCAATCTACATAATTAATATAAAATGATTATTTCCATAGTGTTAGAAATTAATATTAAATATCGACACACATATGATACACATTGACCTATATTTTTTCAATATCAACACACATATGACGCCACAATAATGATGTCACAATAATTCTAAAATTTTATATTAAATATGCAACGAGATACAAATACCTTCAACTACAATAGATTTCTTTTCAATCAATCCTTCCATAAGATCACAAATTAATTGATAGACAAACACATTACACACCAAATTGATTGTTAACTAACTAAAATTGTTTAAAAATTGGTTGTAATTAACTTTCCATTTCCACCGTCATAAGATGAAAAAAAACAATATAATTAGAGAATTAAAGATAACAATAATAAAATGACACATCAACGCTATAAATAATGAAATAAAATATGTACATATCGCTCTCTGTTACCCTTACCTTGATTATCTTCCTCGCTTGGCATGATAGCACTGTTGTTCTTAAAAATATGTTTTAATCTAGGGTTGTGTCTTAATACAGACCACCAATTCCTAACCAACACATTTGGGTAAAAAACACTTGGTTGCAGTGTTTTGGGAAAACATAAGTCTCCTTAGTTTCATCCCTCATATTTCTAGAGTTGATACATATCAACCCACTATCACAATCTTCCTTTACATTACTCTGGTCGAAGGTGTCCCACCACTTGTACCTAAAAATAACATATTGGAAAGATTAGAATTCCACTTGAATGATATCTTGTATCTTTCCAAAGTAACCTAGCTTCCCCCTATTAGGTTTTGATCGCAATGGCTAGCACAACTAGATTGGTCGAACTCGACTTCCACTCCACAGTCTTGTGTGTCATGTCCATCATCAACATCCTCGGTGCTAAAATGATGTCCACATGCCCACATAGATGGGAACAAATGCACCTATAAAAATGTGAACAAATGACAGTATCATATGTCTAGTAACCCGACCATTAATATATAAAATATAAATGTTATAATTCAAAGGTGCATTATAAAGTTAAAAAATTACACAAGGAAATTATATCGAGTTGTTGCACCCCATCCTTATGTTTATTTCATCCTCTTCAGCAAGCGGGTAATGACCAGATGCACCATATTTCTCATTGTCTTGGTCAGCAACCCAACTATTGGGATAGATCAGTAGCACATTTTCTTTTAAATGATTAGGATAAGGCATGCTTCTACCATTCAACCATTTGAATTCTTTCCTATCAATGTCCCATTTCCTCCTCTTCTTTTCATACAATGCGACCCATAGCTATGTTGCCTCCGTGTTGTAAATAATGAATTTATTGATGGCTTCAATTTCTGTATTCGATGTTGTATTCATGAAATAATATCAACATATAGTATAGATGGGATCACATATAGATTATGAAGTTAAGTGTGAATAGTTACTCTATAGAAATGTGAAAAAATATAAGTGACTTACTCTTTATCATGTGCCTTTTCCCGTTCATTAGGAGTATCTCCCCTTCCCTTTTGTCCTCATCCCTTTGGTCATCCCAAATCATTGTGCTTAGTGTTGGTCGATTTGCTTGATATACTCATTGGCATAATTGAACAACTCATATACTATGTACCCCTCTACCATAGACCCCTCGGGTTTTTCCCTTTGTCGAACAAATCCCTTCAATTTTTTCATGTACCTTGTAATGTCCCCTCCCGCGGACCCAACTCCTGGAAGGGAATATGATGCCAATCTATGGGATTTTTAAACAAACTCAGCCCATTCATTAGATTCATACAATTAAAAACCTATGTGTGCAGATGTAAATTCAACAAACATGCACAGCGGAGATAAACTCATCCACACACATAATTTCATATGCATTCAATATATCAATATCAGTCATTTAATTTAAACACTGTAGAGGCAAAGCACATAAATAGAAAACACTTAGCTTTGTCGTGCAATTGTCCCACACAACTATCTATGTCGTTGCAACATTCCTCCCAACCATAGGTCTCTTCCCAACCTGTATTATTTCAGCACTTAGAGACCACCCCCGAGTTGGGCATGATATCTACAAGGAAAAAGGGGATTTCAAGCTCATACATAGCCAAATAATCATTTGGCATTTAAGCCAAGCCAATTCACAGTTGGGTTTATCAGGCTAAATCTGAACCCTCTTCATTTGTGGATGCTTCCACTCAAGCTCAAGCCAAAACAATGGAAACCCATTTCAACCCCAACAATCCCCTACACACAAAAAACTCATAAACTGGGCATGGATACACATAACAGAAAAATCACAATTTCTGGGCATGAAGAAAAACGTTGGGCAACCAAAAACGAAATGGCAATTGGGGAATCACCCTGGGAGAACAAAACCGTTTCCAGAAAACATTTGTGGGCACTCAAGGGACAAAAAAGACCTCCATAAACCCCAAATTCGTGTCTCCCTTCCTCCCACCCATTGTGCAATACAAAAACGAGTTCCCAGGCATGGAAAAATGCAGGAAAAAGGTGAAAATCGTGATGGGAAAAGCTCCAGCTAGCTCAGACTGTGTGAGAGGGAAAAGGATTGGGCATTCAAGGGCCAAAACGACCTTCACACAGTCATTAACTGGCAGCAGGGTGCACAAAAAGATTTTTCCACAAATGAAACCAAATCTGAAAATTCAAAAATGTTTTTACAACAATAATGGAAACAACAAGCTATCAAACTTATCTATTGAGCTTCCCAATGGATTCTCCTCTTTCCCCACAGTCCAACCATCACAAAAATGCCCTTCTCAGCTTGAAAACCAATGAATTCACAGCGTGATCCATGAGAGAAACGCCCAGCAAGCTCCAAAAACGTGAGAGAGTGAAGTCTGGTCATGAATAATGGCTTGGGAAGGCAATTCGTGGGTGTTTTCTTGCCCAAGAAGGAGAAACATGATTTTCCATGAGGGTGGCTTGCCCATACTCGAATTTGGACAGCCATACCTCCCCAATCCCCAAGGCATTGACTTCTTCACCCAACTCTTGGGAGAAATGAATGATTGGGCACCAAAGTCAACATGGGTAGTTGATGGTTGATGGGTTCTCTCATTGACACTTGGCTTGACTTCATGGCTCAAGGGTTTGAATATTTCCCTCCCAATTCCTTGTAATATCATGCCCCCATCTCTTATTGCATTGCATAGCTAGTTGTGGGTATTTATATTAAAATGCATATTTACAATTCCCATGGTTCTCTAGCACATGGGAAACATAATATCCAATACTTTCCTCTTGAAGGTCGAGTGTTCACTAGCGGGGCCTTGGCCTTGAGCTCCACGCTAGGAACCATACATAATATGAATACAAGATTTACATTTTAATGCAACGGAGTCAAAATCAGGATATTACAATCCCCTCCCCCTTAGAATAACACCGTCCTCGTTGTTCCAACACTTAGGAATATATACCCACTTTACACATGTCTAAAACTTCACAAAATGTGGCAGGTCTATCCTGCGCTCATCTCTTTATTTTGAACTTTCAGGATCAAGTCCTTTGGATTCCTCAAGCTGCTCCTGCTAGCTTTGATCTTCCAGCTTTACAGGTGGGCATTGCTCCACAACAATCCCTTCCTTTTATTCACCTTCCAGCTGATCTACAAGTCTGGAATTTCCATGCCTGCCATCTTTCTTGTTGTCCTGACAACTATTTGAGGAAGATTTTCAACCAAAACAATAGCTTTTGGTCTGCTACCATGATCAATGCACACAACTGGCTCTTCACTTTTCTCACTAGCAACACTTGCTTGTGTTGGCTGCAACCAATTGTCTCAATTTCTCCCTGTGAAATTTATCATGGAAACTCTTTGTTAGGACACGCATAATATAAACATTAAAATTAGTCAATTAATCTCCCACTTGACATGGAATGTCCATGCTTTATTCATGAGACTTTCACACTTTTCATGCTTCCCCAACATACACATGATCTCTTTCATGTTCATCCTTTCACAGTGAAATAACTATTTTAGCATTCACAATTTAATTCAAGCAAATAAACACATTCTTCTTCTAGTCATGACATGCATTCAACAATTCTTTGTTTTATAAATGCATCAATAAAAAGGAAAGAGAAGAGTAAGAGTTTCTTCCTTTTAGTCTTGTTTTATTATGGAGCTACGCCATCACTGTGGTTTCATGTTCCTTAGTCTCTTTCACTTTAATGTGAATACTTGAATTTCCCTTTATTGGCTATGACACTTAGTGTCTAAGGTCTGTCTAATGCTTTTCAACTTGGGTACCCCTTCCCATTCTGCTTACAGAACCTCTGGTTGCTAGGACCCAATCATGTTCACTAGCACCATCTTTTATTACTACTCATATTGAGCTCTTTAGGACAGTCATATGTCCATATGCATCCCTATGATGCCTTCCTGGTCCTTGCTTCCAACAATACCTACACTCAAACATTGAATCAATTCACATGTTTAGTTTATTTCATAAGGTTTTTCTCTAAACAAGAGTTTGAGAAATCATAACCAAATCATATACACACGTATATTCATAAGCAAGCAGCTGCAAGATAACCAAATACTTATCTGTATTGGATGTCTTCACTTTATTCCACGGGATCCTTCTTTGCTTTACAAGCCTTGGATTTCCTGTGGACACAATTATGAATGTTGGGCCAGCACGTAGGCTACTCCACAGTCATTCGAATAGGCAATGCCAGGCCAGTACGCTGACTAGTTTTATCAATTGTTTAAGGGGTATTGGGCCAGCATACACGCTGTTTCACAATATTAAGTAGTAAATACCCAACCAACTACTCTCTGGATTTATCAATAATTTCATATCGCCCACTCATTTAATATCTGGATTTACCAGTAATTTTATAGCACTTTTAGGGTCTTGCTTTCCTGCAATGACCAAGGTTTCCAACAAAGAAACAATAGTGTATCAGCTTACTTGTTATAAGACTTATACCTAAAATCTTCATTATTCCAAACAAGACATAAATGAAAACGAATACTTATCTGTATTGTGCGTTTCCCCTCTGGTCCATAGGATCCTGCTTCGCTTTGCAAGCCTTGGGATTGCCAATGGACTTGGATGTAGTTAATGTTTCACCAGTACACCTTCACACCGATTGGATTTACCAAGCATTTGGTGGTGCCTAACCAGTCCCATACCTGGTTGGCCCTCTCCATTGCCGAGCCAGCACATTCGTCTGGGTCATCAACCAATGGAAGGAAACTGCACCACCTGACCATTATAGGTCAAGGCTCTACTATGGAGCCATAGGCATCTCAGGGTTTTCAGTCAGTCTTGGCGCCCGCC
Organism: Larix kaempferi; assembly: GCA_027924585.1. Classification (NCBI taxonomy): domain Eukaryota; kingdom Viridiplantae; phylum Streptophyta; class Pinopsida; order Pinales; family Pinaceae; genus Larix; species Larix kaempferi. The sequence goes on from BSBM01001346.1 coordinate 22,343,856, forward strand.
CTCCTACTGCTGTCCCAATAGATATTTTATGCCTTCACCAATGTCACCATACCTTTTTGCACCACAACCCTTCACACACACAACTCTTCATTCATACAAGGACGTCACACCTTCTCTGGTGCAAACCGGTGGTTCCTTTCAGGAACTTTATAGGTGACTTTCTTGACTGTAGGTTAGCATGATCCCACTCACACAAGGATGATACCTCTTCTTATTACACAACTCTTCGGGCCTGTCCATCCCTTCTAGTAATATTTCGTGTGAGCATAGAAAGGTTACCAATTCCCATACAGTCATTTTGCGTATCCTTCTTCACTTTGCCTCTTAATGTGCAGTATCAATCTGCATCTGTGTAGGATGACAACACAAGAAGGATAAGTAAGCTCATCAGTATTGTTGTTCAATTTTGTAACCATAATCCATATCATTCACTATCAAGTATTGAAACACCAGGAATGCGTCCATTCCCTTAGGGTGTAGTCAATATTGAAAACCCTATCATGACCCAGCACCAGAAAAGGTGTGCATCCCCTTTCCGATGTGCGCCGTGTAGGACCTAATCATACTCAAGCAGTCTGCAATGATATAAATAAGATAGAGCATGCTCTGCATATTAACGCTAATAATTTAGACATGCATGTTCTTGTCTAGGGTCACAGAATACTCATTCATTTTGTAGATGTATCTCACATGCCTTTTGGGCATAGCTTTACCATCTCACTCTCATGGTTTACCGTCATGCGGTTTAGCTGAGATATTGTCAATGGCGTTTCACCCGAAACCCATTTCCCAAGCATGGGATCCTTCCCATCTAGTTTGGCTTCTGCAGGCCATCACACATGGTTTTCCTGCAATGTGTCATCCTGGCAGACTTTTCAAATAACTAAACAGTCAACAACATTTAGCAATAAGCTTCAAGTATGATTGTTCCATAACCAATCATTAGCATTAATAATTAATTCAACATGAATTTACAATTCTGTCTCCTACAGAAATTGATTTGTTTAGCAATGAGGCTATCCTCATATTGTTTGGCTCATGTAAGTGGTATCACTCTGTCCATTATGGGTTCACCCTTGCTACCATACATGAACATCCACCTACAACATGTCCTCATGAGAATCTTATCATAGCCTTTGGCTTCTGCACATGGTAGATCTCGGTCTCTACTATGGACTTATCCTCATTGCCATATGTAAGACTTTTCTACCTAGAATCTGAAACTTCAATTAGCCAAACACATTGTGAGTATTTTATGCAGATAATCCTTTCATTGCTACAACATTCACTGAAGTGATCTCGGAATTATAACACTCAATAATTCAAACATCTTCAGCTGTTAACATTTGAAATGCAATGAAATATATACATTTTTATATATGCATCATTATCACAATAAAATTGCAAGACACAGTCACACTATCCATGCAATTTAAATAAACTGTAAATACTCATCACTTCACATTCCATGCAATTCTGTCCTTCCAACAGAGTGCTCTGGTAGCCCATCACATGTCTACCTTCTTCATGCAGTCTTTCCTCTGCATGGCTGTTATTAACATCGTTTGATGTTACATGAACAGTTGGCCTCTTACCAAGGCTACGCAGTCCTTTTTCCAACATCATGATCACAGACTTGTTGCACCATCCTCTCTTCATAAGGTCGTTGGTCACGTGCAACAATGTCATCAACTTGTTTAGCCATGTTTTGATTGTATTTGTCCAAGAACGAGGGTAGTGGGGAACACTGGTGGGCCTCCTTGCGGGGTAGATGAAATGGTGGCAAAATAACGAAATATCTGTTGTATGACAGGAGTGAATGGCTCATGTAAAAATGTGGAACAATCCGATGGAAGCCGATGTGGCACGCAAACCGAGGCAGCAAGGTGTTGGGACACAATGTTGAAATTGTACCAAGTGAGAGCGAGAAATGATCTCAAGCATCATCACGAGCTCGGAAAAATGAATCCGGCGATATAAAGGATGTCAAAAACTAGAAACGACCGATGTGGCACGTACACCGAGGTGACGAGGGCGTTTTGGAAAAATACCCGAAAGATCGGGGGGTGAGAGCGAGAAATGATCTCAAGCATCATCACCAGCTCGGAAAAATGAATCCGATGATATAAAGTATATCAAATACGAACTACGGTCGATGTGGCACGCAAACCGGGATGACAAGGTGTCATGTCACGATGTCAATAAAGGTTCTGGTGAGAGCGAGAAATGGTCTCAAGCATCATCACGGGCACGGAAATATGAATCCGGCAGTGCAAATGGTGCGAAAAAACGGAGGTCATAAGGACTCCGGAATGGTCAAAGGAAAGAACTATGCATATCAAATTAAATCAAATATACAAGTGACATGTGACCTCAAAAATGGTTGAGATCACAAATGTGAAAAAGTGAGCAGGGTTAATGACCTGCCCCCATGCTATGTGCATGGGGTTTGTGATTATGGATCACATATGTGTGGGTTTGAACAATGGGTTCATTGACGTGCTGAGATAGATGTGATGGGGAAGGTTCAAAATGATTGATCATTCCCCCTATCCTAGGGTTGAGGGAATCTATTATGCCCCTTGACGTAGAGGTGTCAATGTGGTGCTGTTTCTGACGGACGGGGGGTACATCAGGCCATGTGTCAATGTGGTGCTCGATAATGGCGGGGTCAAGACCAGGCATTTCGGTATAGGACCAGGCAAAGACATCACGGAACTCTTGGAAGAGTTGTGTATAATCCTCAATCTCCCGTTCGCTGCAGGAGGCTCCTAAAGTGATGAGTTCAGGGGCATATCCTGGGGCAGCGATATCAACTTGGATGACAGGTGAGATGTTGGCCATGTTACCTTCCTCGAAGGCATCAGGAGCAGGAATAGGGTCCTTGAACCAGTCGACCTTGGTGGGGAGGAAGTCTTTGGATTCAACCGCGTATTGGGTAGCGGTGCTAGAGGAGGATTCGTCGGGGATAAAATAGGAGCGGTGGTGCATATCATCCCAAGGATAATCCGGGGCAGTAAGGGCCTCAAGAATCTCCTCATCAGTACGGAAAGTTTGCGTCGTCAAATCGGTTGACGAGGGGGTAGTGGTGGAAGAGATCATATAGATGGTATTAACCTCTCCGGAAGGTGAAGAGTCTGGGGGGTAGATCTCCTCAATGGTAGGTGGTGCCGTCTCAAGATCCAGATTGTTCATCTCATAGAGAGCCGCTCTGTAATCTGGGAGATCAGGACAATGATGTGAATAATGCCCGTAAATACCGCATATGGCGCAGGAGTGGTTGGTACGTAGGGACTTATCTTTAGGCTTAGGAGTGGGGTTTAGTTCGACAGTTGGGATGTTGGGGTCATCATCGAGCATTTGCATGTGCTTCTGTAATGCGGGTAACTGTGGGCATTGGTGGGTCGCATGGCCCAACTCGTCACACAGCGAGCATTTGGGAGGAGCACGAAACACTGGAGGGTTCTTGACTGTCTTGGGAGGTGGGACAGCAGTGTAAGGTTGTGGTCCTCTGCCCCCAGTGGGTCTGGGAGTAGGAGGAGGAGTCGTGGAGGACGACGGGGTAGAGACACCGGGAGGTGGCTGGGTGGTAGTAGCCATGGGTTGCACCGGCTGGAGGACGACATCTGGTGTCGGCGGGCGAACGGGAGGCGAAAGATACCATACAGGTAATCCCAAGGTTAACCCAGGGAGGCTAAGGGTAGCCATGACCGGGGCGCTTACTACTCCCGATGGAGGGACTAGGAAGGGGATGGTATGGATCGGTGTAACACCAATGTGGCTAGGTACCAATGGTGGTTTAGGCAACAAGGGTGGTTGAGTGTTAGGTGGTAGGTTGTCGTGGGACAAGGTACATAAATCAGACATTTCGGGCGTAGATGACGGCGGAGGAATGGATTGAAAGGTGGAGGTCATCGGCGCGTCTGAGTAGACTCCAGGCCCCGTAGAGGAAACAAACGAGGTGGTGGCAGGAGAAACAGGTTGTTCAACCATGGGGAGAACATTTTCCGGTGCCGCCGGAGCACTGGGATCATAGTAGGTGAGCTGGTCAATCTTAACCACACGTCCTTCATGGGGGAACATCATGGTGCGAAAGACAGAAGAGGCAACCGCCCGCATGGCATACATGTAGCTGCGGCCAAGTAGAAGGTTGTAATCCAATTGGGCATTGATTACCTCTATATCAATAAGGACTGTTTTACCACCTAACTGGACAGGAACGTTGGGCAGGAGGCCTTGGGGCTGGGCCGAACGACCGTCGTAGGCACGTAACGCAGTAGTGGACTGCTGGAGAGGAGGGGATCCTAGCTTCTGCCATACAAATGTAGACATAACGCATGTGGAGGCACCCTCATCGATGATGCACCGATGGATAACAAGGTTCCTAACGGAAACAGTAACTTGGAAGGCTAAGCTGGAAGGTAGGCGTGGTTCAGACTGGTCTAAATCAAATGCCATCAAATGCGAATCGGTTGGGTCAATCCCCCCAATGGCGGAAAGTAAAGTCTTGCGCTGGGAAGGGCAGTTCTTCAAGACTTCTAATGCAGACATGGCTGCGGGAGATTGGGCTAGGTCGTCTACGATGTTGTAGTTTGACGCAGCGCGCGCGTTAGGGTTATTGTTGATTCGGCGAAGTGGGAAACGAGGTGCTTTCGCAGCGCCATCTATGGGAGGCGGAGGTATACGTAATGCCTGATCGGTGGGATGGGTGTTAGTAGGTTTATCCGTGGGAGTGGCTTCAGAGGTGGAGCCATATTGGTTCCGACGAGTCTGGAGGTTGACGTCGGTAGATGACATCATCAGTAAGTGGTGGGTACCTGAGTCAAACATGGGTTGATCAGGAGCAGCGTAAGTGATCTGTTGTTGTTGGGCCGCATTGGCTTGATGGGGAGCCAACGGCTGAGTGTTCACTACGCCTTGGGTCGGTAATGGGTTTTGCAGCACTAAAGGGGGTTGTTGAGGTTGGGGAGGGTTGGGCGGTGCTTGGGGAGCCGCATGCCCTTGGCGATGGGCCTCATCAACCCAGAGTTGCCGAGCTCGCTCCAAGTGTGGGCAAGCGTGTGTGTAATGTCCATAGACCCCGCAAATAGAACAAGGGTGGTTTGTTCGCAAATTGGGGTTTTTAGCCTGCTTGGGCGGGCGATCAGGGTTCTGGTTAGCGGGGGCTGCATTGTTGTTGTCAGGGGGATTAGCCGGTTGACCAGCTTGGTCGGCAGGTTGGTTGTTCCCCCGATTACGGCCCTTGCCGCGGTTCTGTTGGCCCTGGTTACGTTGGTTGTTCTGGTTTTGCTGCGGGTTCTGTTGGGCGTAAACTTGCCCTTGGGCAGCAGGTGGATTCTGAGGTTGCGCAGGTGCAAGAGCAGGCTGCGGAGGATGATAAGCAGGTTGAGGCTGAGCAGGGGCAGCAACTTGAGGGGGTTGCTGATAGGACTGTGGAGCAGGTTGTGGATGTGCCGCAGGGGTTGCCTGGGGCGGATAATAAGCGGGTTGGGCTTGTGGAGGCGCAGGAGCGGGGGCAGCCTGCTGATGGTAGTAAGGCTGAGGGGCGACTGGAGGAGCATAAGCAGGAGTCGCATACCCGAAGCACTGGGGTGGACATGAGGGTCCATGGGAATGGTGATGTGTCATGGGAGCATATGAGTTGGTTGCTCCAGACTGGGAGGTGGCCCGCGACAGGTCGGGGCCAGGGGTAGGACGTGCTATAGAAAATGGTTGGGGATGCGAAGAAACATGGCCAATGATACCATCTGCAGCGTGGGATGCCCCCGGCGCGTCATGCTGGGAGGACTCGCCTCGAGGGGCGTCAGGTATAATGGTATAAAGGTAACCCGATTGGGCGTAGATGAGGTCGAACTGTTGAGCCTTAAGGATGGCTTCGTCTTCAGACTGGGGTCTTTCTGAGGCCACATCCTTAGCGATAACCGGGAGAAGGGATTTGAGGAACCAATCTAGGAAGATACGGTCGTCAAGTTTGATCTTGCATAAGCTACGGCGTCGACGCCACTCATGGATGTGGTCCGTGATATGGGTAGCCGTGTTTTGTCTACAAGATAGGAGGATCTCAACGCCCACGTCATAGCGGACAGGCAACTGGAAGAACTGCAGGAAGGTCGAGGCTAGGGAAGCAAAGGTGGCATGGGTCCCATGAGGCTGCTCAATATACCACTTGGCTGCAGAGCCAGTGAAGGTGCGCTGTAAGAGACGGAGGTGAACAGAGTCATCCACGATGGAGTTAGAGGAACACCATAGGTGGAAAGACATGATGTGGTTTTGTGGGTCCTCACCGGCCTTGCCCTCGAACTTAGGGATGTCCGAGGGTAGTTTGGTAGGCATATGAGGCCATGTAGGGTCGTGTCGAATAGGATCGTTGGTCAATCTAGCCAAGTCAGGTAGGTTAAGGCTAGCCATGAATGGCAGACTGGAAGAAGGCTGTGACACAGTAGTGCTATGGACCAAGTTGGGGCCAGTGCCCCCAAGTGGAGGGACAAGATTTAGGGTGTTGCCCCCAAGTGGGGGAACTGAGGTAGTGAAGGATGGTCCAGCACCACCATGGATAGTGTGAGCCACTGATGTAGTGGGGATGGGTATTCCCGCTGTGGGTATAGGTACCGTGAGGGGAACGGTAGATGGTTGCCCCATGGAGGGCATACCAAAAATAGGTGTAGTAACTGGTGTAGTGGTGGATGTGCCACCAATGGTCCCTATGACAAATGGAGTGGAAGTCGTACCAGCCATGGGGCTAGTAGGGGCAGTATAAATAGGGTTCTCAGACTCTTCGTCAGAATCAGAGGTAAAGTAAGGAGCGTCACTATCTGGTGACGGAGGCCTACGTCGCTGACGAGTGGAGTCAAGTGACAAGGCTCTAGATCTATGATGAGTGGTATCAACGGACAATGATCGGAATCTACGACGAGTGGTGTCAAGAGAACCGTGCTGTGGGGGCTCGCCCCTGAGGCGCCGAGAATGTCTCGGGGACTCAATGGTGACAGATGGTGTCTAGTCTCTGTGGGTTGAGGTGAGTATAAAAACAACTCAAAAATCCTAATGCAACCGAGTGTGCAGAAGGAGAGCTAAAAAGCAAGGCACTCAGGCCAACAACCAACTCAAAACACCCACCGCAACAGCTGTGCTACAATAGGTGGAGTGTCAACAAAGATGGTCAGAATACCAACAAGCAGCAGGTTTCCTACAAAAGAAAAAATGGTGGACTCACTAGACCAAAGGGAGGTAAAGGAGCATGCAAACACCTAACTAAAAGTATTCTGACTCAACTAAACATATCCTCTGCAAGGTGATGAAATCCAAGTCAGACAATACGAGTAGGAAAGCCAAGTGGCTATGATATCCCCCTACCGGGAGGGATACCGGGTAGTCAATCCTAGAAGAATGGCAACTAAGATACCCCGTTCATGACACGTCCAGAAAGGTGAATCTGCCGTTTAGTTCGTTGACCGCAATACCCCTATACAGGGATATCCCGCGAACCGCGAAAGGTAGCCCTTCGGTTACTGAATGGAGTGCGGTAGTCCACTCAGGCCTCTGGAACCAGTCTCCCGACTTCAACCCTCCTAAGGGAGAGGCCCTCTGATAAACTGGTCGTGACCGTGCCAAAAAGTACTAGGGGATTTTGGTTCCCTATTTGGACAACAACTATGTCTCAAGTGAAAGTAACCAAGGGGTGTTATTGGAAGCCTATCCCCCTGATCCTACCTAACTACAATGATTCTTTTGTGTTCCCCAAGTGGGGTTAGAATGTTGGTTTAATTAGGTACTTTTTAAGGCTCACTTGATTTAATGTGACAGAGTGTGTGCTCGTGAGGTAATGATCCCAAAAATAGAAGTGCCACAATGGGGGGGCAACTTCCAATCTATCAATAATGCTGAAATTGATTCTTTTAACTTGCAAAATTTTCTGAATTAAAAATACTGAAGTTTTAAAAAGATTCTGTAAAGGGAACAGAAATTATGTTGCAGAAAGGCTGTTAGGAAGTGGGCTGCAGGTAGAACAGGGGGCTGTTGAATTGCAGAAAATATTGCAGCAAAAGGGGCTGGGCTCAAGACAGGAAAAGAGCAGAAATCAGACCGCGGGTCTGTGGCGATTTGGAACAGGCCGACCGCGGGTTTGAGGGAAACAGGGGCGGTCAGGTCGCGGCTATCGGGCCAACAGAGGCAGTCGGGACGCAGGAAACAGGGAAAAAGATACAGTCGGGTCGCGGCTATCGGGCCAACAGACGCAGTCGGGACGCAGGAAACAGGGAAAAAGAGACAGTCGGGTCGCGGCAAAAGGGCTAACAGGCGCAGTCGGGACGCCCGAAAGAGGCAGAAAGCCGCAGTCGGGACGCGGGAAAAAGGCCGACAGGCGCAGTCAGATCGCGGCAAACAGGCTGATTAGCCACGGTCGGATCGCAGGTAACAGACTTGAATCCGCCGGCAGAGCGTCGGAAGCAGTCTGAGAGCCACGGTCGGATCGCGGGTAAAGGCCTGAAAGGCGCGGTCGGGACGCGACTGCAGAGGAAAAAGACGCGGTATGCGGCGGCCGAAAGGGACAGCCGAAAGGAAAAAATTTAAAAAACGAAAACCAGAAATTCGAAAACTAGGGGAGTCGCCAAAACTGTAGCTAGGGTTTTACCCCTAGCTTGTGCCAATGAGCACCTACTAAGGAGAATGGACTCCTTAGTAGCAGTTCAATAATGATTCAATGATTAAGCTAAAACAACAATTAAAAAACTACTTTAAACATTGCATGAGACATAAACAAAAGATATAAAAAATGGTTTTATATTAATGTTACCTTGAGTGTCAAGGTTGATGAAGCCCTTTGCAGTGTCCAAGAGGATGCTCCAAGCTTCAGAATGCTCCTTTCTCTTTCTCCAATGTTGGGGATGGGCCAAAGGTGGCTCTCAAGGTGAAAATAGTTCAAAGGTGAACTAGGGTTTCGAGAGAGATTTTGGCAGAGTAAGGGTGCTTGTGATTGTGGATATGGAATAAGGGATCTCCATCACCTATTTATAGTTTTTTGGTGGTGGAGTGCTGACCCATGGTTTTGGGAAACACATGGTTTTAGGCAGCTGTATAGGGTTTTTTCCTCCTTTTCCTCATTATTTTATATTTTTTATTCCCTTTTTAGGGGATTTTTGCTATTTTTGGAGGAAAAGGGGGTTTTTTAGCCTTTTTTAGGCTATTTTGGTGGTTTTGTGGCCTTTTGGAGGCTTTTTAATGGGATTTTTTGGGATTTTAATGGAAATATGGTAGGAAAATGGACAAATGAGCCATATAATGTGGTAAATGAGCTAGTGAGCACTTTTTGGGTGTTAACACCAATGCAGACACAACCAATTATTAGCAACCACCATAATTATCTCAATTGGCTCATTGCATATGTGAAACCTCACTATTTAGCATTATGCAATACCATATATATATATACACAAACATTTTTCACATGCACTGTGCAAAGTTTCTTAATATGTCATCTAGTGCATAGTCATATCATCTATCTAACCTCTTTCATTTTCAGTCATGCTTCTATGGTCTGATTCATACAACCATTATCGACAACATTAATTGTCATACACCATAGGCAATACCATTAATGGGCTATTGCATGTGTAACTTCACTACCTTTACCCATATGCAACATCATGCTCATGCATACTCAATTTACATGCATTATGCAATGACTCTTTAATCATGCCCACTAATTTATATTTACTCTGCTATTCTCTTGCATTTCAGCATTCCTACGCCATAATTGTCAGTATATAAAACTTAGGAAATATAAACAAAATAGAAATGGAGGAGTTAAGGAATTCTCCTTTTCCAATTTCCTCATTGTAGCATGGAATTTCCTCTTCCACATCATAGCTGATCCAATTTCATGGGCTCTCTACAATGCACACAAGCGATTATTAGCTATGATCTTCTCACAAAGTAGAAATTCAATATGTGTATTCACGTGTATAACATTCATTCATGATATTTTTCCAAGCATACAATTATTATGTTATAAACATAAATGGTTTAAGGTGAGAGATTTCCCTTCATCAACGTTTCCTTACTGCTCCCATTGCTTTTCCTCGTTTGGCGCAAATATTAAGGCTAAAATGGCCGCCATTGTCGTGGAAATTTAGCTTAAAAAGTGTCGCCTGTGTCGCGGAATTTTAAGCTAAAATCTGTCGCCGCGCACCGCGCATGTCGCAGAATTTTAAGCCAAAATCTGCCGCCGCACACCGCGCATGTCACAGAATTTTAACTTTAATCTTCGCTGACACAGCCCCCTTAGGAAAACATTTCGAAACACTTAGAAAAATTTGATCTTTCTCTTCCCTTTCGGCGCAGAATTAGCAACATCTTCGCCGATCGTTACGCAAAATTAACCTTATCTTCTGTGCCCGCAAGCCTTCGTCGACGCGAACGTGTTGCAGGTTTTAAGGCTAAAATCGCCGCCGCGCACAAGCCTCCATCGCAACTTTAAAGTTAAAATTGCCGCCGTCGCGCTCAAGCTTCCATCGCAACTTTAAAGTTAAATTGCCGCCGCCGCGCGCAAAACTTATCATTAATTTCACCGTCGCAGCCTTAGCAGCAGACACTTATAAATTTTTTAAAACAGTTAGAATTTTTCTTGAAATATGTCCCTCGTTTCTTTACAGAGGTAAGCTACTTACAGATTAAGCTCGCATAAAACAGTAAAAGTGTTTCAAGAAATATTGTACCTCTTTCATGTTAAGAATAAAACAACAAAACAACAAAATAATATAAGAAGGCAGAGGTTGCGCCTCCTTTCTATCCTCCATGGAGGCAAACAGACAAATACAAAATTGAATGCTACTGTATTGGGGACAGCTTAAAGCAAGCATTCAACCTGAAAAGGGATTTTCTCCCTCCTTCCTCAATTTCATAACATGAAATCAATGCAAGCAATTTTGCAAGAATCCCCAAAACAGTCATAGAAATGATTTCCCATCTTAATCAAATAGGAGCTATGAGATCTTCAGGTTTCTCTAATTCATTTAAATTCAAATACTACATGCATATACACACAATGATTTATATCTCTATGAAGGGCCCAACAGCCGTAGTGTTGAACCTTAAGCTTTGATACCACAATGTAATGTCCCCTCCCGCGGACCCAACTCCTGGAAGGGACTATGATGCCAATCTATGGGATTTTTAAACAAACTCAACCCATTCATTAGATTCATACAATTAAAAACCCATGTGTGCAGAAGTAAATTCAACAAACATGCACAACAGAGATAAACTCATCCACACACATAATTTCATATGCATTCAATATATCAATATTAGTCATTTAATTTAAATACTGCAGAGCCAAAGCACATAAATAGAAAACACTTAGCTTTGTCATGCAATTGTCCCACACAACTAGCTATGTCACTGCAACGTTCCTCCCAACCATAGGTCTCTGCCCAGCCTGTATTATTTCAACATTCAGAGACCACCCCCGAGCTGGGCATGATATCTACAAGGAAAAAGGGGATTTCAAGCTCATACAAAGCCAAATAATTATTTGGCATTTAAGCCAAGCCAGTTCACAGTTGGGTTTATCAGGTTAAATCTGAACCCTCTTCATTTGTGGATGCTTCCACTCAAGTTCAAGACAAAACAATGGAAACCCATTTCAACCCCAACAATCCCCTACACACAGAAAACTCATAAACTAGGCATGGATACACATAATAGAAAAATCACAATTTCTGGGCATGAAGAAAAACGTTGGGCAACCGAAAACGAAATGGCAATTGGGGAATCACCCTGGGAGAACAAAATCGTTTCCACAAAACATTTGTGGGCACTCAAGGGACAAAAACGACCTCCATAAACCCCAAATTCATGGCTCCCTTCCTACCAGCCATTGTGCAATACAAAAACGAGTTCCTAGGCATGGAAAAATGCAGGAAAAAGGTGAAAATTGTGATGGGAAAAGCTCCAGATAGCTCAGACTATGTGAGAGGGCAGAGGCTTGGGCATTCAAGGGCCAAAACGACCTTCACACAGTCATTAACTGGCAACAAGGTGCACAAAAACGATTTTTCCACAAATGAAACCAAATCTGGAAATTCAAAAATGTTTTTACAACAATAATGGAAACAACAAGCTATCAAACTTATCTATTGAGCTTCCCAATGGATTCTCCTCTTTCCCCACAGTCCATCCATCACAAAAACGCCCTTCTCAGCTTGAAAACCAGTGAATTTACAACGTACTCCATGAGAGAAACACCCAGCAAGCTCCAAAAACGTGAGAGAGTGAAGTCTGGTCATGAATAATGGCTTGGGAAGGCAATTCATGGGTGTTTTCTTGCCCAAGAAGGAGAAACATGATTTTCCATGAGGGTGGCTTGCCCATACTTGAATTTGGACAGCCATACCTCCCCAATCTCCAAGGCATTGACTTCTTCACCCAACTCTTGGGAGAAATGAATGATTGGGCACCAAAGTCAACATGGGTAGTTGATGGTTGATGGGTTCTTTCATTGACATTTGGATTGACTTCATGGCTCAAGGGTTTGAATATTTCCCTCCCAATTCCTTGTAATATCATGCCCCCATCTCTTGTTGCATTGCATGGCTAGTTGTGGGTATTTATGTTAAAATGCATATTTACAATTCCCATGGTTCTCTAGCACATGGACAACATAATATTCAATACTTTCCTCTTCAAGGTCGAGTGTTCACTAGCGGGGCCTTGGCCTTGAGCTCCACGCTAGGAACCATACATAATATGCATACAATATTTATATTTTAATGCAATGGGGTCAAAATCAGGATATTACATACCTCTATAAGAAAAACACCCAACAACATGAGACCACCTCGAATAATTCAACCTCATCAACTATGTGAAATAGAAGATGAACCTACAAGTCCATGAAACTTGTCGGCAATTCATTCTCAAACATACAAACAATCTTAGCTATCTCTTAACACCATAGTAGAATGCTATCCATATGAGTCTCCTTTGATGTGATCCAAAATACAAATGCAAATAGTTTATATATGGCATGTCGCAAGTCCTTGGGGAAGTCATTGTTCACATGCCCACGCATGAACAAAGGATAATGTCACTACAAAGTAAACACATAAAAATTTAATTGTGTTTTAACTTGTGGCGTAAAAAAAAGAAAAAAAGAAAAAAGAAAAAAAGATGTTTTTGACATATGTACCCTTAGAAGGTTCAGATGGTCATGTGATTTCAACCCCAACAAATGTTCTTCTACAGTGAAGTAGTGTAGTAGAGTAGACCCATATAAAGAAGGCACCTTCACACCCAATATAACTTCCTTTACCAAAGAAAGGTCATATTTCTTCAAGACCCATGGGACATCACCTTCTTTAAACAAGCAAGAGGGGCCAACCTCTCCTCTATTCTCTTGTCTTGGCCAATGCTTCTTTTAAGTATTTGAAGAAATAATATCTCTCTTAACAACCAATGTTTCATTTTGTTTCAATGATATGTGCCTCTACAAAGAAGATGAAACATTTTTAAATATATGCATGGGATCTAGTAAGTGGACAATCTTAAGATGCTCCCACTATGGGAGCTCATAAAATATTGATTTCCTTTACATCCCAATGGGAATTTCTCAACAGAGGCGTCGAATAATTCAGGATCATCGAACATAGGTTCCCCGTTTGAATAACAAATATCTGCAATTTCCTTCTCCTTCTCTCTATCATCTGCTCTAAGCCTGTGAACCGGTGTCATTATTTTAGGCCTTTGGGTTCTTTCTGGTTTACCATTGAAAGCAGATGTTGCTATTCTATAACAATGGTCTTCTGGGAGGAATATTATGGAGCAATAGTACATTGTGTTTCATAGGTGGTTGGACACCCTAACCTTCATAGAAGGTGCATAACATGTACATCCATGATACCCTTTTGTTACAAGACCTGTGATGTTATTGTATACAGAGCATGTTACTGTTGAAGATCAATACAGTAGCACCAAATTAACTATGCCAAAAAATATTGTTATGAATATAAACAAATCAATCAACATGTTTACTAGATCAAACTTTTAATCTCGGATAATCATGTGTGGCGTACGCACATATTCATATAACGTAAGTCCTCTCTATTGGGATGGGTATTGATACATCGTATAGTTGTACCCCTTCCCATAATTCCTTCAATTCATTGATTAATGGTTGTATGTAAACATTCATATTCTTCACTTGTCTTCTACCAGGGACTATAAGATCTCGCATAAGATGTCCATTCTTCACAGACAACCATGGGGGATATTGTTATTGATCACTACTACAAGAAAAATAGAATAATTGGTGTTTTGGAGGGAGTATGGGTTAACACCATCCATGGCTATGCTCAATCGAAGGCTTTGTACTTTATCCTTGAATTTATTGGGCCATGTATCCTCTATATGCTTCATGGCTATTGAATATGTTAGGATTCACATAACTCTTGACTCACTTCGATGTGAGGCATGCCATCCTTGCAGCATAACTAATCCTTTGCAATGAAAGAGCCATTGAATCATTGGGATTATAGGCATGTGCCACGCTATCTTATGAGGAGGACCATGTGCTTTACCTTTGTTTCTTGATTTATGGTACCTATCATGCCCACATTTTGTACATATATGTTTGCTTGCATATTTGCCTCTATATATAATAAAATCATTCAGACACACATGATATGATATGTACTCAACACCCAACATTTTCAACATTTGTTGTGCCTCTTCACAACTGCTGAGCAGGACATTATCACTCGAAAGTATATTATATTTGAATAACCTACAATTAGTGGGAAATAGAAATGTACAATGTCCTTTAACGTTCATAAAATCGACCATTTTAAATGTTGATTGTGTGACAAGATTCCTCAAAATATAAGGGACTTGATGGTTAGTTACCTCAAAAGTGCTAAGAAACACATGTTAGACATGACATACATTAATTTCAAGTTGTATAGTAACATTGTTGGACCTAGTTGGGTAGACTTTGACCGTCCAGGTCCAAAAAGAGGGTTGGTGGAAGCATATTTAAGGATTTAGAAGAAAGTATCAATGATATAAGCATCATCCCCTAGCTCATCATCCTATAATTCATCTAACAACATTCCCTCCATGGCACCCGTATCTGTGAAGAACCTGCAATAATTAATTAATGAAAACACACGAGATAGCATAAATAACAAAACTCAGAATCACTTTTATATTGATCGCAGGCCACTTCGAGGGGGCAACCTCCTTTGAGCAAGCTCAATACAAATAATTTCATGACACCTTCATTGGTCTCAACACAAACTTATATACTAAGTCTAGGCGCCAATACCATGGGTCAATACCATGTGTCAATACAAACCATGGGCCAATACAAAATATTGATCAACAATTACTACGGGATGGCTTACAAAGCATATGCGTCCAACAACAATAATACAAACTATGGATCAACAAATACTACGGGACGACTTACAAAGCATATGCGTCCAACAAAAATATACTAACAAAGTAAATAAAAGGGTTGACATGGGTTCCTAACATCCCCTCTCCCTTAGAAAAGGCTTTGTCCTCAAAGCTTTACATGTGGAAATTGATGCAGAATCTGAAGGAGTGGTTCCCCTGTAGCATCCTCGGGTTGCAATCTGGCCCACTAACGCCTTTTGAGTTTCATGGAGGATTGCTTGGAAGGCTGTAGACGAAGAAGGACCATATCGGCTGCGTGAAAAGAGCGCTCAGAATGGTGCTGATCGGCTTGTTGTTTCAGTCGAATTCTTGCCATGTGAAGATTGTCCTGCAGAATGAGAAGAATCTGATCGCGATTTCAAAGAATCGAGTCAATTGCCTGAACTGGGGAGCTGCTGAGCGTGTATGGAAGAAGAACTGTCGGTTCATGTCCATAAACAGCTTCATATGGTGTCCTTTTAGATGTGGTATTGTACCACTGGAGCACTTTTAGGAAATCCATAGAAATAGTTGTCCAAATCTGTGTAGGGATGGGCAAGGGTTCGAGCAGTCGTTTCACCCTTGTTGACCTGGAAAGTATCACACTCAACCAACATCAGGTGAATTTTCATTTTCAGTCCTTGTCAAAAGAACTTACATTGTTCCCGATCATAGCTTTTGAGGAACCCAGAAGCCATGCCGATGAAGAAGCATGGAGTTCATAGAAGAGATAGCCCTGTTGAACTGATTGCAACCAATTTGGAACAAGTAGAGAAATAGCTGTAAGAGAAACTAGGTCATCAAATTTGCAAGAAGGAGCATCTGTCACCATATTATCCTTACCCTTCTTGTAAGTGATCGCATAGTAATAACCCATGAGTTGGATAACCCATTTCCGGTGTGCTGGGGAGGAGAACCGTTGTTCCAAAACATGTTCCAGACTCTGGAGGTCAGTCTTGATGCAGAAATAATTCCCTAATAGGGATGGCTGCCACTTCTGTACTGCATTCAAAATAGCCATCATGTCCTGCTGAGATGTAGATGCAGCTAAATGCTTACCAGAAAGGTCTCTTGAAGGCAGCAAGCCCACTGGTGCAACAAAGACACCTGCATATCTATCTAATGAAGTAGTGGAGACCGTTGGTGGGTGCATTTGAATGGAATGGAGCTGAGCGATGACACCATGTGAATTCTTCTTAAGGATCTTTTCCAAGCGACGTGAACTGATGATGCCGAGAGACCTTGGTTGTAAGCCCATAAATTTGTGTTGTGTGCCATTGACTGAAAACTGCATCCAAAGTTCAGAAAAATCCCATAAGATGGGGCCAAGTGTGCGTAACCATTGAACGCCCAAAACCACATCACATCTGTCTAAGGACAAGGAAAACATGTCAGAGCGCAGGTTATAATCTTCTAGAGAGAAACGCACATCGTGACACTTTCCCTTGCAAGGTAAGGTGCCCCCATTGGCAACCATGACTTCAAAGTTGGAGCAAGGATGGACAAAACAATCAACCTGTTTGGCAATCTGAGGGTCAATGAATTTATGAGTGCTACCAGAATCGATGAGTATTGTAAGGGGAAGCTTCTTGAAGTAACCCCTGACCCGCATTGTTTGGGGGGTGGTGATGCCAGATAAAGCATGGAGAGATATCTTTGGGTGGTCTTCCTGAGATGGGGGGTCAATAGGCGGCTCCTAAATGTTGACCTGATCATCCTGTGTATCTAAAGCTTCTTCACCAACTTCAGAGGTGGGCAGAGAATCCACATGCAAGAGATAGAGCTTTTGTTGAACACATCTATGTCTCCGAGTGAATTTCTCATCACAATTATAACAAAGCCCTTTTTCTCTACGTGCCTGCATCTCTGTTTCAGACAAATTCTTGATAGGATTTGGTCGAGGAGATGGAGGGATGGGAGGTCGTTGAGAACCCATATTTCGGAAGGGAACAAAAGTGGGTTTGGAGCACTGTTAGGCGGCAATCTTGTCTTCTGCCAACTTAGCTAACCCTAGGGCTTCCACCATTGTGTTGGGACAGAACATTTTGACCTCTGGGTGGATTTCATCCTTAACGCCACTGATAAAACAACTCTTGTAGAAGTCATCAGACAATCCTGCTATGCGGTTGGCTAGTTTCTCAAATTCTGTCTGATACTCTCTCACAATGCCAATTTGACGAGGTTTAGTGAGTGCTCCGGTGAAGTCATCAAAAGCACTAGGACCAAATCATTGCAAAAGGAGTTGGCAAAAATCTGTCCATGTTGGCTTGTCATGAGCCTTCCAATAGTACCATTGAAGGGCTTCCTGTTCCAAATGAAAGGATGCAAGTGGAACTTTTTGGACATCAAAAGTGTTATGTAGACTAAAATACTGTTCTGCACGATAGATCCATCCAGTCGGATCAGTGCCATTAAAGCAAGGAAAATCAAGCTTCAGACCATGGAAATTGCTGGAAGAAGAGAACCCATTATCTGATGAAGACTTAGACTGTCGTTTGTTGTTCATGGCTGAATGCTCAAGATGGAGGCCGAGAAATTTTTCATCAAGATCCTGGAGTTTGGCTTGGATGGCTGTAAGTGCTTCTTCCATGGGCTTTTTTTTTTTTTTTTGTCAAAATGGAGCTACTACGGTGCGGAAGGGATCTGAAACAGATAGATTTGCAATGGTGCGGAAGTGATCGAAAACAGAGGGATTTGAAACGACGCCGAATGGATCGAAAACGGCTGGATCTGGAACGACTTTCAGAATGGATCTGAAACAGCGCAGCAGTGATCGACAACAATTCAGTTGAAAATAGATATGGACCCCAAGTATGTGTGGCTTCCTAACAGTTCAAGGATTTCACTTTGCCACCAATGCTATCTAATAGCTTGCATATTGGGGCAGTACCCCTCACTCCACAGCTCAGGTAAAATTGATAACTGCTTTGCCACAAATGACAACTCTTGGTTCACCTCACAGGGGGGAACTAGTCAATCTGGTAGGGGTCGTTGCCCTTTTCGATGGCAGGTCCTCTCAATGGGCCAACTACTTTGGGGTTCCTGAGGTACTCCTCACAATGAGTTTTAGGGCTTATGCCCAAGTACTTCCCACAGTTAAGCGGATAGGGATTATTCCCAGATCTAAACTTGCAACCGATGCGAAATTTTTTTTTGGTAGAAATTCCACCCAACGAGCCCAAGAAAGTGCTCTGATACCAGATGTGAAGAACCTGCAATAATTAATTAATGAAAACACACGAGATAGCAGAAATAACAAAACTCAGAATCACTTTTATATTGATTGCAAGCCACTTTGAGGGGGAAACCTCCTTTGAGCAAGCTCAATACAAATAACTTCACGGTACCTTCATTGGTCTCAACACAAACTTATATACTAAGTCTAGGCGCCAATACCATGCGTCAATACAAACCATGGGCCAATACAAAATATGGATCAACAATTACTACGAGACGACTTACAAAGCATATGCATCCAACAACAATAATACAAACTATGGATCAACAAATACTACGGGACGACTTACAAAGCATATGCGTCCAACAACAATATACTAACAAAGTAAATAGAAGGGTTGACATGGGTTCCTAACATCAATGTTACAAACCGTTACACCAAAACCTCGAGGTGTTAGTGAAGGCTTCCCACTAGGATCTTAACATCCCACCACGCTCCGCAGTCTAGACTCTGGGCTGGATGTGCGCCTGTACGGTGGTGTCCCCTTTGAGCTATACGAGCCCCAGGCAAACACTACAATGCCGAAGTTTCCACCTGCTCTATGACTCAGACCTGGGTGGAGGCTCTAATACCAAATGTTACGAACCGTTACACCAAAACCTTGAGGTGTTAGTGAAGGATGCCCACTAGGATCTTAACAGTATCTCGTAAGAAATCATCCATACCAACCTCTATTTCATTGCCTCCATTTCTAATATGTGAAGAAATACTGTTATTGTAGACATTCCTAATTGGTGAATCTGGACTTAGTGGGAATTGAATAGGTGGCTGATTCAACCATGCCTAGTATGCTTCCTCTATGAGTTGCCCTCTTTTTGCAGCCTTCTTTGATTTGACAATGTAGTGGGGTGCAATAGAATATGGTAGATAGGTCGCTTATCATTAGAATTTCTATTTCAAAAATATTGAACCTTACATTGATGATATGAGTAAGCACAACGCAATTGGTTTGTTTAAACATTATACCAACCAATTATTATAGAAGCATGAGAATTTTTTCCAATAGTAAATGTCCAACTGCAAGCAATTTATAAAACAAAAGTTCAAATTGAGCAGTACATTTACATTAATCACATTGAAAAAAATACAATTAATCAATGATTTTTTCCTTACGCCCCAAGGGGACATCTAAAGGTAGTCCCAATGCAAGGCGTCTTTGATGAGCATTTGATGGTCTATAAAAGTTATAATCTATTAACAACTTGTCATCAAGAGACAAACTATGCATTGCATGCACAACAACAAATTTGGATGCTTTCATTTTTATAAAGAACTCCTGGTCATTGAAGTGTTCCTCAAATGAACAATTTGTAGAAAATAGAGAGCACATAGAACTATTTATGAACCCTTCAATGATTTAAGAGACATAATGTCGTAAGTTCTGTTGGTGAGATCTTCAGTTAGCCTAGTATGTAAAAATTAGATGTGCGTCAGTTGTAATAGTCAAAATCTCAGGATTGACCTATTTTAATTCGTCCAGACAAAAGAGTAGGATTCATAGACCAAGTTTAACTATGTATAATATCATTGTGAGTTTCTATTTGATATATAGAAGGAGATTACCCAATGTCTATACATATTGGCTAAGTATAAATGAATGCGATGTCGATATGCAGTTCCTTATATATAATGTAGAGTCTAGGAATTATATGCATGAATTGATTAAATGCTAATCTAGGAATTATTGCAAATCCATGTCATAGTATAATGCTATCCTATGCACTATAAACAATTCTTTTGAAGTTTAGATACTATATTAAAATATGCATATGCTAAACCCTATACAAGGTCCTACGAACAAAACTATATGGTGATGTGTGTGCACATCTATGTGCCTGATATAATATTGTGCTTTCCTAACTATGCATTTGACTCTACCTTAACTTACCACAAGGTGTCAATACCAAGTCGAAAGTCACATTTTTAAGATGTTTTTAATGAAATATTTGACACCAACACCATTAATGTATCGTGCTGGTAGGAACTTGGAATTTCTTGGCATTTAATACTCACCATTGCCGAGACAGTGGATTACCTCCATGGATCTCGTCCTATTTCTTAAGCACGGGATAGTATGGTGATGTCTCATTTCTTGTGATGAGATGTAAGTGTTTTGGTTCAAGAGTTACCTGAGCTGGATCCTCAGTGGTTATGGTAATGATGGTTCAATTAATATAGTTGTTTGCTTGGGTTACGTGAAAACCATTCGGTGATCTCCACCGTTGATCTAGCAAGGGTTTTGGTTGTTGGGGTCTAACCCTACCTCCACTATGCTCACAGAGTTATTGTTTGCCTTGGCATTCGGCGCTCTGGCTCTGAGGAGAGGCCGACAGGACGAGAACATTCACAGTATTGTTAACTGGTTTCTTTGGAGTGCCCAGGGTTCAAAGGCGTGACCTATTGAAAGATCAAGAGCCGATACCCATGGTATTTTACAGTGGTAACTTGAAGTAGAAGTTCCAGGGTGTGAGTGACAGACTCTTCTTGGTAGATGGTTCAATACTCGGCTGTCTGTTAGGTGATAAACTTCAGAGTTAATGTGCTTCCTTCTTGGTGTTCGATGATGGAGAAAATGTGTGTTGTTCGCAATGTCTTGGCGTTCCACTCCATTGATAATTTCTTAAAGATAAAGGTTCCTAATTCGAACCCAACATCTTTCATTCTGCTTAAGAGTTTCAGTTGTTATCATTTCTCTTGTATTGATTTCTATCAAGGCTTGTTTTTAAATACCCTCATGTCAAATGGTAGGTACCTTCGTCGATGGCTTCTCGGCTTAAGTTTTTGTAGTTGGCTCCTGCAATTAGACCCATAAGCCTCAGTGGTTACCTCGTAACTCTGGTTAGATGAACGTTGGGCCTTCGTGTGTGTTTTGCCAAGACTTAATGTTTTCTCTAAGGCTTGTTCTTCATCGAACGCCCGTGTACTATTGGTGGCTTGTGGAGGATAAGATCCTCGACCCTTTTGATGTCACTTGCAGTAGTAATTGTTTTCATTGTATAATCCTTAAGGAAATACTCAGGAGAGGGTTTCACCCTGCTATTGTTCTTGGTAACCGAAAAAGACTTAGGTTTTCACGAGACCAGTGATTTTGTGAATGATACTGTGAGCATTCCTCCAATTTGTAAAGAGAAGTCGAAACTTAATGTTTTGCAGTTTACTGTGTTCTGGAGAAATATGTACTGTGTTTTTTTTTATACAAGCGTTTGAGTTTAAAGAGCGCATTGCTCCAGTTGTATGCATGGAGACTCGTTGTTTTTGCAACTAAGATCGTTCTTTTATTAGGGTTCAAAGGTCAAGGGTTTAGCCCTGTGTTAACAATGATCAAACCCTAAGTGTGATTTTTGGATTCGTCCGGTTGTTATGATATCAATGTTCAGATTCCGAAAACAGAGTTCTAAAGTGACTATTACTGTGGATTTACTGTTTATGGTTTTAAATTAAAAAGAGATAATGTAGGATCGTAATAGTGCTGAGATGGTTCTTATTTCCAGTCTTAAGAAATATAATTAGTAATAATTTTTGTGCCTAAGTTTATGATTTTGAATGTGTTGCTTGTCAAATCATGTTTGTCGATTTTTTAAGTATTGGCCGAAAGCCAATGTCTTCTATTCGTAACTGTGTAATGAGGTTGTAACTATTTTTCTTGTCTTGATGTTGACTATAAATGTTTGAACCTTAGAGAAATTCTAAAACTGAGAGATGGATGTTAATACTTCTAGGGTTGGGTCGTTGAAACTCTGTTTAGATAAAAGTAATGATTCTTTGCTTTAAATAGTTGTGATAACTATGGAAAAAAATAAAACCAAAAGATAGGGTTTCGAATCCAATATTAAATGTGAATGGGATTTAGTTGCGGTTTTTAAATAAATAAAAGATAGGGTTTCGAATCCAATATTAAATGTGAATGGGATTTAGTTGCGGTTTTTAAATAAATAAATAATGTGAAAGAAAAGAATACAATGAGGTGCATAAACATTTGTGCGAAATAATTATACATTGTTTGGAATAGAAATAATTATGTGTACTTAAGAAATAAATTATTTTGCAGCTGTTATTTCAAATAAAATTTGTGAAATAAAAATATAGTAAACCTAAACATTTAACTGATGAAAAGAATGAATAATGAAAACGTAGAATTATATTATTTAACATAGAATGTTAATAGTGGGAGAAATTTATGAAATACAACAGTATTGATCTTTTCATTCATTTGGCAATCTTCTTATCAATTTATCTATCTTAATTTCTTCTTTGTACTGGAGTACGATGTAGATCCATTAACGTGGAGAAAAATGCAGAGAATATTTTATTCATTCCATCTTACATAATCATTTATCGGCATAATTCTAATTAGATCAGAAAACTAAAATAATTAAATTTGTTTGATAATACTCTTAACAACAGTAAATAAATACTTGCAGATAGAAATTTAAACTACTTAGAATTGGAAGAGACAAGTAGAACCTGTAAATGAGATAGGGCCAACAAACACCCAAGGAGGCCTGTTCCTCCCAACCTTTTCCATAAGAAGAAGCCAAAATTACTTGCTTCCTTTGGACCCCCGAGCTTGCTTATTTAACCACTAAGTAGATGGAATCTGTGTAAAAGCAAGGCTCTCAGTAAAACAACTTCTGCACTTAGCAGTGTAACTTCTGCACTCAATATATGCCTTCTGCACTCAGCAATATAATCTTCTACACTCAATAATATAATAGGCAGACTTACACCATGATAAAAAACTCAGCATATCCCCTCATCAAATCTCTTGGGTGCAAGCACAACAAAATCCCAAGGTAAATTTTCTCGTCAGGAAAAGTGGTCAACCTCAGTTCATAATTTGATGGCTCTTATATAGACTGCCTAGGTCTTTAGGGGTTAGTTTTGAATAAATGAGCCTCAAGCTCCAGTCCCACCTTCTAGGCCACCATGACCACATTTCAAGGGAGTTGTCCCATACCAATAGCTAGTTAGTTGCATCATGATGCTACCACTTGTCCATTGCCTTCTACCCCAGATTCCATTCCACCTAGTGGGTCAGTAACCACTTTTTCAACAGTCCCCTCAGGTGTTTGTCTCCTATTTAATTTATTAGATAATAAAATATTGTGCAATTACAGTCATCCTTGGACACTTGTCCAATATAAAAATTTACAATAAAAGTTAACATAATGTTTCCAACATAAAATATTTTTCAACAAAAAGGGCATGTTACAAACACCCCCACTTAAGCTCAACATCATCCTCGATGTTGCTTATTCATCATCCGATCCTTCCTGGAACAGAACTGGATATGTTGCCCACATTTTACTTTCCAATTCCCAGGTCGCTTCATCAGGGCTAAGGTGCTTCCATTGCACCTTTACCTGCCCTATGGTACGATTCCGAAGCATAATTTCCCTCCGGTCGAGAATACAGTCCGGTTCCACCTGAAAATCTCCTTCGGGCTCCACCTGTATGTCATTCCAATTCAACACATGAGTAGCATCGTGCACATACTTCCTTAAAACAGAAATGTGAAAAACATTGTGGATTTTTAAATTAGATGGCAAGGCCAATTGATATGCAACCGCTCCAATCCTTGATAGGATTTCAAATGGCCCACAGTACCTTGGTTCTAGCTTAGCACAACTCCCAAGCTTCAAAGAACTTTTCTTGGGTTTTACCTTTATAAAAACATGGTCTCCAATCTGAAATTCTCTTTTAGTGCGTTTCAAATATGCATAAATTTTTTGCCGAACTTGGGCAACTTTTAAGTTACCTTGAACCTGTTTCATGGTTAGCTCCATTTCTTTCAATAAATATGGTCCTAGCATTAATCTGTCTACATGATTATCCCAAGAAATAGGAGTGCAACATTTTCTTCCATACAAAATCTCAAATGGACTCAACTTAGCAGATGCTTGATAATGATTATTGTATGCAAATTCTGCTAAATGTAAATAATCCTCCCACTTAGATGGCTAATCTTTGACATACATTCTTAGCATGTTTTCTAAAATCTGGTTTACTCTTTCTGTTTGACCATCATTTTGTGGGTGGAAAGAAGTGCTGAAATTTAGTTTAGTATTTAAACCTTTAAACAGTGCTGTCAAAAAATTTCTAGTGAACTTAGAGTCCCGGTCAGAAATGATTACCTTTGGAATTCCGTGCAAGCGAAAGATTTGATTCATAAATACATCTGCAATGTTAGAAGCTTTAAAAGTGGTTTTAACAGGAATAAAATGAGTAGCCTTACTTAACTTGTCCACAACCACCATTATGGAGTCATTCTGTTTCTGGTTTTTAAGAAACCTTGTAATAAAATCAATGCTTATAATCTCCCATTTCCATTATGGAATTGGCAATGGCTGTAGTAGTCCAGTTGTATGTTGATGTTTAGCCTTAATGGTTTGACATTCAAAACATCTAGCTATGTATTCAGCCACTTCATTCTTCGTGTTGGGCCAAAAATAATCCTTCTTTAACATAGTTATCATTTTCTGATAACCTGGATGTCCTGAATAAGGACTCTTATGAACTTCATCCAAAATTAACAGCTTAACCTTTGACACAATTGGTACATAAATTCTATTTTTATAAGTCATTAAGCCCTTTTAATCAGTGCTGTAATCTGTTATTAAATTTTCATAGACATTTTCAGCAACTTTACCAAGCAATTTTTTATAATTTTCATCTTGTTTAATTCGTTCTTTGATTTGATTTTCCAAATTTGTCTTAAAGGTGTTGATTACTACCATAAAGCTTAATCTGGGATTTCTGCTTAAGGCATCAACAACTTTGTTTTCCTTTCCCTTGATGTGTTGAATGTCGAAATCATACTCGCCAATGAAAGCTAGCCATCTAGCTTGCCTTGCGTTAAGATTTGTTTGATGCAACAAATACTTTAAACCTTTATTATCTGTCATTAGTATGAATTTTCTTCCAATCAAGTGATGGCACCACATTTTTAATGCATGTAGCACGGCTGCCAACTCAAGATCGTAAGTTGCATAGTTCTTTTCATGGATTTTTAACTTTCTAGACTCAAAAGCGATAGCATGACCTTCAGTTAGGACCCCACCAAGTCCATCGTTGCATGCATCAGTGCATACCATGAAGTCCTTGTTAGGATCAACAATTTTTAAAATTGGTGCAGTGGTTAATAATTCTTTTAACTTATTAAAGCTTTCTTGACACTTTTTAACCCATATGAATTTCTTCCCTTTCTTCTGCAAAGAAGTAACGAGGTTTGCAATTCTTGAAAACTCTTCAATAAAATTTCTGTAGTAACCTGTTATCCCCATAAATGACCGAACGTTAGTTACATCTTTAGGGAGAGGCCACTCGTTAATTGCTTTTATCTTATCCAGGTCGATAGAA
This sequence comes from Larix kaempferi, assembly GCA_027924585.1. Classification (NCBI taxonomy): domain Eukaryota; kingdom Viridiplantae; phylum Streptophyta; class Pinopsida; order Pinales; family Pinaceae; genus Larix; species Larix kaempferi. Next base: position 22,369,885 of record BSBM01001346.1, read on the forward strand.
ATTCCATCTTTAGAAATTATGTGACCTAAGTACTGTATTTTATTTTTATAAAAATCACATTTACTGAACTTAGCGTAAAGTTGATGTTCTCTTAAAACTTGCAGAATTATTCTTAAATGTTCGTCATGCTCTCCTTTAGTTTTTTAGTAAATCAGGATATCATCAATGAACACAACTACAAACTTATCCAAATATTTATGCAGAACGTTGTTCATTAAACACATGAACACTGCTGGTGCATTGGTTATCCCAAAAGGCATAACTACGAACTCGTAGTGTCCATATCGCGTCCTGAATGCAGTTTTGAATATGTCTTTGTCTTTTATTCTAACTTGATGATACTCAGACCTTAAGTCAATTTTAGTGAATATCTCTGCTCCGCGTACTTGATCAAATAGATCATCTATGTGGGGTAAGGGATATCGGTTCTTAATTGTCATTTTATTAAGCTGACGGTAATCGATGCACAATCACATGGTACCATCCTTTTTTTAAACGAAAATTACTAGTGCTCCCCAAGGAGACACACTTGGCCTTATGTAATTTTTATCTATTAATTCCTTCAGCTGAGATTTTAACTCATTTAACTCCAGAATATTCATCCTGTAGGGAGACTTTGAGTTTGGTACCGCACCTGGTACTAACTCAATGGTGAAATCAAGTTCCCTTTTCGGAGGTAATCCTTGAATTTCTTCCAGGAATACATCAAAAAAGTCCCTAAGGATGGGAATGTCTTCCAGTTTTAACTTTTTTTCTTTATATGAACACTCGTCATTAATAACATTAACGACAAATATTTTACAGCCCTTTTTGGCAGTTCTCTTAACTTGTATCGCAGACATTTGTCTTACTGAAATATTCCTATGAATTCCTTTTACTGTTTCAGTTTTACCTTCATTATTCAGACAAGTAAATTCTTTCTCATAACAATTAAGCACTACTCTATGTTGTTCAAGCCAATCCATTCCAATCAACAAGTCATATGACCCTAAGGGTAAAACATTCAGATTAACTTGGGTTTTCAGCTGTTTCAAAAACACATCACAATTTCTAACAAAGTCTGTAACCTTTCTTTTAGTGCCTGTTGCTAGCTGAACTAACCAAGAATTATCAAACTTTTTTATTCTCAACTTGCAATTTTTCACTAATTTAGGTGAAATTTAACTCAAACTTACACCTGGATCTATCAAAACAGAAATAGATCGGTTTTGTAGCATACCTTCTATTTCGACCATAGACACTTGATGGTCTGCTTGCTGATTTTCCAGCGCTGCATTTATCCTTGGCATTTCTCTTGCCACATCACCAACTGTTGGCTTCGCTTGTATGCTATGAATGTTGTTGACTGTCCTTTTGTTGCGTGGGCAATCTGCTTTCTTATGTGGTCCACTACAATCAAAACACTTCAAAGGTCCTTTCTGTTCAACATACTTGGTGTTGTTATTGTTATTATGTACATTTCTTGCAGTAGTAAAATTTTGTGGTGTATTATTTCTGTAGTTATTGTTACTTGGAAAATTTCTGTTAATAATTTTTTTCTTAAAACTTCCAGAATTATGATTAAAGTTCTTCTTTTTATGCTCGAATTGATTAGACTTATTACTTTTCCAGCCAACTATTCCTTCTCTTTTTCTATTTTGGTCAAAACAGAAATTGGCTTTCCTCATAGCATCTTTCAGAGTGGAAGGGTTATCATACTCAATCCTGTCTTTTATGTTAAAAGGTAGACAATTTAGAAACCATTGCACCTTAGGCTTCTCTTCGACCATGTAGGGTACATACCTTAGCAAGCTAAGAAACTTACTGGACAACTCCTTCATATTCATGGTACCTAATTTTAGATCACAAAACTCTTTTGATTTATCTTCATAGTACTGTTCTGACAATAACTTTTTCTTAAATAACTTTTTAAACATATTCCAGGTTACGTCCCTTTCCTTTATGCTCGTAATTCTTTTAAGGTCCTGCCACCAGATATCTGCCTTTCCTACCAGATTGTAAATAGCCATCTTGGATTTTAACTGAGAAGAGTAATCGTAAATATTAAAGTACTTCTTCATTCCAGATAGCCATGCTTCAGCTGTCTCACCCTTTTCAGTTTCGCCATTGAATGTTGGTGGCTTAATCTTTTTAAACTCTCCAGAAATTTGTTCATGTTGCTTATACTTCCTCTTCTTGGAACAACAATCACTGTCGCTACTGTCACAGTTAGATTTATCATTACTTCGATTAGATTCAGATAAAGAGTAACTAATAATTTTACCATTTTTAACTTTCTTACTCTTATGTTTGTGAGACAATGTACTAGAATCAGAATTCACTTCTGATTTCCTTCCTCTTTCCTTGTGATGGTATTTCTCCAATAGAATTTGATTTAACTCTTCCTGTGCTTTCATAATGCGTTCATTTTCTTCCTTAACAGTTCTTATCTTAGATTTTAAATCTTTTACAGTACGAAGAAGTTCTAAAGATTGGTTATTTAATTCAACATATATTCCTTCATTATTATTGTTATTATGATCGTTACGAGGATATTTGTCCTCTGCTGATTCCTCTAGTATGTCCATAACTGCAAATTAATATCAAATTGTTCTGTACCAAAAAAAAAAAAATGAAAAATAAAAGTTAGTAACATAAACTTTCTGATTTTTTTTATTTTTTGTTTGTGTGCGTGAGGCTATTTCAGGCCTAGAGTTTGAACTCGTGCTCTGATACCACATGTAACATCCCGAAATTTACAAGAATTTAAAATTTTTAGATATAGCTTTTAAAACTTAATCTAACTGTGTGGAATAACATAAATGTCTAAATGTTGGCTTGCTGTACTAAATGTTGTTGTTAGTCGTAAGTGAAATGTTACGACTAGATAATTAATATTTTCTCTTTGATGTTAAACTTACTTAACTGTACTTTCTGAATCTTTTGTTTATGTTCTAAAGATATCAGTTTATGTGTTAACTATAGTTTCTTTTTGTTGATGATGAAGGGGTCCTATGGATGCCCTGAGGATTACTTAGCATTCGTGCTTGCTAAAGCATTTAATTCATCCTTTTCGCAGATTACATGTATAATGTTTACGACATGTGACCGAAGATTTCTAAACAGTTTTCCGTGTCTCCCAAGTGTTAATGATTTAAGAGACATAATGTCGTAAGTACTGTTGGTGAGATCTTCAGTTAGCCTAGTATGTAAAAATTAGACGTGCGTTAGTTGTAATAGTCAAAATATCAGTATTGACCTATTTTAATTCATCCAGACAAAACAGTAGGATTCATAAACCAAGTTTAACTCTATGTATAATATCATTGTGAGTTTCTATTTGATGTATAGAAGGAGATGACCCAATGTATATACATATTGGCTAAGTATAAATGAATGCGATGTCGATATGCAATTCCTTATATATAATGTAGAGTCTAGGAATTATATTCATGAATTGATTAAATGCTAATCTAGGAATTATTGCAAATCCATGTCTTAGTATAATGCTATCCTATGCACTATAAACAATTCTTTTGAAGTTTTGATACTATATTAAAATATGCATATGCCAAACCCTATACAAGGTCCTATGAACACAACTATATGGTGATGTGTGTGCATATCTATGTGCCCGATATAATATTGTGCTTTCCTAACTATGCATTTGACTCTACCTTAACTTACCACAAGGTGTTAATACCAAGTCGAAAGTCACATTTTTACATTGTTTTGTATGAAATATTTGATACCAACACCATTAATGTAACGTGCTGGCAGGAACTTGGAATTTCTTGGCATTTAATACTCACCATTGCCGAGACAATGGATTACCTTCGTGGATCTCATCGTGGTGCTTAAGCACGTGATAGCATGGTGATGTCTCATGTCTCGTGATGAGCTGTAAGTGTTTTGGTTCAAGAGTTACCTGAGCTGGCTCCTCGGTGGCTATGGTAATGATGGTTCAATTAATATAGTTGTTTGCTTAGGTTACGTGAAAACCCTTTGGTGATCTCCACCATTGATCTAGCAAGGGTTTTGGTTGTTGGGATCTAACCCTACCTCCACTATGCTCAATGAGTTTTTGTTTGCCTTGGCATTCAGCGCCGTGGCTCTGAGGAGAGGCCGACAGGCCGAGAACATTCAGGGTATTGTTAACTGGTTTCTTTAGAGTGCCCAGGGTTCGAAGGCGTGACCTATTGAAAGATTAAGAGCCGATACCCATGGTATTTTACAGTGGTAACTTGAAGTAGAAGTTCCAGGGTGTGAGTGATAGACTCTTCTTGGTAGATGGTTCAATGCTCGGTTGTCTGTTAGGTGATAAACTTCAGAGTTAACGTGCTTCCTTCTAGGTGTTCGATGATGGAGAAAATGGGTGTTGTTCGCAATGTCTTGGCGTTCCACTCCGATGATAATTTCTTAAAGGTAAAGGTTCCCAGTTCGAACCCAACATCTTTCATTCTGCTTAAGAGTTTCAGTTGTTATCATTTCTCTTGTATTAATTTCTATCAACGCTTTTTTTTAAACACCCTCATGTCAAATGGTAGGTACCTTCGTCGATGGCTTCTCGGCTTAAGTTTTTGTAGCTGGCTCCAGCAATTAGACCGGTAAGCCTCAGTGGTTACCTCATTACTCTGGTTAGATGAATGTTGGGCTTTCCTGTGTGTTTTGCCGAGACTTAATGTTTTCTCTGAGGCTTGTTCTTCGTCGAACGCTTGTGTACTGTTGGTGGCTTGGGGAGGATAAGATCCTCGATCCTTTTGATGTCGTTTGTAGTAGTAATTGTTTTCATTGTATAATCCTTAAGGAAATACTCAGGAGAGGGTTTCACCCTGCTATTGTTCTTGGTAACTGAAAAAGACTTAGGTTTTCACTAGACTAGTGATTTTGTGAATGATACTGTGAGCATTGCTCCAATTTGTAAAGAGAAGTCGAAACTTAATGTTTTGCAGTTTACTATATTCTGGATAGATATGTACTCTGTTTTTCTTTTATACAAGCGTTTGAGTTTAAAGAGTGCATTGCTCTAGTTGTATTCACGGAAACTCATTTTTTTTGCAACTAAGATCTTTCTTTTATTAGGGTTCGAAGGTCAATGGTTTAGCCCTGTGTTAACAATGATCAAACCCTAAGTGTGATTTTTGGATTTGTCCGGCTGTTATGATATCAATGTTTAGATTCCGAAAACAGAGTTCTAAAGTGACTATTACTGTGGATTTACTGTTTATGGTTTTAAATTAAAAGGAGATGATGTAGGATCGTAATAGTGCTAAGATGGTTCTTATTTCCAGTCTTAAGAAATATAATTAGTAATAATTTTCGTGCCTAAGTTTATGATTTTGAATGTGTTGCTTGTCAAATCATGTCTATCGATTTTTTTAAGTATTGGCCGAAAGCCAATGTCTTCTATTCGTAACTGTGTAATGAGGTTGTAATTGTTTTTCTTGTCTTGATGTTGGCTATAAATGTTTGAACCTTAGCGAAACTCTAAAACTGAGAGATGGATGTTAATACTTCTAGGGTTGGGTCGTTGAAACTCTGTTTAGATAAAAATAATGATTCTTTGCTTTAAATAGTTGTTATAACTATGAAAATAATAAAACCAAAAGATAGGGTTTCGAATCCAATATTAAATGTGAATGGGATTTAGCTGCGGTTTTTAAATAAATAAATAATGTGAAAGAAAAGAATACAATGCTGTGCATAAATATTTGTGCAAAATAATTATACATTGTTTGGAATAGAAATAATTCTGTGTACTTAAGAAATAAATTATTTTGCAGCTGTTATTTCAAATAAAATTTGTGAAATAAAAATACAGTAAACCTAAACATTTAACTAATGAAAAGAATGAATAATGAAAACGTAGAATTATATTGTTTAATACAGAATGTTAATAGTAGGAGAAATTTATGAAATACAACAGTATTGATCTTTTCATTCATCTGGCAATCTGCCTATCAATTTATCTATCTTAATTTCTTCTTTGTACTAGAGTACGATGCAAATCCATTAGCATGGGGAAAAATGCAGAGAATATTTTATTCATTCCATCTTACATAATCATTTCTATGCAGAATTCTAATTAGATCAAAAAACTAAAATAATTAAATTTGTTTGATAATATTCTTAACAACAGTAAATAAATAGTTGCAGATAGAAATTTAAACTAGTTAGAATTGGGAGAGACAAGTAGAACCTGTAAATGAGATAGGGCTGACAAACACCCAAGAAGGCCTGTTCCTCCCAACCTTTTCCAAAAGAAGCAACCAAAACTACTTGCTTCCTTTGGACCCCCAAGCATGCTTACTGAACCACTAAGTAGATGGAATCTATGTAGAAGCAAGGCACTCAGTAAAATAACTTCTGCACTCAAAATATGCCTTTTGCACTCAGCAATATAATCTTCTTCACTCAATAGTATAATAGGCAGACTTACACCATGATAAAAAACTCAGCATATCCCCTCATCAAATCTCTTGGGTGCAAGCACAGCAAAACCCCAAGGTAAATTTCCTCGTCAGGAAAAGTGATGAACCTCAGTTCATAATTTGATGGCTCTTATATAGACTGCCTAGGTTTTTAGTGGTCAGTTTTGAATAAATGAGCCTCAAGCTCCAGTCCCACCTTCCAGGGCGCTATGACCACATTTCAAGGGAGTTGTCCCATACCAACAGCTAGTTAGTTGCATCATGATGCTGCCACTTGTCCATTGCCTTCTACCCCAGATTCCATTCCACCTAGTGGGTCAGTAACCACTCTTTCAACAGTCCCCTTAGGTGTTTGTCTCCTATTTAATTTATTAAATAATAAAATATTGTGCAATTACAGTCATCCTTGGACACTTGTCCAATATAAAACTTTACAATAAAAGTTAACATAATGTTTCCAACATAAAATATTTTTAAGCAAAAAGGACATGTTACAGTTTGTTTTGGGGTTCTTTGATATTTCTTGGCCCTTGAGCCAAGTGACCAAGGGTGGAGACGAATCCAAGTTTGCTTGGGGTGTGCCACAATAGAAAGAATTCGAGGGTCTAAAATGAGACGTCTAGTTGGATCCAATAATCAATATTCCATACCTTCAATACCCTTTAGAGAGTGAGACAAATGCTTCTTGTTGAAGTCTCTAAATCCATGCACAAGTTCACTCATAGATTCCGTCAAACACTTAACAAACCACTTATATCATATTTCAACAGTAATCAAAATCCATGTACCTTTATCAAGCATTAAATACAAATGGACTGTAGGATAATATACTATTAATTAAGCACCTTTAGCAGGGAAAAACAAGCTAAAAACAATAGACTGCAATAAAATTAAGATATAGTCATTTGGTGAATAGTCCCTGGAAAAACACCCTAGGGGGAAAACCAGTAAGAGAGAGTTTTAATGAGCTCTTTATGAGATAAATTTAGCAGGTGGCTTTTACATTAGAAAACACATAGAACCATTCTCAACCATTGTGCACATACATCCTTGAAAACTATACCATAATAGGCCCTAACTACCATTTGAAAACAATGCCCAAATTTCACTAGAAGGGGATGCACTTTACAATAATTAATACAGTAGAAAAAAAATTTGGAATACATGCAGACAAAAGGTAAAAGAAACAGAAAGTCACCTCAACAATTGTGCCCACTTGGTTGTCTCGATTTCTGTGCAAATTAGTAGTCGTACGACCTCTCTTCTCTGCTATACATACCCTCTTTTTCTACTGTATGCAAATATCACAGTTTTGAAGCAAAAATGTCTTGGAAAATGTACCCTTCACCTTGGGAAACATGCTCTTCTTCATGTTGCTGATTTTTGTTGGTCTCTCCTAGGGATGCATGCTCCTCACATTGGGAAATGCACCCTCTCTGTCCAACCTCCTCTCAATTTCCTCTTCTCAGCTCCTCCTCTAAAAATTCGAGCCAATAGCGCTTGCTCCTCTTCCTTTCTTGGAATTAGTGCCACTCCACTTCCTCACTTTGAAATCTATGCAAATGAAGTCTCATGAAGTCTTTTGATCTTTCTCATTAGGGTAACTGCATGTCTTTTCGACTTCTATGACTAACATTAGATATTGGCACACAAGATAAATGAATGAGATTTAATCTCAAGTTCACTATATAAAATCACATTACATTAAAAAAGTCACTTTTATCCTAACTTAATTAAAAATGTGCACTTTATAAAGTACAACCCACTTTAATAAAGTAAATCTCTCTTTAAAAATATAAAGTCACATCATAAAGTACTTTACAAACACTTTTTATAAAGTCACTTTATGTCATTAATGAGACTACCTTATTCTTGGACCCATGGCATTGGTGCAATCTTAATGCAAGAAGGAAGGCCACTTGCCTTTGAATGTTGCCATCTTAAAAGATAAAAACTTACTGAAATCAATTTATGAAAATAAAATGTTGGCCATATTTCATTCAATTAAGAAATGATGCCCTTACCTAATATGAAGACACTTGAAGGAAAGAACAAATCATGATAGTGTTAAGCACTTCTTGGAACAAAGATTATATTTAGACAAACAATAAAAATGGATTACAAATACGGTAGGTTACGAATTTGAAATTATCTACCAAAAAGGAAAACAAAATGTTGTGATAGATGTACTTTCAAGAAAATAAGATGACATTGATGGATTACTTTTTTCTAATTCATTATGCAATTTGATTGAGTATAAGAAGCAAGGATAGAATGTAAACGAGATCAGAATGCATGCAAGATAATTCAACAGTTACATGAAGACCCTAGTGAACAATAGATAAAATTTTGGAAGAATTATTCACTATGGCACCATGATCATTTCTATTATGTAAGAATTCTCAACTCAAATTGAAGGTCCTTTTGGAATTACAAATTTTTCCTATAGGAGGACATTCAATATTCTTGAAATTGTAGGACAAGATCAAGTAATATTTTTTCTAATGTCTTAAAAATGATGTCCAAAAGTTTGTGGCAGAATGTTTAGTTCACCAACAAAACAAAGGAGAGGCAATTAAGACGCCAAGTCTTATACAACCATTAGCCATATCAAGTAAGAGTTGGGAATAGGTCTTAATGGATTCTATCACAACTCTATTAAAGTCAGCAGGAGAGACAATCATTATGGTAGTATTAGATCAACTAAAAAATTATGTCCATTTCTGCACTCTTTCTCCTCCTTTTAAAGCAAGTACAATAGTTTCTCTTTCTTGGGCACTCAATTGGGTCACAACTCCTCTTACCATCCTCAATTTGATGGGAAAACTAAGGTCATGACTAATTTCCTATAAGGGTATCTTTGTTTCCTTGCATTTGATTAAAAAACAAACTGGGTCAAGTGTTTTCCTTTACTAGAATGTGGTACAACACATCTTTCGATAGTTCATAAAAAATATCACCATTCATGGCAGTTTATGGCTATCATCCTCCTCCCATAACATCATTGTTGAAATAGAAATCTAAGGTTCAAGCAATGGAGGATCAAATAGAGAAGCAAAAATAGGTTCTCCAACTATTGACAGATAATTTGGATATAACAAAAATTCGGATGAAACATCAAGCAAATCAACCTCATTGTGAAAGGAAATTTAAAGTGGGAGATTGGGTAGTTTTGAAGCTACAAACCTACAAATAGAAAATGGACAATAAATTAGCACCCAAGTAATATGGTCCCTATAAGGTGTTGAAGAGGATTGGAAGTATGGTTGACAAATTGGATTTGCCTGCATCCTCACGTGTACATCTATTTTTTCATGTTTCTTGCCTAAAAAAGGTAATTGGCGACAAGATCTTAGTCCATACTATTTTATCAAAGATTTATGAACAAGGGAAATTGGTACTAGAGCCTAAAACAATCCTTGACACAAGGGTTAAGAAACTCTTAAATCAAGCAATTACTAAGTACCTCATCAAGTGGAAGAATTTTCCAATAGAAGAGGTGACATAAGAAGACAAGTTCTTCAAGAAAAAATGTAAAGAATTAATGAAGTGTTGAGGACAAAACTTGGTTGAAGGGGATATGCATGTTAAGCCCTATATATTGTAACATTAAATTCCTATTTTTACATTAGAATTGACTTTATTGGTCGACTAGGGCCTTAATTGTAATTGTATGGTTGGCTAGAATTGTTATTGTACCCATTTTATCCAATATATATACAAGGATACCTAGCTTTAGGATCATCTCATTTTGTCTTGTGTATTAGATACATTGTATAAGAACATTGCTCCCTTGAATGGGATTCTTATTCATTTATTTTCTTCATCTCAAGGCATTTGATTACTCTCTATTTCTTATTTTTTCTCATTGGGAAATTTGGTGCATAACAAATCATTTTCAAAATGTTTCAATTATTTGGAAAATGGTGGTTTTGGATTTTCCACTTACTAGGGAATGGTTTGTGTGAAAATTAGGAGATGGAATTAGGGTAATGTCTGGTGAAAATCCTTGGGTGGGTTGTAATAGAATTTATAAACTTTTAATTCATATGATAGAAGATCTGAATGCTAGAGGTTAGATTGCAAATTCTGTAGTGACAATAATCATGATTCGAGAGTGGCTAAAGGATGAAAATATAGGATTCAATGAAGATGATGGAATAAAATGGTATGAATAAACAAGACCATCTACAAAATGGTTCAATTATGTGGAAAGTGGTGGTTTTGGATTTTCCACTAATTAGGGAATGATTAGTGTGGAAAGTATGAGATGGAATTAGGGGGAGGTTGGGTGAGGATCCCAACTTCCAAATAAGGTGAATATATTGTATGTATTGGGGGCGGAGGAGTAGAGTATGGGGGGTTTATAGGTATTCCAGGGGTATAAAAAGGGGTATCTAGTAAAAGTAGGGAATATATAGTAAAAGTAGGGTTTTTTAAATTGGAAATATGTATTGGAAGGGAGGTTCAACAAAAAGATTTTGATAGGTATTTATCAATATTTACCAAAATTCTAGGGGTATTCTTTAATATCCCATGAACTAAGGTGCTATGACATAGTTTCAATGAGATTGCAAATAATATATTGACAATAGTCATGAATTAGGAGTGGATGAAGGTTGAATATATGGGCTTCAATGAAGATGATGGAATAAAATGGTATGAGTTTTGTCAATTATTAAGAATTAGACATGTAAGGCTTAGACATAACAATTTTTAAAAATAATAAGAACCAAGTAAAACCCTTAAACCCTAAATGAAATGCAGATTTTGAGAAAATTATTGTAACACAAGAAAGCAATTCTTAATTTTAAATATAAATACTCCCAATAACATCTAAGTACCTAACATATTCTTACATGAACTAGAAGAAACTATAAAGCTATGGTTTCATGCAATAGCATAATGAAAAAACCAATAAATGGTGATTTGCAATGTTTCTAAACAAGAATTAGGAAAAACTAGCACACCTAGACATCAATTAGACCTAATAAAAATCCTTTTTTTGGCACCTTTAAGTGATACCTACATATCCAAAACCAATTTTTATACTCTACCACATAAAGCCTCCATCAACTTTTAATAACAATAAAATCCATATATTTAAAATCCTACTAAATCACAAAAACCCAAATCTGAACCCATCTTGGAAACGTGCAAAGTTTGAAACTACATATCCAAAACCAGTTTTTCTTATTGTACCAAATAAAGCCTCTATAACTTTTAATAACAATAACTTGACCACATATCCAAAACCAGTTTTTTTACTGTACAAGATAAAGCCTCCATCAACTTTTAATAACGATAACTTAATTTCAGAAGGAAACTCGAAAATCCATATATTTAAAATCCTACTAAATCACAAAAACGCCAAATCTGAACTCATCTTGGAAACGTGCAAAGTTTGAAATTACATATCCAAAACCAGTTTTTCTTACAGTACCAAATAAAGCCTCCATCAACTTTTAATAACAATAACTTGACTACATATCCAAAGCCAGTTTTTATACTGTACCAGATAAGCCTCCATCAACTTTTAATAACGATAACTTAATTTCAGAAGGAAACTCGAAAATCCATATATTTAAAATCCTACTAAATCACAAAAACCCAAATCCGAACCCAGGAAACGTGCAAAGTTTGAAGACAAACAAAGGAATAGGACGGCAAGTCAGTCAGCTTGGAAACCTGCAAAGTTTAAAGACAAACAAAGGAATAAGATGGTTAATAAATAACAAAAAAAGTAGAGATATATTTGGTTTAAAAAAGAAAAACTGAAAGATGGGTGGAGTGTTCATTTGAAAAGCCTAAAAGTTTATTTAAATCTTTATACAATAACAGTAACATTTTAGAATTCTTAACAGGATACAATAACAGTAACATTTTAGAATTCTTAACAGGATAATTGAATACGGTAAAAACATACATAATTCTTAACATAATGATTGAATACTGTAAAAACATACATATTCAGAAAAAATAGTAATTAATTTGAAAAACACTACCTATGGCTACCAAAAATTGTTGGATTCGAAGGCTGACACAAAGGAATAAGATGGTTAGTAAATAACAAAAAATAAAGATATATTTAGTTTAAAAAAAAAATTAAAAAATGGATAGAATATCCATTTGAAAAACCCAAAGGTTTATTTAATAGGATGAATAAATCTTTACACATCTAATTTACACAGTAACATTCTAAAATTCTTAACACAATGACTGAATACTATAAAAACATACATATTCAGAAAAAAAATAACATACATATTCAGAAAAAAAATAGTAATTAATTTGAAAAACACTACCTACGGCCACCAAACGTTGTTGGACTCGAAGGCTGACACAAAGAATTCGCTGAGCCCAGGTAATGTGATACTCCGTAACAATCTTTGCTCTGGATGGCACATTGATATTTCTAATTTATTTTTATCAAACATCATTGTCCATCCGCTGCTGTTTGCTCCCACCGAATGAACGACAGGACCCTCTGGCCTCCATATCTCATGCTTTTCAGTCCATTCCAGAGTGCTTTGCCCTTCTTTCGACCTCCACATGCAAATACGTTTCTCTGGAATAGAGTCTGCTATCAACACCAAGTGCCCATCACATCCACTGAATTCAATCGGTTTAAAGCAGACTCTTTGGGAACGCATCGGGAGTCTAATTTGCGTCCAACGTCTCTCTGCAATAATGTATGCTACCACGGTAGTAATGCCATGCGGCCAATGCACAAGCCAGTAAACCTTTCCGTTGGAACATATACCCTTTCCGCTAGGTCTAATGAAGCGCGAGACTGTCATCGAAACCCTAGTCCATTCATTGGATTCTGAATCATAAATCTCCATCACAATTGTAACCTCCGCTGGCGGCGCAGGGTAGATTTCACCCAGCAACAGAACGCATCGCCTCCTTGAAACATCAAAATCCATTCCAATGAAATCCCATTTACGGAGATGGCGACGAAAAGGAAGCAGTCTCCATGCCTTAGTCGCTGGGTTGCCAATGAAAAGTTCCATTTTGTTTGCTTTTGTATGACAGCAACAGATACTCTTGCAGGCATCCACAATGACGAGGTTATCAGGCAAAGGAACTCTGTAAATGTTCATGTCTAAACTATTGCCTCCTAAGTGTTCTATAACCCAAGTTTCCATAGATCGTTCCATCTGAACCAAAAACCCAGGGAAGGAGTACACTGACAAATTTGAATCAATTCTTCGTGGGGCATGTGAGTAGCATAGCAGACAATTCCATTCCTTGCAGACAGCCCTCATTTTGGCAAGAACCCTCGTGGGCAACATGGCTAAAATCGTGAACAACAAATCCTTTGGGAGTTCTTGCCAAATCATCGCTTCCATGGGAATGCTAGTAGCCCCCTCGCAGTGTTGTGGAAGACATCGCCAAATAATCGGTTCCATAGCAATGTGATTGGATTGGTCTCTGCAAAAAAACCAGTTCCAAATGGCTTACCTAGAACGAAATTAGCTTCAATTGGCTTATCTCATATGAAATGAGTTTATATATCTCACGATGAATTTATAATTTTAATATTTAATATTTTCTATATTATAATAGTTCTCTTGTCCTACAAATAAGGGATTTTATTCGCCAATTTGGTGTCTATTTTGGTTACTTTTTAATACTAATAATATTATTATATTATTATTATCAAGAGCTACTTAACTTGTGGCCGTGAACTTTGATAGGCCACAAGTTCATACCATGAACTACCCATTATTTATATCTTATTATTTATTTAGAAATTGGAACTAAATCATAAAATAAATCTTCATAGAATATTTGTACCATCTTTATGCAATTTAGGAAGATAACTCTTCCTTGTCCACCCTAAATTGTAAAATATAAAAGTTTATTATTTTTTTCCCATAATGATAGGTTTTTGACCATTAGCATTTCCTACCAATTATTCTTTTACACAAATTTTTAAAATTCTCAATAACTGTTTTTAAATTAACAGAATTTGGGTGCCCTCAACACAAAATTCAGATTTCATGAAAAAAACATCACTTAATTAGGACCAAAAACTTGCTGAAAAGTCAAAATGATCGTGCTTTTATACTTCTTCCTAAAATTTACACTAAGTTATAGACTATTTGTTAAAAAATGTTCTCGGAGGAGAGGCTTAGCCTCATGGTGACATTGTTCTACACTTATCAAGGATTTTACAAAAACTTTAATTTTATAGATTCTACTTCTATATATCATGATATATTTTCCTAATAGTAGAGAACATGCATAAAACGTAAGACATAGAACTAGTTTCAAGGAAATACGTGGTCGTTGTGTCCTTCTTTGACATGTTGATCATGTGGGTTCATGTATTTAGAGCTATTATTCTACATAGCTACATGATTTGAGTATTGAACTGAATCCTCTTCCACCCATCTAAAACACCCTAAGGGAACTCTTTAAGACCGGACAACATTTGATAGCTCATCACACTTAGGAGTAATCCCACTTGCACTAGGAAAGAACACATAGCCACCATAAGAACTGTAACAATGGTGAGGAATACAGAGAAAAGCGAGAAGCCAAAGGCATGATTAAGGGCGAGAAGCCAAAGGCATGATTAAGGGCCCTTTCTCTCTCATCAAATGAATTCAAACCTCTCACAAGTGATCACATGGCTCGGGCTTCCATATGTATCTCATGTTGCTGGTTGTAGGCTCATATTTTTAAAATTTCAATGTGAAATTGGGTGTCGACCCCCTCATAAGATTCATTGAATTAAACTTAGGGAAGCCACATGCATTCAAGGTTGCTTCCATTTTTAACCAAAATTCCTTTGTCTCACTTTGTCGATTCATTGGTGTGATGATCAGCAGGGGAGATGTTTTTCCATCTCACATGATATAACAAGGCATACATAAGTCAATTGAGGCTCTGAAAGATTCAATCATATATTTGGACGAGGGTTGAGTCTCTTCTTCAAACACATCTCGTGGAATGTTTAATTGCTACTAGGGAATAACCCATGATGATATACTTGTTAGTTTTTCAGAATTTACTTCAATCTGATCTATGATCTTAACTAAGAGAACAACATGTACAACATATCTACAACATATCAATCATGGACACAATAATGCAAGCACACAAGAGACACAAAGTTTCATCGGGGAAAACCAAGAAGGTGAAAAACCCCACAACTCCCTCAGAGATAGATAGAGCAATGTTACAACCCAACTACAAGAGATAGTCCTCCTAGAAGCATCTTCTCCTCCTCCACTAGTGTGCCACTCTCCAATGGGAGTATGAGTGAGAAAGTGAATGATCAAATAGAGTGCCTCCCACACTCTATTTATACTTGACTTGCCTAACAACCTTTACTAGATCGGCCTTAACTTAACCACATAACATAATGATGACAGGGCCAACCCCCAATAGGGTGGTCAAATAACCCTTCAACCCGCATGACTTATACAAGGCCAACCCCAACAAGGTGGTCTAATAACCCATCAAGTATAAGTTATGACACTTACAATATAAAGGACGACACTTCCGTATAGAGGAATAATAACATCTCTATAGGAATACAAACACTTCCATATAGAGGAATAATAACATCTCTATAGGAATACAATATACATTTATGAAATACATTTCGAAGTTACAAATACATCAACACTCCCTCTTAACTAGGAAGGTATTTCTCGACACAGATCTGCTAGCACGAGTCTTCTTCTCTATATCATCGTCACTAGATAATCGTCATTGAATCATAATCGTCGTCATTGCTACCGCTATCTCAATCAATATCTGAATCTACTCATCATAGGAAGTTCTACAGAGCCAATCCTTTTTCATACTGGATGTAGGCCCACCACCTGCAGGTCTTCATCATCACTGGCCATACTGTGGAATCCTCAGGACTTATTACGTGCATCACAAAACCTCGCAAGAGCATCCAGGCTGTTACGAGCACACGGCTCTACCTGTCGAATCTCCCAGGGCTGTATTATATGTGACTCCCACCACAAGACCTTTAAAGAGTGTCTTGACTTAACAAGAACTGTTGAGATATTGTAACTTCAAAGAATATTATATTTGTACTTTATTATTCCGGAGATGTTTCATTCCTCCGTGAAGATCTTATTGTATATCCGGAGATGTTTATTCCTCCGTCGGAATGTGGTAACTCGGGTTATTAGACTTCCCTAGTGGAGGTCGGCCCTGTATGTGTTATGTGGGTCAAAGGGTTATTAGACCACCCTAGAGGGGTCGGCCAGTCAGTTGTAGTGGGGTATTTAACCCATTGGTTAAATACGAGCCTACGTGTACCTGTGTAAAATACATGTCAGTGTAGTGTATAAATAGAGGAGGTGTGTTCCTCATTATACACATTCACTCACTTGAGGATAGCGCACTTGTGGAGGAGAGGTCTGCAATTGTGGAGGAGGAGATCATGTCTCAGAGTTTTATCTTTGTATATTTCTGGTCATCTATATTGAGGAAGCTTTGCTGGGTTTTCTACCCCATGAGGGTTTCCCAGGATAAATCTCTGTCTCTTGTGTTATGCTGTGCTTGTTGTTTCTTCAGTGATCCTGTATATGCTATTATTGTGAAATGGAATGTAATGCTGCTATTTTCTGTCTTAGCATATTGAATTTTAACATGGTATCAGAGCTAACCTGAAGGAAGACAAGGTATGGCACTAAAGACACTTGCTTTACTTACGACAATTTGAAGGTTAGGGTTTTACATAGCAAAAACCAGTCATCGTAGCACTTTCGCTATAAATCCGTTTTGGCAAATTTTTCGGATCTGAAATTGTTACAGGACGAAGCTAAAATCTCCAGGTACCTTGTGTCCAAAGGAAAACCTCTAATTCGTTGTACTTTGTGATTTATGATCTGTACAATATAGGGTTTCTGCCTCTTCCAGATCTGAGTCAAAATCAGGTGACCTTGGGAAAAAGGTCATAACTTGGGCTAGGAAACTCCAAATGAAATTTCGTGAAAAGTGACAGGTAGTACACAGACTTTACTATCTGAGAAAACTTTTTCAGAGGCCGAAGTTGAACCAGTGACACGTGGAACTCCGTACAAGTTCGCTCTCCTGTATTATCCCATAAACAGGTCACGTTGCGACACTTGGCATAAATATCTCTCAGAGAATCCAATTGAGGTCATACCTGTCAGGATGGAAAGATAACAGGCCGAGCTATCTCAGAAAACTTTTTCAGAGGCCGAAGGTCAAACAGTGACACGTGGCACGCCGTACAAGTTCGCTCTCCTGTATTTTCCCAAAACAGGTCACGTTGCGACATTTGGCATAACTCTCTCTCAGAACATCCAATTGAGGTCAGACCTGTCAGGATGGAAAGCTAACAGTTCAGGCTATCTCAGAAAACGTTTGCAGACCCTGTGGATCAAAAATTTCGGAGTTACATCAGAAACAATCAGGTACATATTTCTGTCAAAACATAATTATTTTTTGGTACCTTCATTCATGGCTTCCGGAATTTAGGGCTTTGAAGAAAGCTGGAATTTTTGTAATCGGAGACCACGGCTGGATGCTACTCATCAAAATAGAAATTTAGAGACCAAGATCAGAATTTTTGGTTGGGCAGAAGGCCGGGCTTGATTAGACCCTAGTTCGGGACTTTGATTAGAAAAGCGGAAAATTAGGGCTTCTGTAAAAATGGGAATTTTTGAAATCTGTGACCACGGCTGGAAGCTCCTCAGAAAAATAGAAGCTTAGAGCTTTGGATCAAAATTTTTGATGGGACAAAAGATTGGGCTTCATCAAACCCCAGTTCAGGGTCACGTCCAGTGAATCCGAAAGTTTCAAAGGCAAAATTGAGGACTAAAACTTTGCAGTTTTCAAATTCTAAATATATCAGTTTGATCAGCTCATCAAGGCGCATATTTCTATCCTTTCGGAAGTTTGAAATTCAAAGTTTGAATTTTTGGGGTTTCTCTGACAAACCCATATCCAGCTCCAGGTCCAGTTCTTGCAAATCAAGTGGATAGGGTTAATCCTAGAAGAAGATGGATTGGTCACCTACATAAGTGAAGGAGTTCCTATTTCAGAGGGAGATGAGGCTAAGACTTTACATAAGGAGATTACAAGCGATCTCGACATGTATGACTCATCGAGGTATGTTTTGATATTTGTTCATGATTAAGTTTATCTTATGTTTGTCTTCATGTTATTACGATTAGTACAATCTTGATTTTAGATTTGTTGTATCACCTTAACAAAATTATGAATGCATGATAGAAGATATTCATTGGTTAGGGTGTTGACACTTATGATTGTACTAATGCATTATGATGTTGTGTGAGGTTGATGTTGTCCGCTAACAAGATACAGGTACATCACAAAAGACAAATCAGGTTCCATGACCATGAAAACATGAAGACAAATACTCATCCACAATCTTTGTTCTACTTACGAGGTATGTATGACTTTGTTATATTATGCTTAACCTATGAGACATGCAGGTTCTAGCTCAGGATCTCTAAATCATTGAAGAGATTGTTTAGGTATGTTGTACATAACCAAGTAGGTATACTAATCCAGGTATGTTTCCCATGAATCTTACCTTGTGTTAGGATCCCCTATATAAGTATACTTGGAATGATTGGTTATGCTTATTCATAAAGTTAGTAATCAAAGGATTATGCATATTATATCTTTTATCTTGATTGATGATATGCATGAAAAAAAAAGAAAAAGAAAAGACTTCCCTGAAATCTTGAATACTAATGTTTATTAACTATAATCATGACTATACATTTTCAAGATTATTTAGTACTATAATGTTTTGATAGCATTTAGAATATACTAATGAGTATATGTTTGTGTATGAGATCATGAGGATGACTCTTGAGCATGCACAGTGGTACAGAATGAATAGAAATTCAAAAGACATACAGAAGATCAAGCGGGAGGCAACCACACAAACATAAAAGATAAGTATTTGAGTTGTTATTTGAAATAGTAATAATATTGCCTATAATAGGTTGTATGCATATTTGTATTCCCATAATATATAATGCTTAGTGTAAACATTCATATAGCATTGAACAGTATACTACTAATGTGCATATGATTGACAAGTTGGACAAACATTCCATTGTTGCTTGTCTAGAATGAAACCTCTTTGCTGACATGCCGAGAGCTGTGCACACTCTCGATAGTATGTTCTGGTAGAGATGGAAGGCATCTAGATAGCCACTGTATGCATACAGGATATGGGAAAGTGTTGTGCCAAAGTATTGGTCAAGATAGTTGCATAACTATGTAAATGATATCTGTATGCATAATAGGTTATCATGTCAATATGATTTGATGATTATGAAGTATTACTAATCCTGTACTTAATTTTGATTTGTAGGAAAGATCATGATGAATGATGAACACTGAACAAGCAATGGATGTTCAACAAAAGATTTACAAATCAAATGATAGAAGGCTTGTGGCTAGAAGATTCTCTTAGAAAAGAGAAAGAGAATCATGATGAGATGTTTTGTTCCAATTGGATAGATAAAACCATTCTTTTAATGGTGTAATCAAAGAAGAAGTGTGATTTAGGTTCTGTATGGGTACCCAGGATCGAAAATCAATTGATGAGCTTAATGATCACCACGAGTGATGTGGATCTCAACCTTTGCTACAAGGTTGAATATGGTTTTTATACATAGATGACATGGATGCAAGAAGGAACTCACCACAGAGTTTGAATAATATTGAGGCTCATATCAGTAGACCCATCTATCGAGAGATGGCACAGATAGATATGCAGAAAATCATTCAATGCAGAGTGTGAATGATGTTCAGTCACAAAGGGAGAATTGACAGTTTCTTAATAAGCTTGGGCTTTACCAAAAGTAAAGTTGTTCCTAACCTTTACCTTAAGGCTATGGATCATACTATTATTATGATATCTTTCTTATAGGGAATGAGAAACAGATCATGAAAAGAAAGAAGAAGATGGCTGCAGAAATGAAAAATGAAAGATCTCAGATTGATGCATTACTTCCTAAGTCTGGAAGTATGGCAAGGCTTAGAAGGAATCTTTCTCAACCAGGGAAAGTGTGCTGAGAAATATTAAAAGGAATTGATGTGTTGGAATGGCCACTCTCATGAATTCCAACTTGAAGTTCTTAGCAGATGACTCATTAGAGTTAGTGGATATAACTCTGAACAGACAAATTATTGGGTCTTTTATATATCTAACATATACTAGGTTAGATATATGCTTTGTTATGAACACCTTGAGTCAGTATCTAGTGGAAACTAGATGTGTTTACCTGATAGTTGCAAAGCATGTGATGAGGCACATAAAAGACACGATAGAATTTGATCTATGCTATCTTGAAGATCATGACTTCAGATGGCTATTCAGATTCTGTTTGGGCAGGAAGTGTATCAGACAGGAAGAACACATCGAGAGGATTTTATTGTCTGGGATTAGCCATGATCTCGTGGTTTAGCTGGAATCAGTCTAGTGTGGCTCTCAGCACAAGCAGAATATATGGCTGCTTGCTCTGCTAGTTGTGAAGAAGTTTGGCTTTAGGATTGTTTGACTTAGAGATAGAACCAACTGAGATCCTATGTGAAAAATAGAGTTGTATCAAGATGACATAGAATCCAGTGTTCCATGATAAGTCAAAGATCATAGGGATCTAACAAGATATGACGCAGAAAGGAACTATAAAGTTTGAATTTGTAACAGGTTACCAATATACTAACCAAACCTGTGTCTCGAGTGAAATTTGAATACTTCTGAGACAAGCTTGGTGTAGTTCAAAAGGACCCTCCTCGAAAGGGGGAGTAGTATAGTCACTGATGATAAGTTGATCTCATCGAACAACAAGGTCGATGATGAGGTAACCTGTTCTCCACACCTAGATACTTAGAAATATTTAGATTTAGGACTCTTATACTTAGAATACTTAGTTTTACTTATACATGCTTTTGATGTTAGATGTATTAGTAAGAATACATGCTTTTGATGATAGATGTATTAGTGAGAATACATGCTTTTGATGATAAGATGTATTGGTAAGAATACATACTTTTGATGACACATGTATTGATTAATGTACTTGTATGGTTGAGAATACTTGTACTTGTATTGATGAGAATACATGTGGGGATTGTATCATCCCTGGACTTTCAGTCCTAAAGAGAGCCGTAGACATAAGGTCTCCGAGAATGAAGTCCTTAGTGGACAGTTGAGGGGATTGGATCATCCCTGGACTCTCAGTCCTAAAGAGAGCCGTAGACGTGAGGTCTCCGAGAATGAAGTCCTTAGTGGACAGTTGAGGGGATTGGATCATCCCTGGACTCTCAGTCCTAAAGAGAGCCGTAGACGTGAGGTCTCCGAGAATGAAGTCCTTAGTGGACAGTTGAGGGGATTGGATCATCCCTGGACTCTCAGTCCTAAAGAGAGCCGTAGACGTGAGGTCTCCGAGAATGAAGTCCTTAGTGGACAGTTGAGGGGATTGGATCATCCCTGGACTCTCAGTCCTAAAGAGAGCCGTAGACGTGAGGTCTCCGAGAATGAAGTCCTTGGTGGACAGTTGAGGGGATTGGATCATCCCTGGACTCTCAGTCCTAAAGAGAGCCGTAGATGTGAGGTCTCCGAGAATGAAGTCCTTAAAGGACAGTTGAGGGGATTGCATCATCCCGGAACTGATAGTTCAAAATGTATGTGATGGGGATTGCATCATCCCGGAACTGATAGTTCAAAATGTACGTGATGGGGATTGCATCATCCCGGAACTGATAGTTCAAAATGTACGTGATGGGGATTGCATCATCCCGGAACTGATAGTTCAAAATGTACGTGATGGGGATTGCATCATCCCGGAACTGATAGTTCAAAATGTACGTGATGGGGATTGCATCATCCCAGAACTGATAGTTCAAAATGTACGTGATGGGGATTGCATCATCTCGGAACTGATAGTTCAAAATGTACGTGATGGGGATTGCATCATCCCGGAACTGATAGTTCAAAATGTACGTGATGGGGATTGCATCATCCCGGAACTGATAGTTCAAAATGTACGTGATGGGGATTGCATCATCCCGGAACTGATAGTTCAAAATGTACGTGATAGGGATTGCATCATCCCGGAACTGCTAGTTCAAAATGTACGTGATGGGGATTGTATCATCCCCGGACTTCGGTCCCTGAATTGATCCATAGACGAATGGTCTCCGAGAAAGCAATGGTATTGATAATGTGGTTACTTGTATCGGTAGGATACTTGTATTGATGATGTGGTTACTTGTATCGGTAGGATACTTGTATTGATGATGTGGTTACTTGTATCGGTAGGATACTTGTATTGATGATGTGGTTACTTGTATCGGTAGGATACTTGTATTGATGATGTGGTTACTTGTATCGGTAGGATACTTGTATTGATGATGTGGTTACTTGTATCGGTAGGATTCTTGTATTGATGATGTGGTTACTTGTATCGGTAGGATACTTGTATTGATGATATGGTTACTTGTATCGATAGGATACTTGTACTGCTGATCGTGTGATGACGATGCTGCTGATCGTGTGATGACGATACTGCTGATCGTGTGATGACGATGCTGCTGATCGTGTGATGACGATGCTGCTGATCGTGTGATGACGATGCTGCTGATCGTGTGATAACAATGCTGCTGATCGTGTGATGACGATGCTGCTGATCGTGTGATGACGATGCTGCTAATCGTGTGATGACGATGCTGCTGATCGTGTGATGACGATGCTGCTGATCGTGTGATGACGATGCTGCTGATCGTGTGATGACGATGCTGCTGATCGTGTGATGACGATGCTGATGATCGTGTGATGACGATGCTGATGATCGTGTGATGACGATGCTGATAATCATGCGATGACGATGCTGATGATCGTGAGATGACGATGCTGATGATCATGAGATGACGATGCTGATGATCGTGTGATGATGATAATCGTGAGGATCCAGATGATGATATTTTTGTAGCTGTTCAAGTGCTACAAAAGATAAAGACTCAATACTGAAGATGTCGATGTTCCAGTATTGAAGATGTTCCAGTAACTGCTTGAGTTACTGATGATGTTGAGAAAGCTTCCAATGATTTATAGATGTATCATGTATGATGTTGATGACTCCTTGCTCGTGCAGATGTTGTTATAATATCCTTCTCGTTAAGGGGGAGTGTTGAGATATTGTAACTTCAAAGAATATTATATTTGTACTTTATTATTTCGGAGATGTTTCATTCCTCCGTGAAGATCTTATTGTATATCTGGAGATGTTTATTCCTCCGTCGGAATATGGTAACTCGGGTTATTAGACTTCCCTAGTGGAGGTCGGCCCTGTATGTGTTATGTGGGTCAAAGGGTTATTAGACCACCCTAGAGGGGTCGGCCCAGTCAGTTGTAGTGGGGTATTTAACCCATTGGTTAAATACGAGCCTACGTGTACCTGTGTAAAATACATGTCAGTGTAGTGTATAAATAGAGGAGGTGTGTTCCTCATTATACACATTCACTCACTTGAGGATAGCGCACTTGTGGAGGAGAGGTCTGCAATTGTGGAGGAGGAGATCATGTCTCAGGGTTTTATCTTTGTATATTTCTGGTCATCTATATTGAGGAAGCTTTGCTGGGTTTTCTACCCCATGACGGTTTCCCAGGATAAATCTCTGTCTCTTGTGTTATGCTGTGCTTGTTGTTTCTTCAATGATCCTGTATATGCTATTATTGTGAAATGGAATGTAATGCTGCTATTTTCTGTCTTAGCATATTGAATTTTAACAAGAACTCTAAAGAGCATCCGAGGAATTTTACGTGACTAGCACAATCTGTCCGGATCTCTAGGACGGATTACATGTGGTCATGGAAAAACCTCGAAAGAGCATCCTAGGACTGATTACGAGCACACAACTCAACCTATCGGATCTCCCAGGGCCGAATTATATGCCATAGGACAAAACCTCAAAAGAGCATCTGCCAAATATCCCAGGACCAGATTACATGCCATAGGCAAGACCTCGAAAGACTATCTGCAAATCTCCCAAGGCCGGATTATATGTCCTCCCAAAGAAAAACCTCGAAAGAGCATTTTCCAGATATCCCAGGGCCACATTACATGCCATAGGAAAAACCTCGAAAGACTATCTGCAAACCTCCCAGGGATGGATTATATGCTTATCTGCACAACCTGTTCCACGACCACAGAGTATCAACCTGATACTCACCATACATCATCCTGACACATGATCATCCTGATCATCATCACTGCATCGTCCTGATGCATGTCATCTGGAGAAACATCCTAAAGCTCGTCCTCCATGATCATCCCGATCATATAATGCATCCACCTGATGCATACCAAGTATCTACCTAATACATAACATCATACATGATCCACCTGATCATACAATGTATCCACCTGATACATACACAGATACATGATCCACCTGATCATACAATGTATCCACCTGATATATATCAACATACATGATCTACTTGATCATACAACGTATCCACCTAATACATATACAGATACATGGTCCAAGCATCCAACATGATGCATATACATATACATGATCTAACTGATCATAACCAACATCCAACATGATGCATATACAGAGCAGTAATTGGAGCATCATCCTGATGCTCATCATCCAGCACTTACATACACAACCATGGGAAGGATCCTCCTCTCACCATGCTTGGAATGGCTCCTGCAAATGTGTCCATCACTTCTTCCTTGAAGTGTCGTCAATTTGAAGAACACCAATCCTCTCTCTGAAGTACTCAAACTTCACTCTGGCTAGTGGTTTTGTCAACACATCTGCAATCTGCTCATCCGTCGCAACATACAGGAGCTTCACTGCTCCTCTCTGCACCATATCCCTGATATAGTGATATTTGATCTCAATGTGCTTCGACCTGTCGTGGAACACCGGGTTCTTAGATAGCTTCACACAACTCTGGTTGTCACAAAAGATACTAGTAGCCTCTAGCGGGAGATCAAATAACTCAGATAGTAGCTTCCGGAGCCATATTGCCTCACAACTAGCTCAACATGTTGCAACATACTCTGCCTCAGCTATACTCAGTGCTACGCAGGAAAGCTTCCTGCTAAACCAAGAGATCACACCTGATCCCATACTGAAGCAGCACCCTGAAGTGCTCTTTCTATCTGTAGCACTTCCTTCCCAGTCTGAATCAACATAACCCTGCAGGTTAAATTTTTGATTTTCATCATACTTGAGCCCATAATCAATTGTACCCTTCAGGTACCTCAAAATATGCTTTACAGCAACCAGGTGAACAACTCCAGGATTAGTCAAGAATTGGCTCAATGTGTTCATCGCAAAGCAAATATTTGGTCTTGTGTTCATCAGGTACATCAAGGACCCAATCATCTGACGATACATAGTGACATCAACTGGCTTAGATGAAGCATCACACAGAAGCTTCATGTTTGATGCCATAGGTGTGGCCATGGCCTTGCAGTCCATCACCCCGAACCTCTTCAGGATTTCTACTGCATACTTCCCTTGTCCAACGAAGATTCCATTTGCACTCTGCCACACCTCTATGCCTAGGAAATAGTGCATCATTCCTAAGTCCTTCATCTCGAACTCGGCAGCAAGCTTCCTCTTCGTGTCGGCAATCAACCTATCCTCACCTGTTACAAACAATTCATCCACATACAAGAGTAGATCATAGGATTGTCTTCCTCAACCTTGTAGTAAAGGTTGGAATCTGCTTTACTCTTAGTAAATCCCAAAATGGATAGAAAGCTGTCTATCCTACCATACCAAGTTCTGGGAGCTTGCTTCAATCCATATAAGGCTTTTTTCAATCTGCACACATATGACTCCTTGTCATGTGTCTCAAAACCAAGTGGCTGCTCCACATATACTTCCTCCTCGACTACACCATTCAAGAAAGTTGTCTTGACATCCATTTCGTGTATCTTCCATTTCATCACTGCAGTGAGAGCAAGTATTGATCTAATGGAAGTGTATCTAGCTATAGGTGCAAAAGTCTCTTCATAGTCAATTCCTCTTTCTGGGAGAAGCCACGAGCTACAACCTCGCTTTGTATTTCTCCATGCTACCATATGCAACATGATTGATCTTATAGATCCACTTGGAAGTCACTACAAACTTCCCTTAAGGTCTTGGAACCACATCCCAAACATGATCAATTGGTACTTCTCGACCATGGCATCCTTTTACTGTATCCCGTATCTTGGGAACTTCAGATTCTTCAATATCTTCAATAGATAGTTTGAACTTCATTGCTGGAACAAATGTTGTAGTTCTTCTTTTGTAGGTGATGGTATACGATCTTTCCTACAAAACAAGTTAAATTGCATGATTAGAAAACATCTCATAGTTTTTAGAACAAATTCTTACATATAAAGAAATATGTCATACATTCATGCAATTATTTTAGCCAATGCTTCAAGACAACATTTATCCATATCCCGTAACTTTCTAGATGCCTTCCAATCTTTACCAGAAAATTGTTAAGAGTGTGCACAACTCCGAACATGTCAGCAAAGAGGTTTCATTCTAGATAAGTAGCTATGGAATGTTGTACAGTGCCATAGGCCACTTACCCATCACATGCATATTAGTAGTATACTGTTCATTAATGTAATTATTCTAATATGCATAATACACACCCTAAGTTTAGGAACATAAGCATATACATCATTGAGCAATATTATTTAAACAAACAAGTATGCAAAAAATGACAATTCAAATACTTATCTTTGTTTGGTTGTAAGGTGGACTCCCTCTCAATATTTGTTTCCTTGCAGGAACTACTGGAGTGTGCTCCCTCTTGATCTTTGCTTCCTGGATTACCTGTCCTTGGACTTATATTCATCCTGGACCACTATGCATGCTTAAGTGTGCACTAGTGTCATGATTGTTCCATCCTCAATATCTCATACATAATCATAAACATGTATAGTCATGATCATTTCAAACACAGATAATAAACATTTGTATTCAAGGTTTCATGGAATACTTCTTTTACTCATGCATATTCTTATTGACCATAGGACTCTTCTAGTTAGTCATATCATCAATCAAAGTAAGAAGCATAATATGCCTAAACCCATGATTACTAACTTCAATGAATAATCATTATCAATCATTCCATGTATACTTATATAAGAGATTCTAACACAAGGTAGGATTCTAACTTGATTAGGAAAAACATACCTGGATTAATATGTTAGCTGGTTATTGTCTAACATACCCACACGATGTCTTCTTGTTCTCTTAAGTGACTTGTGCTAGTAACCTGCATATCTCATAGGTTAACCATTATAGAACCAAGTTATACATACCTCGTAAGTAGATCTTCTATGTGATCCATGGCAATGGATGAACCTATGTTTTCATGTCACCATGGTCATATGTTCTTGAACTAGAACATGATTTGTCTTTCTTGATGTACCTTTCATGTTAACGGACAACATCAACCTCATACAACACCACAATGCATTAGTACAATCATAAGTGTCAAAACCCTAATCAATGAATATCTTCTATCATGCATTCATAATTTTATTAAGGTGATACGACTAGTATAAAGCTAATTAAGATTGTACTAACCTTAATGAAGACAAACATACCATAAACTTAATCATGAACAAATTTTGAAACATACCTGTAAGTCATACCTGTCGAGATTGCTTGTAATCTTCTTATGTAAGGCCTTAGCCTCATCTCCCTCTGAAATAGGAACTTCATCACTTATGCAGGTGACCAATCCATTCTCTTCTAGGATTAACCCAATCCACTTGATTTGCAGAAACTGCATTTGGAGCTGGATTTGGGTTTGTCAGGGAAACCCTAAAAATTCAAACTTTGAATTTCAAACTTCTCAAAGGATAGAAAGATGCGCCTTAATGAGCTGATCAACTTGGTATACTCAGAATTTCAAAATTGCAAAGTTTCACCCCTAAAATTTGCTTTTCAATCTTCCAGATTCACTAGGGAGGACCCTGAATTAGGGTTTGAGTTTACCGGAGCTTTACCCAACCAAATAGTTTGATCCAAAGCTCTAAACTTTTATTTTTCCAAGGAGCTTCCAGCTATGGTCATAGATTTAAAAAATTCCCATTTTTGTAGAAGCCCTAATTTTTCACTTTTCCGATCAAAGTCCTGAACTAGGGTTTGAACAAGCCCGACCTTCTACCCAACCAATTTTTTTTTTCTTGGTCTCTAAATTTCGATTTTGATGAGTAGAATTCAGCCATGGTCTCCGATTACAAAAATACCAACTTTCTCCGAAACCCTAATTCCCAGAGCCATGAATGAAGGTGCTCAAAATCCAATTCTATTTTAACAGAAATATGCACCTGATTGTTTCTGGTGTAACTCCAAAATTACGAATCCACAGGGTCTAAAAATTTGATTTGTGGTATCCCGACCTGTCATATTTCCAACCCCACAGGTATGACCTCAATTGGATTCTCTAAGAGAGAGTTATTCCAAGTGTCGCAACGTGACCTGTTTATGGGATAAAACAGAAGAACGAACTTGTACGTCATGCCACGTGTCACTAGTTCAACTTCGGCCTCTAAAATGTAAAATTAGTCACAGCAGATCTAATGAACAAGTAAATCAATCACAACAGATGAACATAGAAAATATGGTGCAAAACTGTGCAAAACATGCAGCAGTGCTCTCTATCCCAGAAAGGGTGAATGAATTACAATACAAACTGTCACAATGACTGAGCAATTCGAATTGCCTAAGGAGGTCATTCGAATCACTGAATGGAGTAGCTTGACTCTGTCTAGGAGTCCTCATAAATCATCGGTGGTGCTCATCAATCACAACAACCAGTCATCCAGGTGTCAATCTGAGTCTAACTGAGTATAATAAATGTAACTGAAGTGTGTAGCACTGATATAGGATCTGGAGGCTCAGTGGGGGCGCATGGGAGGCTAACTGAAGTCAGAACAAGTCACCTAATCAAACTGGAGGTCAAACGGAAGTGATACAGTCAGTTGGGAGTGAAACTAGCCTCAAATCAGGGAGAATCGGAGCTAACTGAATGTAACTGAAGTGAATCTGCAGTGGTAGGTGAACAAGTGCGCCCTTCTCTGGCAGTAGGTGAGAAGAGGGCGCCTTTCAGCTTAGGAGGGCTAAAACTCTGTAGTAAGTGGCTCCCGGGTGCTAGAAGAAGGTGGATAAGGTGCTGGAGGCATCAAACTGGTGACTGGGATGCATGCCTGTGCATGCAAAATCCTGAAATAGATCATATCCTGAAATAGATCATGCAAGATCCTGAAATAGATGATGTATCCCGAAATAGATGATGTGGATATCCGAACACCCCCCCTCAAGCTAGACTATGATGTGCCAACAAAAATAATGTGGGGCCCTGGTAACTAAGACCAAAGGTCACCCCGATACAATAATCCAAAAACTAATAACAGTCAATAAACCGAGGAAATGGGGAAAACCTCATGGGAAAAATACCCCCCCTCAAAATAGACTGTAGTACACCAAAAGATTTAACTGCTCCAAAATCAAGTAGATATGTCTGGAGGTATCTTACTCTTGGGAGTAAATGGATCATGCTCCAAAAACATGTGCTTGAGTTCTCCATCAGTGGATGCAAGCGAATGTGGAGACTTTAAGAAGTTGCTCTTCATACCGAAAAAGGTGAGAACAAATATGAAAATATGAGGATTATTGACTGTCATTAGTTTTTGGATTATTGTATCGGGGTGACCTTTGGTCTTAGTTACCAGGGCCCCACATTATTTTTGTTGGCACATCATAGTCTAGCTGTAAAATTAGTCACAGCAGATCTAGTGAACAAGTAAATCAATCACAACAGATGAACATAGAAAATATGGTGCAAAACTGTGCAAAACATGCAGCAGTGCTCTCTATCCCAGAAAGGGTGAATGAATTACAATACAAACTGTCACAAGGACTGAGCAATTCGAATTGCCTAAGGAGGTCATTTGAATCACTGAATGGAGTAGCTTGACTCTGTCTAGGAGTCCTCATAAATCATCGGTGGTGCTCATCAATCACAACAACCAGTCATCCAGGTGTCAATCTGAGTCTAACTGAGTATAATAAATGTAACTGAAGTGTGTAGCACTGATATAGGATCTGGAGGCTCAGTGGGGGCGCATGGGAGGCTAATTGAAGTCAGAACAAGTCACCTAATCAAACTGGAGGTCAAACGGAAGTGATACAGTCAGTCGGGAGTGAAACTAGCCTCAAATCAGGGAGAATCGGAGCTAACTGAATGTAACTGAAGTGAATCTGCAGTGGTAGGTGAACAAGTGCGCCCTTCTCTGGCAGTAGGTGAGAAGAGGGCGCCTTTCAGCTTAGGAGGGCTAAAACTCTGTAGTAAGTGGCTCCCGGGTGCTAGAAGAAGGTGGATAAGGTGCTGGAGGCATCAAACTGGTGACTGGGATGCATGCCTGTGCATGCAAAATCCTGAAATAGATCATGCAAGATCCTGAAATAGATGATGTATCCCGAAATAGATGATGTGGATATCCGAACACCCCCCCTCAAGCTAGACTATGATGTGCCAACAAAAATAATGTGGGGCCCTGGTAACTAAGACCAAAGGTCACCCCGATACAATAATCGAAAAACTAATAACAGTCAATAAACCGAGGAAATGGGGAAAACCTCATGGGAAAAATACCCCCCCTCAAAATAGACTGTAGTACACCAAAAGATTTAACTGCTCCAAAATCAAGTAGATATGTCTGGAGGTATCTTACTCTTGGGAGTAAATGGATCATGCTCCAAAAACATGTGCTTGAATTCTCCATCAGTGGATGCAAGCGAATGTGGAGACTTTAAGAAGTTGCTCTTCATACCGAAAAAGGTGAGAACAAATATGAAAATATGAGGATTATTGACTGTTATTAGTTTTTGGATTATTGTATCGGGGTGACCTTTGGTCTTAGTTACCAGGGCCCCACATTATTTTTGTTGGCACATCATAGTCTAGCTGTAAAATTAGTCACAGCAGATCTAATGAATAAGTAAATCAATCACAACAGATGAACATAGAAAATATGGTGCAAAACTGTGCAAAACATGCAGCAGTGCTCTCTATCCCAGAAAGGGTGAATGAATTACAATACAAACTGTCACAATGACTGAGCAATTCGAATTGCCTAAGGAGTTCATTCGAATCACTGAATGGAGTAGCTTGACTCTGTCTAGGAGTCCTCATAAATCATCGGTGGTGCTCATCAATCACAACAACCAGTCATCCAGGTGTCAATCTGAGTCTAACTGAGTATAATAAATGTAACTGAAGTGTGTAGCACTGATATAGGATCTGGAGGCTCAGTGGGGGCGCATGGGAGGCTAACTGAAGTCAGAACAAGTCACCTAATCAAACTGGAGGTCAAACGAAAGTGATACAGTCAGTCGGGAGTGAAACTAGCCTCAAATCAGGGAGAATCGGAGCTAACTGAATGTAACTGAAGTGAATCTGCAGTGGTAGGTGAACAAGTGCGCCCTTCTCTGGCAGTAGGTGAGAAGAGGGCGCCTTTCAGCTTAGGAGGGCTAAAACTCTGTAGTAAGTGGCTCCCGGGTGCTAGAAGAAGGTGGATAAGGTGCTGGAGGCATCAAACTGGTGACTGGGATGCATGCCTGTGCATGCAAAATCCTGAAATAGATCATATCCTGAAATAGATCATGCAAGATCCTGAAATAGATGATGTATCCTGAAATAGATGATGTGGATATCCGAACACCCCCCCTCAAGCTAGACTATGATGTGCCAACAAAAATAATGTGGGGCCCTGGTAACTAAGACCAAAGGTCACCCCGATACAATAATCCAAAAACTAATAACAGTCAATAAACCGAGGAAATGGGGAAAACCTCATGGGAGAAATACCCCCCCTCAAAATAGACTGTAGTACACCAAAAGATTTAACTGCTCCAAAATCAAGTAGATATGTCTGGAGGTATCTTACTCTTGGGAGTAAATGGATCATGCTCCAAAAACATGTGCTTGAATTCTCCATCAGTGGATGCAAGTGAATGTGGAGACTTTAAGAAGTTTCTCTTCATACCGAAAAAGATGAGAACAAATATGAAAATATGAGGATGATCCTGGAACCTGTGATTCGAACCAAGTGAGGTAGGAATAGCTTCAATCGGATCAAATAGATCTTTAAACTTGAACTTCTTATCAATAGAAGTTAAATCAGCTCCAAAAATAGATGAATGGTTTCTTGAGATCTCCTTTGAACCAACAAGGGTGAGATCAAAACCAAAATCAGCAAAAAGTGCATGAGAATTGAACTCAAGCGAATGGTAGTGCTCTTTATCTTCATTAAAACTCTGAGAAACTTTGCAAATGATAGAACATAAGTTTATAGAAGGCATGCAATCAAGGAGGGCGAATGCTTCACCTCCAAAATCAGATTTTACCTCCAAAACATCAAGTAGATCATTATTCTGCATGCCGACAAACTCATGTGAAAGAGAGGATTCAAGAACCTCTTCGGAATCTAGAGTATGAGCTTGTTTATCTTGCTCAGAATTTGAAATAGAAGACTTTGAGAGAATGAGTGTTGAATCTACAGTTTCTTCTTCATCTTGAACAATTGTTGAGGCCAACACATGATCGGAAAGAACACATAAGGAGATTTCCGATCAAAGTCCTGAACTAGGGTTTGAACAAGCCCGACCTTCTACCCAACCAATTTTTTTTTTCTTGGTCTCTAAATTTCGATTTTGATGAGTAGAATTCAGCCATGGTCTCCGATTACAAAAATACCAACTTTCTCCGAAACCCTAATTCCCAGAGCCATGAATGAAGGTGCTCAAAATCCAATTCTATTTTAACAGAAATATGCACCTGATTGTTTCTGGTGTAACTCCAAAAGGGTGAATGAATTACAATACAAACTGTCACAATGACTGAGCAATTTGAATTTCCTAAGGAGGTCATTCGAATCACTGAATGGAGTAGCTTGACTCTGTCTAGGAGTCCTCATAAATCATCGGTGGTGCTCATCAATCACAACAACCAGTCATCCAGGTGTCAATCTGAGTCTAACTGAGTATAATAAATGTAACTGAAGTGTGTAGCACTGATATAGGATCTGGAGGCTCAGTGGGGGCGCATGGGAGGCTAACTGAAGTCAGAACAAGTCACCTAATCAAACTGGAGGTCAAACGGAAGTGATACAGTCAGTCGGGAGTGAAACTAGCCTCAAATCAGGGAGAATCGGAGCTAACTGAATGTAACTGAAGTGAATCTGCAGTGGTAGGTGAACAAGTGTGCCCTTCTCTGGCAGTAGGTGAGAAGAGGGCGCCTTTCAGCTTAGGAGGGATAAAACTCTGTAGTAAGTGGCTCCCGGGTGCTAGAAGAAGGTGGATAAGGTGCTGGAGGCATCAAACTGGTGACTGGGATGCATGCCTGTGCATGCAAAATCCTGAAATAGATCATATCCTGAAATAGATCATGCAAGATCCTGAAATAGATGATGTATCCCGAAATAGATGATGTGGATATCCAAACACCCCCCCTCAAGCTAGACTATGATGTGCCAACAAAAATAATGTGGGGCCCTGGTAACTAAGACCAAAGGTCACCCCGATACAATAATCCAAAAACTAATAACAGTCAATAAACCGAGGAAATGGGGAAAACCTCATGGGAAAAATACCCTCCCTCAAAATAGACTGTAGTACACCAAAAGATTTAACTGCTCCAAAATCAAGTAGATATGTCTGGAGGTATCTTACTCTTGGGAGTAAATGGATCATGCTCCAAAAACATGTGCTTGAATTCTCCATCAGTGGATGCAAGCGAATGTGGAGACTTTAAGAAGTTGCTCTTCATACCGAAAAAGGTGAGAACAAATATGAAAATATGAGGATTATTGACTGTTATTAGTTTTTGGATTATTGTATCGGGGTGACCTTTGGTCTTAGTTACCAGGGCCCCACATTATTTTTGTTGGCACATCATAGTCTAGCTGTAAAATTAGTCACAGCAGATCTAATGAACAAGTAAATCAATCACAACAGATGAACATAGAAAATATGGTGCAAAACTGTGCAAAACATGCAGCAGTGCTCTCTATCCCAGAAAGGGTGAATGAATTACAATACAAACTGTCACAATGACTGAGCAATTCGAATTGCCTAAGGAGGTCATTCGAATCACTGAATGGAGTAGCTTGACTCTATCTAGGAGTCCTCATAAATCATCGGTGGTGCTCATCAATCACAACAACCAGTCATCCAGGTGTCAATCTGAGTCTAACTGAGTATAATAAATGTAACTGAAGTGTGTAGCACTGATATAGGATCTGGAGGCTCAGTGGGGGCGCATGGGAGGCTAACTGAAGTCAGAACAAGTCACCTAATCAAACTGGAGGTCAAACAGAAGTGATACAGTCAGTCGGGAGTGAAACTATCCTCAAATCAGGGAGAATCAGAGCTAACTGAATGTAACTGAAGTGAATCTGCAGTGGTAGGTGAACAAGTGCGCCCTTCTCTGGCAGTAGGTGAGAAGAGGGCGCCTTTCAGCTTAGGAGGGCTAAAACTCTGTAGTAAGTGGCTCCCGGGTGCTAGAAGAAGGTGGATAAGGTGCTGGAGGCATCAAACTGGTGACTGGGATGCATGCCTGTGCATGCAAAATCCTGAAATAGATCATATCCTGAAATAGATCATGCAAGATCCTGAAATAGATGATGTATCCCGAAATAGATGATGTGGATATCCGAACACCCCCCCTCAAGCTAGACTATGATGTGTCAACAAAAATAATGTGGGGCCCTGGTAACTAAGACCAAAGGTCACCCCGATACAATAATCCAAAAACTAATAACAGTCAATAAACCGAGGAAATGGGGAAAACCTCATGGGAAAAATACCCCCCCTCAAAATAGACTGTAGTACACCAAAAGATTTAACTGCTCCAAAATCAAGTAGATATGTATGGAGGTATCTTACTCTTGGGAGTAAATGGATCATGCTCCAAAAACATGTGCTTGAATTCTCCATCAGTGGATGCAAGCGAATGTGGAGACTTTAAGAAGTTGCTCTTCATACCGAAAAAGGTGAGAACAAATATGAAAATTCGAGGATTATTGACTGTTATTAGTTTTTGGATTATTGTATCGGGGTGACCTTTGGTCTTAGTTACCAGGGACCCACATTATTTTTGTTGGCACATCATAGTCTAGCTGTAAAATTAGTCACAGCAGATCTAATGAACAAGTAAATCAATCACAACAGATGAACATAGAAAATATGGTGCAAAACTGTGCAAAACATGCAGCAGTGCTCTCTATCCCAGAAAGGGTGAATGAATTACAATACAAACTGTCACAATGACTGAGCAATTCGAATTGCCTAAGGAGGTCATTCGAATCACTGAATGGAGTAGCTTGACTCTGTCTAGGAGTCCTCATAAATCATCGGTGGTGCTCATCAATCACAACAACCAGTCATCCAGGTGTCAATCTGAGTCTAACTGAGTATAATAAATGTAACTGAAGTGTGTAGCACTGATATAGGATCTGGAGGCTCAGTGGGGGTGCATGGGAGGCTAACTGAAGTCAGAACAAGTCACCTAATCAAACTGGAGGTCAAACGGAAGTGATACAGTCAGTCGGGAGTGAAACTAGCCTCAAATCAGGGAGAATCGGAGCTAACTGAATGTAACTGAAGTGAATCTGCAGTGGTAGGTGAACAAGTGCGCCCTTCTCTGGCAGTAGGTGAGAAGAGGGCGCCTTTCAGCTTAGGAGGGCTAAAACTCTGTAGTAAGTGGCTCCCGGGTGCTAGAAGAAGGTGGATAAGGTGCTAGAGGCATCAAACTGGTGACTGGGATGCATGCCTGTGCATGCAAAATCCTGAAATAGATCATATCCTGAAATAGATCATGCAAGATCCTGAAATAGATGATGTATCCCGAAATAGATGATGTGGATATCCGAACACCCCCCCTCAAGCTAGACTATGATGTGCCAACAAAAATAATGTGGGGCCCTGGTAACTAAGACCAAAGGTCACCCCGATACAATAATCCAAAAACTAATAACAGTCAATAAACCGAGGAAATGGGGAAAACCTCATGGGAAAAATACCCCCCCTCAAAATAGACTGTAGTACACCAAAAGATTTAACTGCTCCAAAATCAAGTAGATATGTATGGAGGTATCTTACTCTTGGGAGTAAATGGATCATGCTCCAAAAACATGTGCTTGAATTCTCCATCAGTGGATGCAAGCGAATGTGGAGACTTTAAGAAGTTGCTCTTCATACCGAAAAAGGTGAGAACAAATATGAAAATATGAGGATGATCCTGGAACCTGTGATTCGAACCAAGTGAGGTAGGAATAGCTTCAATCGGATCAAATAGATCTTGAAACTTGAACTTCTTATCAATAGAAGTTAAATCAGCTCCAAAAATAGATGAATGGTTTCTTGAGATCTCCTTTGAACCAACAAGGGTGAGATCAAAACCAAAATCAGCAAAAAGTGCATGAGAATTGAACTCAAGCGAATGGTAGTGCTCTTTATCTTCATTAAAACTCTGAGAAACTTTGCAAATGATAGAACATAAGTTTATAGAAGGCATGCAATCAAGGAGGGCGAATGCTTCACCTCCAAAATCAGATTTTACCTCCAAAACATCAAGTAGATCATTATTCTGCATGCCGACAAACTCATGTGAAAGAGAGGATTCAAGAACCTCTTCGGAATCTAGAGTATGAGCTTGTTTGTCTTGCTCAGAATTTGAAATAGAAGACTTTGAGAGAATGAGTGTTGAATCTACAGTTTCTTCTTCATCTTGAACAATTGTTGAGGCCAACACATGATCGGAAAGAACACATAAGGAGATCTCACTGGGCTTGTTCTCCAAAAGGCTAGCGTGATCCTCTTCTTCCTGCTTTCCAAATTCTCTGTCAAGTTGGACCCATAGATCACTTGGATTTTCAGCAGTATTACTGAGGTAGCGCATACAAGGAGACATAGCAAGACACATTGTTCCAAAAGCTCTGTCACAATCATTGAGCCAATCATTCTCCTCTTCATCGGAATCAAAATCTCTTGTATTACCAATGCACATATCAAAAAGACATTGTCTCTTCAAGAATGCAATCATCTTTGGTTTCCATTCATCATAGTTGAATGGAGTAAGAATATTTTGTGAAGAAGAAGTCTCCATCTTTGCATTAGCGAATGCACATGGAGGAAGTAAGAAACCTGCAAATCACACACAAACAAACACTATGTTTTCAGCCTTGCATGCACATGAGCGAATGCACATGAGATTTTGCATGCCGCTGCTAAAATATATTGGTGAGCAAAGATTGCTCTCTCTTCATGTAGAACACCTGTAGAAAAGAAATCTTGTCCCTGTCATGGCTCTGATACCATGTAAAATTAGTCACAGCATATCTAATGAACAAGTAAATCAATCACAACAGATGAACATAGAAAATATGGTGCAAAACTGTGCAAAACATGCAGCAGTGCTCTCTATCCCAGAAAGGGTGAATGAATTACAATACAAACTGTCACAATGACTGAGCAATTCGAATTGCCTAAGGAGGTCATTCGAATCACTGAATGGAGTAGCTTGACTCTGTCTAGGAGTCCTCATAAATCATCGGTGGTGCTCATCAATCACAACAACCAGTCATCCAGGTGTCAATCTGAGTCTAACTGAGTATAATAAATGTAACTGAAGTGTGTAGCACTGATATAGGATCTGGAGGCTCAGTGGGGGCGCATGGGAGGCTAACTGAAGTCAGAACAAGTCACCTAATCAAACTGGAGGTCAAACGGAAGTGATACAGTCAGTTGGGAGTGAAACTAGCCTCAAATCAGGGAGAATCAGAGCTAACTGAATGTAACTGAAGTGAATCTGCAGTGGTAGGTGAACAAGTGCGCCCTTCTCTGGCAGTAGGTGAGAAGAGGGCGCCTTTCAGCTTAGGAGGGTTAAAACTCTGTAGTAAGTGGCTCCCGGGTGCTAGAAGAAGGTGGATAAGGTGCTGGAGGCATCAAACTGGTGACTGGGATGCATGCCTGTGCATGCAAAATCTTGAAATAGATCATATCCTGAAATAGATCATGCAAGATCCTGAAATAGATGATGTATCCCGAAATAGATGATGTGGATATCCGAACATAAAAACATTACCTCAGAAACTACAGTCCATTTCCTACCTATCACTTTTTATGAAATTTCATTTGGAGCTTCCTTTCCCAAGTTGTGACCTTTTTTCCTAGGTGACCTGTTTATGACTGAGATCTAGAAGAGGCAGAAACCCTATATTGTACAGATAATAAAACACAAAGTACAATGAATTAGAAGTTGTGCTTCAGATACAAGGTACATGGGGATCTTATCTTCAACCTGTAATAGTTTCAGATCCTGAAACCTCGCCGAAATGGATTTATAGCGAAAGTACTACGATGACTGGTTTTTGCTATATCAAGCCCTAGCTTCGCAAGTGCAACAAGTGTCATAAATGCCATACCATGCCTTCTTTCAGGCTAGCTCTGATACCATGTTAGTTTTTCAGAATTTACTTCAATCTGATCTATGATCTTAACTGAGAGAACAACATGTACAACATATCTACAGCATATCAATCATGGACACAATAATGCAAGCACACAAGAGACACAGAGTTTCACTGGGGAAAGCCAAGAAGGTGAAAAAACCCCGCAACTTCCTCAGAGATAGATATAGCAATGTTACAACCCAAATACAAGAGATAGTCCTCCTAGTAGCAGTTTCTCCTCCTCCACTAGTGTGCCACTCTCCAATGAGAGTATGAGTGAGAAAGTGAATGATCAAATAGAGTGCCTCCCACACTCTATTTATACTTGACTTGACTTGCCTAATAACCTTTACTAGGTCGGCCTTAACTTAACCACATAACATAATGCTGACAGGGCCGACCCCCAATAGGGTGGTCTAATAACACTTTAACCCACATGACTTATAGAGGGCCGACCCCATGTAACATCCCGAATTTTCATAAAAATTTAAATTTTTTGAAAATGACATTAAATACAAAATTTATAGATGCGGAAATAATAATTTGTTTGATTACGACAACTTTAATTAAAAAATCGTTAATACTAAATGTAATTTAATTTTCTGCAACTTTAATTAAAAAATCGTTAATACTAAATGTAATTTAATTTTCTGTTTTAGTAGCATGGTGATAATGACAATTTAAACACACCATTGACAAACATGAATATTGTACTAATGTATTGACAGATTAGAAATATGATGTGATACTTTTTAATTTGACATGATATTGACAGTTTGCTTTTTGATGTCCAAGGGTGTCCTACGAGGTACCCTGGAGTTTACTTAGCTGCGACGCTAATGCATTTGAATATTCTATGTGCAGACGACAGGTAAGACGTTCAATAACTGCATAATTTAAAAGTACGTGTGTAATTTAATTCAACGTCAAATAAAATGTTGTGAAATCTTTTGCGAAAACAAGTATCTTCAGGTATGACGATTTAGTACTGCTTCCTAGTTTTCTCGATGCTGTCCTACAATGTTGAAAATAATGACGTCTAGAAGGTATACAAGTTGTTTACGTTTGTTGTCCTGAGCAATGAATTTGTTAAAGTTGGCTTTGGTCATCATCTTGAGATAACTAATACTTTGTAAGGTATTAGCGTCGAAATTGTATCGCTAACTGTCGGATGCAATGTATTAATAGTGAGAGTATGAAGTTCATGACCATAGCAAGGTTTTTATGCTAGTTACAAATCTATGGTCTTGTTGAAATTCAAAAATGTAAACTCCTACATTATTATATTTTATAAATGGAACAAATAGAAACTAAGGTTAATATTCTAACCATATAAACCTTATAGATTTGCTATCCTATAAAATAGATTTATAATTTGCAAAATTATAAATATATATATAAAAGTTCACAATATCGAAATGATACGAAATCTATGGCTAAACTTTGGTCTTAATACCCTAATCGTGATCCTAAGTTAGCGCTTTAACTATTAGCAATTGCAATCGAATGTTTTGAGTTTGCAAAAGATCTTCTATGAGATTGATGGTCGTAATAAATGGTACTGACATACAATTTTATGTCAACAGGGTGGCGAGTTGATGGTTATTAAATGTCAACAGGGTGTCGTGGAGATCGTAATTTGATCCTACATTAAAAGCTTGAGTCGAAACTCCAGCTGATAAGGATTTTCCAACGGTCCACGTAATAAGAATTCGATGTAATAGTTTCTGCAATTGTCACGGTGTAATGGGTATGTGTTTTGAAACACCTCCGAACTGGATATTAAATGATCCTCCGTGTGCCAAAGTGGCATTGCCATGCTTGTACCGATGGATGGTGCATTAATTGTAGAGGTTGTTCGTCCCAATGCCATTTCGCTGGCACTATTATGATCATTGGATGTGATGAATGTGGATCGTTAGATGTAACCCTAACCTTTGTCGTCGTTTTTGGTTAATGAGATTTGAATGGTTGTTTATTGTTCTATTGTTTCGGTCCTTGTGGCCGACAGGCTGCCGAATTTCTAGGGTTAGAAAGTTTGTAATAGGTTCGACCTCAAGACCTATAACTTAGGGTTGAAGTTGCAGGTTTTCTTTCTCTGTAATGGCGTGGTGTTAAAATGTTGGGTCTCTGGTTCGGAGTGTTAATGAGTTGATGTTTTTAAGCTTTTCATTTGAGAAAAAGAGTGAAGCACACGAAGTTGCAA
The DNA here is from genome assembly GCA_027924585.1 of Larix kaempferi. Lineage (NCBI taxonomy): Eukaryota > Viridiplantae > Streptophyta > Pinopsida > Pinales > Pinaceae > Larix > Larix kaempferi. The sequence continues at coordinate 22,411,056 of BSBM01001346.1, forward strand.
ATGATAGAGATACCCTGGTCTCATCTACAACAGATCTCTCGTCGCTTTCTAGTGAATGTGAAGAACTTGGCCGCTTGCTGTGAAGGTAATCGTTCTCCAATGAATAGTGATTTTGTTTTGAAATTTGTCTTACAGATAAAACAATAACAACTATTCTAATTCTAGGTTGTTGTTTTGTCAGTTGCAGGTTGTGAAGAACTATTTGAGCAAAGGTTTGGAAAAGGGAGCACTTCCATTCCTGGTAAGCTCCGGGTCTAAAACCCTCGTAGGTGCCTTTTGACTGTGGTTGATGTGGTTTCAAAGGGATGAGTAGCCAGTTTTTCACCATGCCTCATCGTTGTCTGTCAATTGAAAACTTCGAAGAACCTTTTGTTGTTCAATTGATGTCTGTATAGAGATGTGATTCTCATTTGTTTGTGTGATACTTAGTGTTTAAACATTGATGTTTATCTCGTCGATCTATTAGTTATACTAATCGTCAATGCGGAGGGTTTTTGGACTCGTTTAAAATGTTTTCAACTTGGGAATAAACCCTATGCGATTTTTGTTGGAAAACATGTTGTAATCCTTTTGGTTTCTGCAAACAAAGGTTTCCCTTCTTGGAGTTGGGATTTGTATTGGTTTAACTTTTGAGCAGGACCTGTTGGTTTATGTTATGATAAATGAGAAAGAAAAAGAGCCAAGGCTCATCTAACTGTAGATACAAGGTTTTCTTCTTGGAAATGAACAATAAATATACTATTTCATTCTGTGCTAAACTTCTGTGTTATACGTTGATTTATTGTATGTTTATATAGTGACTTTCGAGCTAAGTCAGAGTCTAAATGCTTGTTGAATGATAACTCTGTAATGCATAACGCTGAAATGATTTTCATTTCGTTTGTAATGGAAACGAACAGGGCCGTACCTAGTTCGTGTTTTGTCTTTGAAAATGGAAGATATTCATTATATGTAACTTCAGAATAGCCCTTAAATGTAGCTAGGGTTTATACTGTAATTTAAATGTGGATATAATATGTGTTTTATGTTACCGTGGATAATGATAAAAAAAATCAGAAACAAATGTGATCTAGGGTTTTACAGTTGATACGATGCTATGGTTTAGTGCTATATACAATTCGTAATGTAATAGAAATTACAACACTCAGATTGAATAATACATGCATTCTGTAATGTGAAATGATAAGTGTAGACAATAAAGGTTTTGTATTTGCTTTGTTTACAGTTCTGATAATACTGATATGATTATAGGAAATTATTCTATCAATAAATTTGTGATGAAAACCACAGTGTGTGTGACATGTGTAATTACTATAATTTGTGACTTGTGATTATAGCTAGCACTTCTAGTTATTGAAACAACAATATTTATTTCTAAATATAATGTACATAACTTTAAAATGCATTGATTTCCTATGTCAATAATAAGGATAGGAAGAACACAATGAAATTGTACAGTAAATAATCTATACTTGTTTTCCATGAAAACAATGGAATATTCTACACTGTAATAGATACTATATAGTAATTACTACTGTTAATTATAGGGAAGAAATGAAAACATAATTCAATCACTGCACTTGTCTATTCGAATCAGTGGTAGTTGCCTATCTTCTCATCTATTCTTAATTTGCTTATCTACACTAGCATACGATGCATAAAATAGCATGTGAAAAAATGTAGATACTGGTTTATCAATTCAAATCATCATTGAAACTTTAACATGCAGACGTTCAAACAGGATCATAACACATTTCTTCTTCAAAGCAGAGATTAATAAATTTACTTAAACAGAACTAATAACTGAAATAACGTAGAAACTGTAAAACCTGGATAAAATCTGTAGGGGACAAACAACCCAAGAAGACTGTTCCACCCAACCAATTCCTGAAGACAATCAAGTACTTGCCTTAGGACCCCCGAGCCTGTTCACTGAACCACCGGGAGGAAGAAATTTAGGAATTTAGGATCTCCACTTGTAGTAGCACTAACTGTTGAATCTTCAAGAACTAGTAGTCCAAAAGACTTGCACCAGCATCTCTGGTTCTTCTTAGCAATATGCAGACTTATGATTGCACTCACAACTAGCCTCCCTATTCAAATCTCTCAGTGATCACCTGATGCACATGAAGAAATATTTCTGCAGAAAATATTGTGTAAGAGCTGCCTGCTCAATTCGAATTTTCCTTATGTAGGCTGCCTAGGCCTTTTTAGTTGTTACTGGGTCATTAAATGAGCTGCCTTCCCACTCCCACCACCTGGGGGATAATGCCACATTTTTAGGGGTAGTTGTCCCATAACCAACAGCTAGTGGTGTGATGCAATTGCTTCCATGTGTCCCATACCTTCCAGCAGCTTCCATTCCTCCTAGTGGGTCAGTGAACACTCATTTAACAGTCCCCTTGGGTGTTTGTCTCCTAATTAATTTATTTAAATAATAATAATCAGTAATTAATTTCATCCTTGATCAAAACTGATCATAATTACAAAACTTTGTAATTAAATTTAACATAAAGTATTTTGCAAATAAAGTAATAATTTCTGAAATTTGGGTAGGTGACATACACCCCCCCTTAAGTCTCAACATCATCCTCGATGTTGGCTAATCACTCCTTGAGTGTTCCTGAAACAGAGTTGAGTATGCTTCCTGCATACTACTCTCCAACTCCCAGGTTGCCTCTTCTGGGCTAAGGTGCTGTCACTGCACCTTCACTTGCCCAATGGTGCGATTCCAGAGAATAGTTTCCCTCCTTCCGAGGATACAGTCTGGTTCCACTGGAAAATCTCCGTCTTGTCCCACCTGTACATCATTCCAGTTTACAACATGAGTAGTATCGTGTACATATTTCTTTAAAAACGATATATAAAAAACATTATGTATTTTTAATTTTGGTGGCAAAGCCAGTTGGTATGCCATTCCTCCAACCTTAGACAATATTTCAAAAGGACCATAATACCTGGGTGCCAACTTGGCACAACTCCCCAATTTCAATGAACTCTTTTTCAGTCTTACCTTGAGGAATACATGTTCACCAACCTGGAACTCTTTATGAGTTCTTTTTGAATCTGCTTGACTCTTTTGCCTATCTTGGGCAGCTTTTAAATGTCCTTGCACCTGTTTCACAATTAGTTCTAACTCCTGCAATAATTCATGTCCTAAAACAACTCTATTTACTGGATCATTCCATGAAATATGTGTATCACATTTCCTACCATAAAGAATTTCAAAAGCACTAAGTCTGGCCGATGCATGATAATAATTATTATAAGCAAATTCTGCTAAGTGCAAGTAGTCTTCCCACTTACTAGGCTGATCATACATTCTTAATAAATATTCTAAAAGTTGATTTACCCTTTCTGTCTGTCCATCCATTTGTGGATGAAATGCTGTACTGAAATTTAAGGTTGTATTCAACCCCTTAAACAGTGACCTCCAGAAGTTTCCAGTAAACTTAGAGTCACGATCTGAAATTATTACTTTCGGTATCCCATGTAGTCGAAAAATCTATTTCATAAAGATTTCTGCAATGTCTGGGGCTTTATGAGTAGTCTTCACAGGTATGAAATGTGCCGCTTTGCCGAGTTTGTCCACTACCACCATGATAGAATCATGGTGTTTCTGATTTTTAGGTAATCCAGTAATAAAGTCTATGCTGATCACTTCCCATTTCAAACTTGGTATCGGTAATGGTTGCAACAATCCAGCAGGATGTTGGTGTTGAACCTTCACTTTTTGACAATCCAAACATTTAGCTATGTACTCTGCTACTTCATCCTTCATTCTGGGCCAATAGTATTCTTTTCTTAACATAGTAATGGTCTTTTGATAACCTGGATGACCAGAATAATGACTTTTATGCATCTCATTTAATATCAGAAATTTTATTTCTGGTATGTTTGGTACATACAATCTGTTTTTATATAGTAATAATCCATTATCCTTCATGCTGTAATCTGCCATAAAATTTTCAGAATTGTTGTTTGCTGTCTTTTCCTTCATTTTTTTGTATTCTTCATTTGTTTCACTCTTTTCAAGAATCTAATTTTCCAAATCAGTTGAATAAGTACTGATGGATGAAATAAATTTTAGTTTTACCTTACGACTTAAGGCATCTGCAACCTTGTTCTCCTTTCCTTTAATATGCTGAATTTTGAAATCATACTCACTTAAGAAAGTCAACCATCTAGCTTGTCTAGTGTTTAGGTTTGTCTGATCTAATAAATATTTCAGACCCATGTTATCTGTCAATAATGTAAATTTTCTGCCAATAAGGCATGAATAACTGCCAATAAATCTAAATCATAGGTAGAGTAGTTCTTTTCATGTACTTTCATCTTTCTAGATTCATATGCCACCGCATGCCCTTCCTGTGTCAGGAATCCACCGAGTTCGTCATTGCATGCGTCTGTACAAACTACAAAATCCTTGTTAGGGTCTGCTATCCTCAAGATAGGTGCTGTAGTCAATAATTCCTTTAATTTCTTGAAACTGTCAGAACATTTCCGATCCCAAACAAATTTCTTTCCCTTCTTCTGCAAAGAAGTTATGGGGTTGGCAATATTTGAAAATTTTTCTATAAATTTTCTGTAATATCCAGTAATTCCCATAAATGATCTTACATCCGACACATCCTTAGGAATCAACCGGTCATTAATGGCCCTTATCTTGTTGGGGTCAATCGAGATTCCTTCTTTCGAAATTATGTGTCCTAAATACTGAATTTTGTCTTTGTGAAAGTTACACTTGCTAAACTTAGCGTATAGTTGATGATCTCTCAGAACTTGTAAGATAATCTGTAAATGTTCATCATGTTCTTCTTTACTTTTAGAATACACTAAAATGTCGTCTATAAATACAACAACAAACTTGTCTAAGTAGTTGTGCAGAATATTATTCATCAAACACATAAATACAACCGGGGCATTGGTCAAGCCAAATGGCATGACTATGAACTCGTAATGTCCATACCGAGTTCTGAAAGCTCTCTTGAAAATATATTCATCTTTCACCCGTACTTGATGATATCCTGATCTTAGATCAATCTTTGAAAATATCGTTGCTCCATGCAGTTGATCAAATATATCGTCTATGCGGGGCAATGGATACCAATTCTTGATCGTCATCTTATTAAGCTGACGATAATCTATACACAGTCTTAGGGTTCCATATTTCTTCTTAACAAAGATGACAGGTGATCCCCAAGGAGACACACTGGGTCTAATATACTTCTTATCAATAAGTTCCTTCAACTGTGATTTTAATTCGTTTAATTCCAGTATGTTCATTCTATATGGAGCTTTTGAATTTGGTATTGCTCCTGGGATTAACTTGATGGTAAAATCAAAATCTCTTTTAGGAGGTAATCCTGGAATCTCCTCAGGAAATACATACTTAAAATCCTTTAGGACAGGTATGTCCTCTAATTTAAGTTTGTCCTCTTTACCAATAAACTCATCATTTACTACGTTTACTGCAAACATCTGGCATCCTTTCCTAACTTCCCTCTTGACTTGCATGGCTAAAATCTGTCTAAGGGTTACCTTCGTTGGGATGCCTTTTATTTCTACAGTTTTTCCTTCGTCATTTAAACATGTAAATTTTTTTTCGTAACAGTCCAGAATGACATGATGGGCTTCTAACCAGTCCATCCCAACTATAATATCATAAGATCCTAAAGGTAGAATATTCAACTTGATTTGTGTTTGTAAATGATTCATGGATAAAGCACAACTTTCTATAAAATCTGATACTGTCCTCTTTGTTCCAGTTGCTAGTCTAACTAACCAAGACTTACTAAACTTTTCTGTTTTCAACGTAAGACTTTCCACAATATTTGGTGCTATATAACTCAAGCTAGCACCTGGGTCAATTAAAACAATAATAGGATGATTTTGTAGCATACCTTCAATCTCTACCATGGAGATTTGATGATCTGCTTGCATGTTGTCAAGTGCTGCATTTATTCTGGGCATCTCCCTTGCCATGTCTCCAACAATAGGTTTAGTTTGGATAGAATTGATGTTGTTAGCCTTTTGCTTCCTCAATGGACATTTTGATGCATAATGGGGACCTTGGCATTCAAAACATTTGATAGGTGCTTTTTGCTCAATAGTCCTAGTATTATTAGGAGCATTTTTGGGTGCTGTAGAATTCTGTTGTGAATTGTTTCTGGAATTATTCCCTTGGAAATTACGATTCTGAAAATTCTTCCTTTGGAACCCGAAATTTCCACTGAATCTGAAATTTTTCTTTTCTGCTCAAAGTTGCTGGGCTTGTGATTTTTCCAGTTTGACATTCCTTCTCTTTTCCGATTTGTGTCATAACAGAAAACAACCTTTCTCATAGCCTCCTCCAAAGTTTTAGGATTGTCGTACTCGATTCTGTCCTTAATACTGAAAGGTAGGCAGCTCAAGTATCTTTGAATCTTCGGTTTTTCTTCTATGAGGTATGGCACATATCTTAGTAAGTTCATAAATTTACTGTTCATTTCCTTCATGTTCATACCTCCCAACTTCAAATCGTAGAACTCTTTGGATTTTTCTTCATAGTACTGTTCAGATAAATACTTCTTTTTAAAATATCATTTAAAAGCACTCAAGCTTACATCTTTATCTTTGATGCCCTTTACTCTTTTGATGCCCTGCCACCAAATATCCGCTTTTCTGGTCAAGTTATATATAGCCATTTTTTCCTTCAAGAACTTTGAATAGTTATAGATCTGGAAGTATTTCTTCATACTAGACAGCCAAGCTTCAGCTGTCTCTCCCTTCTCAGTTTCTCCATTGAAAGTTGGAGGTCTAATCGTTTTGAACTCCCCAGAAATCTGCTCATACTCCTTATGATTTTTCCTTCTAGGTTTGGAATCTCCTTCACTGCTATCACTGGTGTAGTTACATTTCTTTTTACACACTTCGATAGCATCTCCTGATGAGGTTGAGCTAATTTTCACCTCACTAGTTTTCATTTTCTGATTTTTATTAGCATGAGGCAGATCCTCAACTTTGGAGATATCTTCATTTTCTCTCTCTTGCTCCTCAGTTGGGTACTATTCAAACAACACTTGATTTAATTGTTCTTGTGCCTGCAGAATTCTTTCATTGTCTTGTTTCACAGATCTGATTTCTGCCTTTAATTCATGAAAAGTTCATAACAATTCTGACGAACTGTTATTTAGTTCACCGTGACCTTCTTCTACATAGTGTTGTCCCTAGCTGTGGATGTTTGGTTGAAATCTGTCGCCTATATGATCAGTTGAATTTTCCATACCTGTAGCTAAAAAAATAATTTATGGATAACATCATAATTAAAATTAAAATTAGTAAAGTTTCCTGCTGTATAAAATTTTTCTATTGCGTGTTCTTGGACCTCTTTCAGGCCTAGAGTTCAAACATGAGCTCTGATACCACATGTAACATCCCGAATTTTCATAAAAATTTAAAATTTTTGAAAACGACATTAAATAAAAAATTTATAGATGCGGAAATAATAATTTGTTTGATTACGACAACTTTAATTAAAAAGTCGTTAATACTAAATGTAATTTAATTTTCTGTTTTAGCAGCATGGTGATAATGACAATTTAAACACACCATTGACAAACATGAATATTGTACTAATGTATTGACAGATCAGAAATATGATGCGATACTTTTTAAATTGACATGATAGTGACAGTTTGCTTTTTGATGTCCAAGGGTGTCCTACGAGGTACCCTGGAGTTTACTTAGCTGTGACGCTGATGCATTTGAATATTCTATGTGCAGATGACAGGTAAGACGTTCAATAACTGCATAGTTTAAAAGTATGTGTGTAATTCAATTCAATGTCAAATAAAATGTTGTGAAATCTTTTGTGAAAACAAGTATCTTCAGGTATGATGATTTAGTACTGCTTCCTAGTTTTCTCAATGCTGTCCTACAATGTTGAAAATAATGACGTCTAGAAGGTATACAAGCCGTTTACGTTTGTTGTCATGAGCAATGACTTTGTTAAAGTTGGCTTTGGTCGTCATCTTAAGATAACTAATAATTTGTAAGGTATTAGCGTCGAAATTGTATCGCTAACTGTCGGATGCAATGTATTAATAGTGAGAGTATGAAGTTCATGACCATAGCAAGGTTTTTATGCTAGTTACAAATCTATGGTCTTGTTGAAATTCCAAAATGTAAACTCCTACATTATTATATTTTTATAAATGGAACAAATAGAAACTAAGGTTAATATTCTAACCATATAAACCTTATAGATTTGCTATCCTATAAAATAGATTTATAATTTGCAAAATTATAAATATATATATATAAGTTCACAATATCGAAATGATACAAAATCTATGGCTAAAATTTGGTCTTAATACCCTAATTGTGATCCTAAGTTAGAGCTTTAACTATTAGCAATTGCAATCGAATGTTTTGATTTTGCAAAATATCTTCTATGAGATTGATGGTCATAATAAATGGTACTGACACACAATTTTATGTCAACAGGGTGGCGAGTTGACGGTCATTAAATGACATACCCTTTGAGCTGTCGTGGAGATTGTAATTTTATCCTGCATTAAAATATTGAGTTGAAACTCCAGCTGATAAGGATTTTCCAATGGTCCACATAATAAGAATTCGATGTAATAGTTTCTGCAATTGTCAGGGTGTAATGGTTATGTGTTTTGAAACACCTACAAACTGGATATTAAATGATCCTCTGTGTGCCAAAGTGGCATTGCCATGCTTGTTGTAGCTAGGGTTTTACCCCTAGCTTGTGCAAATGAGCACCTACTAAGGAGAATGGACTCCTTAGTAGCAGTTCAGTAAATGTAAATTATTAAGCTAAAAACAGAAATAGAAACTACTCTAACACATGCATGAAACATAAAGAACAATTTGTAAACAAGGGTTTTGTATTGATATTACCTTCAATGTGAAGGTTGATGAAGTTCCTTGCAATGTCCAAGAGGGTTGCTCCAAGCTCCAATGTACTCCTTCTCTTTCTCCAATGGTGGAAATGGGCCAAAAGTGGCTCTCAAGGTGAAAGTAGTTCAATGGTGAACTAGGGTTTCGAGAGAGATTTTGGCAGAGTAAGGGTATACTTGATTGTGGATATGAAATAAGGGATCTCCATCACCTATTTATAGTTTTTTGGTGGTGGAGTGCTGACCCATGGTTTTGGGAAACACATGGTTTAGGGCAGCTGTATAGGGTTTTTTCCTCCTTTTCCTCATTATTTTATATTTTTCTTCCCTTTTTAGGGGTTTTTTTGCTATTTTTAGAGGAATTTTGGATATTTTTGGAGGAAAAATGGGTTTTTTAACCTTTTTAAGGCTATTTTGAGGGTTTTGTGGCCTTTTGGAGGCATTTTAGGCCCTTTGGAGGCTTTTTAATGGGATTTTTTTGGATTTTAAGGGAAATATGGTAGGAAAATGGACAAATGAGCCATATAATGTGGTAGATGAGGTAGTGAACACTTTTTGGGTGTTAACAGATTGCCACCTGATGTGCGAGGGCAGGAGCTCATCGTATGGCCGATGGACATCATAAGTCATGAATGGTTTTCCTGGGTGTGGAGAGAAGAGAAGAAACAAACTGAAGCCCAGAACAACGATCCCGAACAACTGCAAGAACTAAAAGTACATAACCTCAATAATGGATGAAGAATCATCTGATCATATGGACGAGGCGGGCATTCCCATGCTCGTATCAGGATATAACATAACAATAACAATGGGGTCCAAAAAATGGGGACCTGAAATATACATGACCTCAAATACTGACTGAGGAATAATCTCAATATATGGACGAGGCGGGCATACCCATGCTCGTATCAAGATACATAAACAGAACTGTGAGGCCCGAAAAAGGGGGACCTGTAAGATACATAGCCACTGTGTACATCATAAGAGTCCAGAGGGGACACAAATCTGGGACATACTGCTGGGCTGATCATGTGTGAACTGAAGAACAGGTGCACTGGAAAAATCAACAGTGCTACTGAGTGTGGTACCAAAGGGGCTGATGAGCTGCTGGATCAGAGTGACAAGAGGTACACTCACAATGGTACACTGAACTGGAACTGATCTGGGACTGAAACTGGGTACTCAAGGAAGCATGTAACTGGATGGCTTCCGAATACAAACGCCTAACGCAGCCCGGTCATCCACGGGAACATATAACTGGGTGTTCCGAAGTGACTCACCAATGTGCTAGAGTCGGGGGAAATCCGGGGTCTTCAACAAATAATGTAAAGGATGTAACCCTACGCGATTCTCGACGATGAGATCAAGGTGCTGAAGTCGAGCATGTGAGAAACAACCACTTAGAGAGGCAATGATGACTCCTCTCAGAATGATCCGTAGGCACTTACCACAGATAGTGATAAGTCCAAGGCGTAGGGACCTCTGGGCCTATCCTATGGAATAGAGGTGCTATTGTCGACAGAGGGAGACCTGCAACTATCAAGGCAATGATGTTTCCTTGACAGGAGCATGAGGTGGAGAACCGAAATGTGATAGTACTGATGGCAGGACTGACCGAACTATGGGGGGACAACTAGGCAAGGAGAGTGGGTAGACTCAAACTTCCTTTGTTCAGAGTATGATAATGGGAATGATCTGGCAGCATATGAAACTGACTGAGGGGAAAGGGATCATAGCTGTAATGGATCTGGGAGGATAACTGGGCTGAGGGAGACTCAAAATGGCAGGAGACTGCAGAATACTCTGAACAAAGGCGACCTGATTGGGGGTGCTGCCGAGATGATCGATCATAGTGCCAGAAGGCACGGGAGGGGACTTCTTCACGGGTTAAGGAACTAGAAGAAGTTTGTGTAAAATGATACTGTCGTGTGGATTTTACGAGCCCAGGACAGTTCATGCTCGTGGTTGCTTTCAATTTTAAGGAGTCTGAAAGCGATAAGAAGACTCTGAAATGATGGAATGGTACTGTCGTGTGGATTTTACGAGCCCAGAACAGTGCATGCTCGTGGTTGCTTTCAATTTTAGAGAGTCTGAAAGCAAAGAAGAAGACTCCAGGGGGTTGCTTTTTCGTAGATTTAGTCTCCAAGGCCCAAAGAAGCATAAAAGGATGCAATGAAGAACTCTTCTAGCCGGTGTGACTAGAGTATTCCTTTTTCGTAATTAGTCTACCAGGTCCGAAAAAGGGTTAAACTTATACCAGATAGACGCCCTTTCAGGTACTTTAGCGAGCATGAAAGGAAGCAAGATTGCTCGGCGATCTTTTCATTCTTTTAGGAGTCAGAAAAGAGCTTAACGGAAACTCCCTAAGTGCCTTTTTCGTAAAGGACTTGTCCGGCCCGAAAAAGGGATAAAATTATACCGAACAAAAGGAATGGCCAGGCAAGGAGGAAGTGTTCAATCAAGGATCAGTAATGATGATCAAGAACGAGGGTAGGGGGGAACACTGGTGGGCCTCCTTGCGGGGTAGATGAAATGGTGGCAAAATAATGAAACATTTGCAGTATGACCGGAGTGAATGGCTCATGTAAAAATGTGGAACAATCCGATAACGGTCGATGTGGCACGCAAACCGAGGCAGCAAGGTGTCGGGACACAATGTGTAAATTGTACCAAGTGAGAGCGAGAAATGATCTCAAGCATCATCACGAGCTCGAAAAAATGAATCCGACGATATAAAGGATGTCAAAAACGGGTAACGACCGATGTGGCATGCACACCGAGGCGATGAGGGCGTTTTGGAAAAATACCCAAAAAATCGGGGGGTGAGAGCGAGAAATGATCTTAAGCATCATCACCAGCTCGAAAAAATGAATCCGATGATATACAACATGTAAAAAATGGAGAATGGCCGATGTGGCACGTAAATCGAGGCGACTAGTGGCGTCTGAAAAATGGGCAAAAAATGACGGTGTAAAAATAATGCAACGAGATGACCATCATGACGGTCTTGGCGTGCTGATTCCAATGGTGGAAAATATGTGTAAAACAAAAAAGGAAGAAAACTGTACAATGCGGACCAACGAGGTCGTGGTGTCATTTATGGGTAAAAACGCTTAAGATACAAGCCGTTACGCGGGTTGCGCAAAGGATGGCATTCGGAGTCGGCGAGGATGTATGCCCCCTTGCCTAGGCAGGTCTGCACGATGTAAGGGCCTTGCCACATGGATTCAAACTTCCCTTTGCCAGTTTTGTCGTGGGCTTGGTCATAGGCGAGGATGAGGTCCCCTTCATGGAAAGTTTGAGGGTGAACATGTTTGTCGTAACCGGCTTTGGAGCGGTTCTTGGCAGCTTCGATGGTCTGAAGAGTGGCCCGACGGTCTTCATCGGCTTGTTAGAGTGTCAGCAAATGCTGCTCGAGGGGGGAAGTGTCGGGGAGAAGCTCAACGGCGATCTGTAAGGCAGGAATCTGACATTCGATGGGGAGGACAGACTCTACACCGTGAACTAGATGAAATGGTGTAAAACCAGTGGCGGTCTTGGTGGAAGTACGGTAAGCCCATAAGGCAGGGAACGGCATGTGGTGCCAATTGGACTTATGCTTGTCAACCGTTCGTTGGAGGATGGTTTTGAGAATTTTATTAATGGCCTCTACTTGACCGTTCCCTTGGGGGTAGTAAGCAGAGGAAAATTGGTGTTCAAATTTGAGGAGGGTGGATAACTCACGCCAGACGGCATCTTCGAAATGGGAACCGTGGTCAGAGAATAACTGCTTAGGAACCCCGAATCGAGCGATGACATGGTTGAAAAAGAAGCGGGCAGCAGTGTCGGCGGTACAATTGAAGGTAGGCATGGCTTCCGCCCATTTGGTGAAGTAATCAACAGCGGCAATAATATATTTGTGGCCGTTGGCAGACTGGGGTCTACATTCCATGAAGTCTATGGCCCACTTACAAAAGGGACCAATGGTGACGACTGGGTGTAACGGAGCAGGAGGTGTCCGGGCCTTGGGGGAAAAAAGTTGGCAGTTATGGCAGTGTTTGACCGCAGTGATGCAGTCGATGAAAAGTGTGGGCCAGAAGTATCCGGCGCGGACGACCTTTTGGGTAGTGGCCATCCCTGAGAAATGGCCGCCGCAGGCACCGCTATGACAATCATTAAGGACTTGTTCAGCTTCCTCGTGTGTAAGGAAACGACGCAGAATTGTGTCAACCCCGCGCCGGTAAAGGACATCGCCTAAGAGGAGATACCGAGAGGCCTGGTGACGGATGCGACGGTGTCCATTACGGGTAACTTTGGGTCTGAACTTCTGCGTGCGCAGGTATAACAAGATATCACCGTACCATGGGTCATCGGACGAGATAGTGAACAGGTGATTGTCGGGTAACTCATCGGAGATTGGTTTGGCCGGGAGAAGGGAAGGGAGATAAGTAATGAGCTGGGAAAGCGCGAGGGCTTTAGTGCTCTTAGGTGTTTTGAAGGTAAGGTCATATTCCTGGAGGATAATGACCCATTTAGCAACACGACCTTGCAGGAGCCGCCAGTTTAGAAGATATACCATGGGGTTAGAGTCAGCGACGACTGTGGTATGACTCATTAAGATATAGTGTCGCAATTTTTGGACGGAAAAGACCACTGCTAGGGCAAGTCTCTCCTCATATGGGTAACGTAGGGGTGGACCAGACAAGGTCTGGCTGACGTAGTAAATGACGTGCTCTTGGTGAGAAGCGTCTTCTTGAACCAAGACTCCAGATACGGCATGCTCGGATGCCGAAATGTAAAGGATGAAGTCTTGTGTGAAATCCGGAGGGGAAATCAGAGGAGCTTGTGTGAGAGCCTTCTTGAGGGCTTCGAATGCAGCTTCTGCTTGCTCATCCCAGACGAAGGGTATGTGGGTACGGAGCAGGCGCAAGAAACCGTGAATGGTAGTGGCGTAATCAGGAACAAAACATCGAAGGAAATTGGATCGCCCCTTCAAACTTTGGAGCTGTCGGAGCGTGCGAGGAGAGGGAAGGTCTAAGATAGCTTGGACTTTTAGAGGGTCAATGGTAATTCCTTTCTGGGAAACAATAAAACCCAACAATCGGCCTGCCGGAACGCAAAAGACACACTTGTGTGGGTTCAAGCGGATTTGGTATTTGCGACAACGCAGAAAAACTTGCCGAAGGTCGTTAAGGTGGTCTGATCGTTTCCAGGAACGAGCTGTAAGGTCATCAAGGTAGACTAACAGGATATGGCCCAAGTCGTGAAAGCAATAGGTCATGGCCCGCTGGAAAGTGGCACCAGCATTTTTGAGGCCGAAAGGCATGACGCGATAAGCAAAGGTGCCCCATGGGGTAGTAAAGGCAGTTTTGTACTGGTCTTCCTTACGGATCTGAATCTGATTATATCCGGAAAAACCATCCATGAAGGAGAGGACGTCATGCCCCGCACACACATCTATGAGCTGGTCGATAAACGGCGTGGGGAAGTTGTCCTTGGGACAAGCATGGTTTAAGTCACGGAAGTCAGTGCATACTCGGATGGTGCCTTGTTTTTTGTTAACGAGAATGGGGTTTGAAACCCAAGTGGTATAGGCAATAGGATAAATGAACCCTGCCTTGCACAGTTTCTCAATCTCGGCTTTAACAGCTGGGAGCTTGGAAGGATGAATGGGGCGCTGTTTCTGACGAACGGGGGGTACATCAGGCCATGTGTCAATGTGGTGCTCTATAATGGCGGGGTCAAGACCAGGCATTTCGGTATAGGACCAGGAAAAGACATCACGGAATTCTCTGAAAAGGTTTATGTAGTCTTCAATCTCTTGTTTACTGCAGAATGCTCCTAAAGTGATGAGTTCAGGGGCACGTCCTGGGGCAGCGATATCAACTTGGATGATGGGTGAGATGTTGGCCATGTTACCTTCCTCGAAGGCGTCAGGAGCAGGAATAGGGTCCTTGAACCAGTCGACCTTAGTGGGAAGGAAGTCTTTGGATTCAACCGCAAATTGGGTAGCGGTGTTAGAGGAAGATGCTTCTGGGATGAAGTAGGAACGATGATGCATATCATCCCAGGGATAATCCGGGGCGGAAAGGGCCTCAAGAATCTCCTCATCAGTACGGAAAGTTTGCGTCATCAAATCGGTTGACGAGGGGGTAGTGGTTGAAGAGATCATATAGATGATATTAACTTCTCCAGAAGGGGAGAGACCGGGGGGTAGATCTCCTCAATGGTAGGTGGTGCCGTCTCAAGATCCAGATTGTTCATCTCATAGAGAGCCGCTCTGTAATCTAGAGATCAGGACAATGATGTGAATAATGCCCATAAATACCGCATATGGCGCAGGGGTGGTTGGTACGCAGGGACTTATCTTTAGGCTTGGGAGTGGGGTTTAGTTCGACAGTTGGGATGTTGGGGTCATCGTCGAGCATCTGCATGTGTTTCTGTAGGGCTAGTAACTGTCGACACTGGTGGGTCACATGGACCAACTCGTCGCACAGCGAGCATTTGGGAGGAGCGCGAAACACAGGAGGGTTTTTGACTGTCTTGGGAGGTGGTACAGCAGTGTAAGGTTGTGGACCTCTGCCCCCAGTGGGTTTGGGAGTAGGAGGGGGAGTCGTGGAGGACGAAGGGGAAGAGACACCGGGAGGTGGCTGAGTGGTAGTAGCCATGGGTTGCATTGGTTGGAGGATGACGTCTGGTGTCGGCGGGCGAACGGGAGGCGAAAGATACCATATGGGTAATCCCAAAGTTAACCCAGGAGGCTAAGGGTAGCCATGACCGGGGTGCTTACTACTCCCGATGGAGGGACTAGGAAGGGGATCGTATGGATGGGTGTAACACTAATGTGGCTAGGTACCAATGGTGGTTTAGGCAACAAGGGTGGTTGATTGTTAGGTGGTTGGTTGTCGTGGGACAAGGTACATAAGTCAGACACTTCGGGCGTAGATGACGGGGGAGGAATGGATTGAAAGGTGGAGGTCATCGACGCGTCTGAGTAAACTCTGGGCCTCGTAGAAGAAATAAACGAGGTGGTGGCATGAGAAACAAGTTGTTCAACCATGGGGAGAACATTTTCAGGTGCCACGGGAGCACTGGGATCATAGTAGGTGAGATGGTCAACCTTAACCACGCGTCCCTCATGGGGGAACATCATGGTGCGAAAGACGGAAGAGGCAACCGCCCGCATGGCATACATGTAGCTGTGACCAAGTAAAAGGTTATAATCCAATTGGGCATTGATTACCTTGATGTCGATAAGGACGGTTTTACCACCTAAGTGGACGGGGACATTGGCTAGGAGGCCTTGGGGCTGAGCCGAACGACCGTCGTAGGCGCGTAATGCAGTGGTGGACTGCTGGAGAGTGGGGGATCCCAACTTTTGCCACACGAATGTAGACATAACGCATGTGGAGGCACCTTCATCGATGATGCATTGATGGATGACAAGATTCCGAACGGCAACAGAAACTTGGAATGCTAGGGTGGAAGGTAGGCGAGGTTCAGACTGGTCTAAATCAAATGCCATCAAATTCGAATCATTTGGGTCAATCCCCCCAATGGCAGAGAGTAAAGTCTTGCGCTGGGAAGGGCAATTCTTCAAGACTTCTAACGCAGACATGGCTGCGGGAGATTGGGCTAGGTCGTCTACAATGTTCTAGTTTGACGCAGCGTGCGCATTGGGGTTATTGTTGATACGGCGAAGTGGGAAACGAGGGGCTTTGGGAGCGCCATCTAGTGGAGGTGGAGGTATACGTAA
Organism: Larix kaempferi; assembly: GCA_027924585.1. Lineage (NCBI taxonomy): Eukaryota > Viridiplantae > Streptophyta > Pinopsida > Pinales > Pinaceae > Larix > Larix kaempferi. The sequence continues at coordinate 22,427,700 of BSBM01001346.1, forward strand.
CGCCTGATCAGTGGGATGGGCGTTAGTGGGTTTATCAGTGGGAGGTGCTTCAGTGGTGGAGCCATATTGGTTCCGACGGGTCTGAAGGTTGACGTCAGTGGATGACATCATCAACAAGTGGTGAGTTCCCGAGTCAAACATGGGTTGATCAGGAGCGGCGTATGTGATTTATTGTTGTTGGGGTTGCGCGTTAGCTTGAGGGGCCAACGGCTGGGTGTTCACCACGCCTTGGGTTGGTAAGGGGTTTTGCAGCACCAAAGGTGGCTGCTGAGGTTGAGGGGGGTTAGGTGGTGCCTGAGGAGCCGCATTCCCTTGGCGGTGGGCATCGTCAACCCAGAGCTGCCGAGCTCGCTCTAAGTGTGGGAAAGCATGCGTGTAGTGTCCATAGACCCCGCAAATAGAACAAGGGTGGTTTGTTCACAAATTGGGGTTTTTAGCCTGCTTGGGCGGGCGATCAGGGTTTTGATTAGCAGGGGCCGCATTTTTGTTGTCTGGGGGATTAGCTGGTTGACCAGCTTGGTCTGCAGGTTGGTTGTTCCCATGATTATGACCCTTGCCGCAGTTCTGTTGGCCCTGGTTGCGTTGGTTGTTCTGGTTTTGTTGTGGGTTTTGTTGGGCGTAAACTTTCCCTTGGGCAGTTGGTGGGTTCTAAGGTTGCGCAGGTGCGGGAGCAGGCTGTGGTAGATGATATGTAGGTAGAGGCTGATCAGGTGCAGCAACTTGAGGGGGTTGCTGATATGGCTGCGGAGCGGGTTGTGGATTTTCCGCAGGGGCTGCCTGTGGTGGATAATAAGCGGGTTGGGCTTGTGAAGGCGCAGGAGCTGGGGCAGCCTGCTGATGGTAGTAAGGCTGAGGTGCGACTGGGGGGGCATAAGTGGGAGTCGCATGACCGAAGCACTGAGGAGGACATGAGGGTCCATGGTGATGGTGATGTGTCATGGGAGCATATGAGTTGGTTGCTCCAGACTGTGAGGTAGCACGTGAAAGGTCGGGGCCAGGGGTTTGACGTGCTATAGAAAATGGTTGGGGATGCGAAGAAACACAACTAATGATACCGTCTGCAGCGTGGGATGCCCCCGGCGCATCGTGCTGGGAGGACTCGCCGTGAGGGGCGTCAGGTATAATGGTATAAAGGTAACCTGACTGGGCGTAAATGAGGTCAAACTATTGGGCCTTAAGGATGGCCTCTTCTTCAGACTGGGGTCTTTCGGAAGCTACATCCTTAGCAATAACAGGGAGAAGGGATTTGAGGAACCAATCTAGGAAGATACGGTCGTCTAGTTTGATCTTGCATAAGCTACGGCGTCGACGCCACTCATGGATGTGGTCCGTGATATGGGTAGCTGTGTTTTGTCTGCAGGATAGGAGGATCTCAACGCCCGCGTCATAGCGGACAGGCAACTGGAAGAACTGTAGGAAGGTCGAGGCAAGGGAAGCAAAGGTGGCATGGGTCCCATGGGGTTGCTCGATATACCACATGGCTGCAGAGCCAGTGAAGGTGCGCTGTAAGAGACGGAGGCGAACAGAGTCATCCACTATGGAGTTAGAGGAACACCATAGGTGGAAAGACATGATATGGTTTTGTGGGTCCTCACCGGCCTTGCCCTCGAACTTAGGGATGTCAGAGGGGAGCTTGGTAGGCATATGAGGCCACGTAGGGTCGTGTCGAATAGGATCGTTGGTCAATCTGGCCAAGTCAGGTAGGTTGAGGCTAGCCATGAATGGCAAACTGGAAGAAAGATGTGACACAGTAGTGGGTTGGACCAGGTGGGGGCCAATGCCCCCAAGTGGAGGGACAGGATTTGGGATGGTGCCCCCAAGTGGGGGAACTAAGGTGGTGGAGGATGGTCCAGCACCACCATGGGTAGTGTGAGCCACTGATGTAGTGGGGATAGGGATTCCCGCTGTGGGAATCGGTACCGTGAGGGGAACGGTAGATGGGGGCCCCATGGAGGGCATACCCAAAATAGGTGTAGTAACTGGTGTAGTGGTGGATGTGCCACCAATGGTTCCTATAACAAAAGGGGTGGAAGTCATGCCAGCCATGGGGCTAGTAGGGGCAGTGTAAATAGGGTTCTCAGACTCTTCGTCAGAATCAGAGGTAAAGTAAGGAGCGTCAATATCTGGTGACAGAGTCCTATGTCGCTGACGAGTGGAGTCAAGTGACAAGGCTCTAGATCTGTGATGAGTGGTATCAACGGATGATGATCGGAATCTATGACGGGTGGTGTCAAGAGAACCGTGCTGTGGGGGCTCGCCCCTGAGGTGCCGAGAATGTCTCGGGGACTCAATGGTGACAGATGGTGTCAAATCTTTGTGGGTTGAGGTGAGTAGAAAAATAGCTCAAAAAAGCCTAATGCAACCGAGTGTGCAGAAGGAGAGCTAAAAAACAAGGCACTCAGGCCAACAACCAACTCAAAACACCCACTGCAACAGCTGTGCTACAATAGGTGGAGTATCAACAAAGATGGTCAGAATACCAACAAGCAGCAGGTTTCCTAAAAATAAAAAATGGTGGACTCACTAGACCAAAGGGAGGTAAAGGAGCATGCAAACACCTAACTAAAAGTATTCTGACTCAACTAAACATATCCTCTGCAAGGTGATGAAATCCAAGTCAGACAATATGAGTAGGAAAGCCAAGTGGCTATGATATCCCCCTACCGGGTAGTCAATCCTAGAAGAATGGCAACTAAGATACCCCGTTCATGACACGTCCAGAAAGGTGAATCTGCCGTTTAGTCCGTTTACCGCAATACCCCTATACAGGGATATCCCGCAAACCGTGAAAGGTAGACCTTCGGTTACTGAATGGAGTGCAGTATTCCACTTAGGCCTCTGGAACCAGTCTCCTGACTTCAACCCTCCTAAGGGAGAGGCCCTCTGATAAACTGGTCGTGACCGTGCCAAAAAGTACTAGGGGATTTTGGTTTCCTATTTGGACAACAACTATGTCTCAAGTGAAAGTAACCGAGGGGTGTTATTGGAAGCCTATCCCCCCGATCCTACCTAACTACAATGATTCTTTTGTGTTCCCCAAATGGGGTTAGAATGTTGGTTTAGTTAGGTACTTTTTAAGGCTCACTTGAATTATGTGACAGAGTGTGTGCTCGTGAGGTGATGAACCCAAAATAGAAGTGCCACAAGGGGGGCAACTTCCAACTATCAATAATGCTAGAATTGAAACTTTAACTTGCAAAATTTTCTGACTTTAAAAATACTGAAATTTTAAAAAGATTCTGTAAAGGGAACAGAAATTATGTTGCAGAAAGGCTGTAAGGAAGTGGGACTGCAGGTAGGACAGGGGGCTGTTTAGATGCAGAAAATATTGCAGCAAAAGGGGTTGGGCTCAAAACAGGAAAAATGCAGAAATCAGACCGCGGGTCTGTGGCGAAGCAGAACAGGCAGACCGCGGGTTTGAGGGAAACAGACGCGGTCAGGTCGCAGCTTTCGGGCCAACAGACGTAGTCGGGACGCAGGAAATAGGGAAAAAGACGCAGTCGGGTCACGGCAAAAAGTCTAACAGACGCAGTCGGGACGCGGGAAAGAGGCTGAAAGCCGCAGTCAGGACGCGGGAAAATGGCCGACAGGTGCAGTCAGATCGCAGCAAATAGGCGGATTAGCCGCGGTCGGATTGCAGGTAACAGACTTGAATTCGCCGGCAGGGCGTCGGAAACCGTCTGAGAGCCGCGGTCGGGTCGCAGGTAAAGGCCTGAAAGACGCGGTCGGGACGCGACTGCAGAGGGAAAAAACGCGATGTACGGCGGCCGAAAGGGATAGCCGAAAGGGAAATTTTTTTTTAAAACGGAAACCAGAAATTCAAAATCTAGGGGAGTCGCCAAAACTGTAGCTAGGGTTTTACCCCTAGCTTGTGCAAATGAGCACCTACTAAGGAGAATGGACTCCTTAGTATCAGTTCAGTAAATGTAAATTATTAAGCTAAAAACAGAAATAGAAACTACTCTAACACATGCATAAAACATAAAGAACAATTTGTAAACAAGGGTTTTGTATTGATATTACCTTCAATGTGAAGGTTGATGAAGCTCCTTGCAATGTCCAAGAGGGTTGCTCCAAGCTCCAATGTACTCCTTCTCTTTCTCCAATGGTGGAAATGGGCCAAAAGTGGCTCTCAAGGTGAAAGTAGTTCAATGGTGAACTAGGGTTTCGAGAGAGATTTTGGCAGAGTAAGGGTATACTTGATTGTGGATATGAAATAAGGGATCTCCATCACCTATTTATAGTTTTTTGGTGGTGGAGTGCTGACCCATGGTTTTGGGAAACACATGGTTTAGGGCAGCTGTATAGGGTTTTTTCCTCCTTTTCCTCATTATTTTATATTTTTCTTCCCTTTTTAGGGGTTTTTTGCTATTTTTAGAGGAATTTTGGATATTTTTGGAGGAAAAATGGGTTTTTTAACCTTTTTAAGGCTATTTTGAGGGTTTTGTGGCCTTTTGGAGGCATTTTAGGCCCTTTGGAGGCTTTTTAATGGGATTTTTTGGGATTTTAAGGGAAATATGGTAGGAAAATGGACAAATGAGCCATATAATGTGGTAGATGAGGTAGTGAACACTTTTTGGGTGTTAACACTTGTACCGATGGATGATGCATTAATTGTAGAGGTTGTTCATCCCAATGCCATTTCGCTGGCACTATTATGATCATTGGATGTGATGAATGTGGATCATTAGATGTAACCCTAACCTTTGTCATCATTTTTGGTTAATGAGATTTGAACGGTTGTTTATTGTTCTATTGTTTCGGTCCTTGTGGCCGACAGGCTGCCGAATTTCTAGGGTTAGAAAGTTTGTAAGAGGTTAGACCTCAAGACCTGTAACTTAGGGTTGAAGTTGCATGTTTTCTTTCTTTGTAATGGCGTGGTGTTAAAATGTTGGGTCTCTGGTTTGGAGTGTTAACGAGTTGATGTTTTTAAGCTTTTCGTTTGAGAAAAAGAGTGAAGCACATAAAGTTGCAAATGATAGAGATACCCTGGTCTCATCTACAACAGATCTCTCGTCGCTTTCTAGTGAATGTGAAGAACTTGGCCGCTTGCTGTGAAGGTAATCGTTCTCCAACGAATAGTGATTTTGTTTTGAACTTCGTCTTACAGATAAAAAAATAACAGCTATTCTAATTCTAGGTTGTTGTTTTGTCAGTTGCAGGTTGTGAAGAACGATTTGAGCAAAGGTTTGGAAAACCCTTGTAGGTTCCTTTCGACTGTGGTTGATGTGGTTTCAAAGGGATGAGTAGCCCATTTTTCACCATTCCTCATCGTTGTTTGTCAATTGAAAAGTTCGAAGAACCTTTTGTTATTCAATTGATGTCTGTACAGAGATGTGATTCTTGTTTGTTTGTGTGATACTCAATGTTTAAACATTGATGTTTAGCTCGTCGATCTGGTAGTTATTCTACTCGTCAATGCAAAGGGTTTTTGGACTCGTTTAAAATGTTTTCAACTTGGGAATAAACCCTGTGCGATTTTTGTTGGAAAACATGTTGTAATTTTTTTGGTTTTTGCGAACAAAGGTTTCCCTTCTTGGAGTTGGGATTTGTATTGGTTTAAATTTTGAGCATGACCTATTGGTTTATGTTATGAGAAATGAGAAAGAAAAAGAGTCGAGGCTCGTCTACCTGTAGATACAAGGTTTTCTTCTCGGCAATGAATAATAAATATACTATTTCGTTCTGTGCTAAACTTCTGTGTTATACGTTGATTTCTTGTATGTTGATATAGTGACTTTCGAGCTAAGTCAGAGTCTAAATGCTTGTCGAATGATAACTCTGTAATGCGTATTGCTGAAATGATTTTCATTTCGTTTGTAATGGAAACGAACAGGGCCATACCTAGTTTGTGTTTTGTCTTTGAAAATGGAAGATATTCATTATATGTAACTTCAGAATAGCCCTTAAATGTAGCTAGGGTTTATATTGTAATTTAAATGTGGATATAATATGTGTTTTATGTTACCGTGGATAATGATAAAAAAAAAATCTGAAACAAATGTGATCTAGGGTTTTACAGTTGATACGATGCTATGATTTAGTGCTATATACAATTCATAATGTAATATATATTACAACACTCAGATTGGATAATACATGCAATCTGTAATGTGAAATGATAAGTGTAGACAATAAAGGTTTTGTATTTCCTTTGTTTACAGTTCTGATAATACTGATATGATTATAGGAAATTATTCTATCAATAAATTTGTGATGAAAACCATAGTGTGTGTGACATGTGTCATTACTGTAATTTGTGACTTGTGATTATAGCTAGCACTTCTAGTTATTGCAACAACAATATTTATTTCTAAATATAATGTACATAACTTTAAAATGCATTGATTTCCTATGCCAATAATAAGGATAGGAAGAACACAATGAAATTGTACAGTAAATAATCTATACTTGTTTTCCATGAAAACAATGGAATATTCTACACTGTAATAGATACTATATAGTAATTACTACTGTTAATTATAGGGCAGAAATGAAAACATTATTCAATCACTGCACTTGTCTATTCGAATCAGTGGTAGTTGCCTATCTTCTCATCTATTCTTAATTTGCTTATCTACACTAGAGTACGATGCATAAAACAACATGTGGAAAAATGTAGATACTGGTTTATCAATTCAAATCATCATTGAAACTTTAACATGTAGACTTTCAAACAAGATCAGAACACATTTCTTCTTCAAAGCAGAGATTAATAATTTTACTTAAACAAAACTAATAACTGAAATAAAGTAGAAACTGTAAAACTTGGATAAAATCTGTAGGGGACAAACAACCCAGGAATACTGTTCCACCCAATCAATTCCTGAAGACAGTCAAGTACTTGCCTTTGGACCCCCGATCTTGTTCACTGAACCACCAGGAGGAAGAAACTTAGGAATTTAGGATCTCCACTTGCAGTAGCACTAATTGTTGAATCTTCAAGACTAGCAGTCCAAAAGACTTGCACCAGCATCTCTGGTTCTTCTTAGCAATATGCATACTTATGATTGCACTCACAAATAGCCTCCCTATTCAAATCTCTCAGTGATCACCTGATGCACATGAGAAAATATTTCTACAGAAAATATTGTGTAAGAGCTGTCTGCTCAATTCGAATTTGCCTTATGTAGGCTGCCTAGGCCTTTTCAGTTGTTATTGGGTCATTAAATGAGCTGCCTTCCCACTCCCACCACCTGGGGGATAATGCCACATTTTTAGGGGTAGTTGTCCCATAACCAACAGCTAGTGGTGTGATACAATTGCTGCCATCTGTCCCATACCTTCCAGCAGCTTCCATTCCTCCTAGTGGGTTAGTGAACACTCATTTAACAGTCTCATTGGGTGTTTGTCTCCTAATTAATTTATTTAAATAATAATAATCAGTAATTACATTCATCCTTGATCAAAACTGATCATAATTACAAAACTTTGTAATTAAATTTAACATAAGTATTTTGCAAATAAAATAATAATTTCTGAAATTTGGGTAGGTGACACCCCAAAAGGGTGGTCTAATAACCCATCAAGTATAAGTTACGACATTTACGATATAAATGACGACACTTCCATATAGAGGAATAATAACATCTCTATAGGAATACAAAAACTTCCGTATAGAGGAATAATAACATCTCTATAGGAATACAATATACATATATGAAATACATTCCAAAGTTACAAATACATCAACAATCCTTTGATATTTTTATCTCATGGATAAAATCCAATCCCATACATAACACATACAACTCCGTCAAGTTGCTGGTGATTGTGCACAGAACTCAAGAAAATGATGATGATGTTGTTGTTGTTGTTACTACAATCATATGTACTTTTATTTTTATTGTAATCCATTACTTCTCAATATTTTATATTAACTCAATAATCAAAATGAAATACTAAATGCCTACTATATTAAGACCAACATAAATCCATCTTAAACCTGGATCTATCAAACACCGAGAGGGTTCCAATTTTTTGAGATGTAGTTTTTTCTTTTGATCTTAAAATCAAGAAATTTGATTCATCTTCTTGATAGATCCAGGTTTAATTTTTAATTTTCTATTTTATAGATGGACATGAATTTTTTTAATTACTTTTCATAAATTTTTTTATTTTATAAACATACATGATTTTTTTAAATTATGGTAACGTTACAACATCTCCCTCATACTAGGCTGTAGAGAACCTCACTCCTCTTAGTGCAATAAAATAATACATTTTCTATGTATTTTTTTTTTATAATCCACCCTACGATAACAAGTAAAGTTTCATCAATTCTTAATTTCTACCATATCTCAAACATCACTCAAACTATTTGGAGTTAAATTTATTCACGATATTATTGAATAATGTTAACTTTTTATTTTTAAATTGTTTCCGTATTCAATATATATTAGCAAAGCTATAATCTTAGAAAAAAGTGTGTGGTTATATATATATCTATATATATCTATATATATCTATATCTATATATATATATATAGATAGATATATATATAGATAGATATATATAGATAGATATATATATATCTATATATATATATAGATCTATATATATATAGATCTATATATATATAGATCTATATATATATATAGATATATATATATCTATCTATATATATATCTATCTATATATATATCTATCTATCTATATATCTATCTATATATATCTATATCTATATATCTATATCTATATATCTATATATATGTATATGTATATATATATGTATGTATATATATGTATGTATATATATATATATATATATATATATATATACTAACTCCATTGAGTAGAATAAACTTATTGATAAGTGCATTAAATTTTTTTTTTCGGCAGAAAAAAACTTATTATTGATATTCGATGAGAATCAAATAGTACATAATTAATCAAGTCATAAAATGACTTATCAAGAAAACCTTAAAACACTTCTTCTAGCTCGGATAATTACATATTCCAAAAACTCTTCACCCAACCTATGTTGTCCAAACAAAAGACATGAAACATATCAGTTTTCAAAAATATTCATAGAGCCATCATCATAGATATGTTGACCCTAGAATTCTTCCCACACAATAACTCCTTCAACACCTGCCAATGATTGTTTTGATAACTTATCCGCCAATGAGTTATGTTGTCGATAGATGTGCTCAAAACAAATATTTTTGAACATTTGAATTTCTGCCTTGATCCTGTAGCACTAGTGAAAAAGAGAAGTAACCTTCAGATTGTAGTCGCCACATGCCCATTTAATAGTACCTTGAGAATCCCAGCAAACTTTGAGTTCACTAATGCCAAAAGTGTTTGCCACTCTCAGAATACACCAAAGAGCAGTAGTTTTTCTTTCATGTTTGTTCGAATTCCACAATTTAATATCAGAGTGAAAAAAAAATGATCATGATTTAAAAATATGGCTCCACCTGCAGCACATAAGCCATTTGTAGCAGCATCGTCGAAGAAATCAACAGCACCAGTGATCTGTAAATTGAATGAACTCACTTTCTCAATCTTTGGGTTTGCTTCCCCAGTACAATAATATTTAACCAAATTTAGTATCTGAATACAAGTGTTTTTCAAAACCAGACTTTTATTTTCAAAAATAGCTTTGTTACAAGTATTCCATATTATCCACGAAATCAAACCCAGAATAGTAGGATGAGTTCTCCAGTTTCAGATCCAATAAAGACAACATAGATCAAAATTTTCATATCCCTATTGTTGATCAAGCTTCAAAGAAGACAGTGCCATATTCCATATTTTTCTTAAAGACTCACACTCAACAAGTAAGTGTTTTGTGGATTCATAATTAGTTTTGCATAATAAGCATATACTTGGTCCATGCCACCCTTTCTTATTAAGGTTGTCCCATGTTTTTAGACCATCTTGCATAGTATACCACATAAAGCATTTAATTTTCAGAGGTAACTTCCAATCCTAGAGTCTTTTATTACACCATTTTTGCGTAAAATGACATTTGTTTTTTATAATGGCATTGTATGTAGATTTAGTAGTAATAATACTCATAGGTGGATTACCATTCCAAATTAGATCATCTTTTCCAGGATTAAGTCTACTGCCTTTCGAGTTCAAATTTCTAATGTACCGGTTCCACTCAATAGCTGCTGGCCCATTTAATCCCAAGTCCTTTGCAGAAAACAAGTAAGAATTTTGTTCTGACTTAAATCTGGTCTTTTTTATATTATTAAGTGTGTCAAAACCACAGTCTTTCAAGTAGACAAGAATATCTTCTGAAAGCTTGAAATTTTCCTCCATACCCAGAATTGGGTCTATACCAATAATTTGATATCTCTTTACCATTCCCTACATGCCAAATCAGATGTTTTGCCAACCAATTGGAAAACTTGATGAAACCAACCCAAATAGAAGAAGTTACTTGGGACCTTTTCTTTGGATTTCTTATCCAATTTAAAATATTTTCTTTTATATACTTCGTCGAAATCACTTTGGACCAAAGTGTGGAACCAAATATACCCCTCCAAAAACTCTTGAGTATTAGAGAACAACCGAAAGTGAATAAATTTTTTATGCCCCATCCTCCAGAACTTTCAGGCAATGCTAATCTGTCCCAACTAGCCATAAAAAGATTACTTCATTCCATACCACTAGTCCAAAGAAAATTGAAGAATACTTTCTGTAGCTAAGGTTTTCACCCTAGCTTGTGCTAAAGAGAACCTACTAAGGATTATGGAATCCTTTGTAGCAATTTAGTAAATAGTAAAAAACTAAGTGTAAAACAGTAGAAAGACTAAGCATTAAACTAAAACATATGCATGGAAATATTACGATTTAAATATGGAACAAAATAGTAAACAGTAAAAACATTCAAGAGATTTTGGTAAATAAAGATTTACGTTTTTTCATTAATGGCAAACAAGGGTTTGCATGATTTTTTTACCTCAAATGTTGAGGTTGATGGAGCCTTTGCAGCCGTATGGAGGTATTGCACCAGTGCTCCAATGTTTTCGTCTCTTCTCCAAATGCTTCAATGGAGGCCAAGGATTAACCTAAAGTGGAGAACTCAAGCACAAATGGTGGGCTAGGGTTCTGTGGTAATTTTGGCAGCATAAGTTTATAGTGGATAATGGATGGGAAATGGGGGGCCTCCATCACCTTCTTATAGATATTTTTGGGTGGTGGAGTATTGACCCATGGTTTTGGGCACCAAATGGCTTAGGTCAATGGTTTTAGGGTTTTTTCCTCTTTTTTCCTTTTTTGAAATTATTTTGACATATTTCCCTTTTTATTTTTATTTTTGGGAATTTCAGATCCCTTTTGAGGGTTTTTTGACATTTTTGAAGGAGTTTTATTTATTTGAGGAGGGAGATGTTGATTTTGTGCCTTTCGGGTAACCATTTGAGGGTATTTCAAGGATTTGGAGGCCGAAGTGGTAGGAAAGTTGGACAATTGAGTTATGTGACTAAGGAGATGAGCTAATGGACAACTTTTGGGTGTTAACAGACTGCCCCTTGATGTGTGAGGGCATGAGCTCATCGTATGGCCGATAGAAATCATAGGTTCTGTCGTTTTCCAGGGGTATGAGCATTGTGATAAAGAATATCGTAGAATGGTTGGAGACCGAAACATGTGCTCCATACGAAATGCAAAGACTAAAACTGAAAATACATGGCCTCAACAATGAATGAGGAATGATCTCAATATATGGACAAGGCGGGCATACCCATGCTCGTGTCGAGATATACAAATAATAACGAGGCCCAAAAGGGGCCCTAAACAATACATGGAGAACTGCTGTGTACATCATAATGGTCCAATGGGGACAAGAATCTGGGACATGCTCATGGTATGACCATGACTGATCTAAAGAACTAGTACATGGACATAATGGCAGTTGTACTGAATGTGGTACCATAATAATTAATGCTCCGCTGGATCTGAGGGTGTCCAACAACTAGATGGACTCAATGATTGAGAATCAGAATCTCAAGGGTACATGGAACTGCATCTGAACTGGGTACTCAAGGAAGCATATAACTGGGGTGGTTCCGAATACTGTCCCCAAGCGCAACTCGGATATCCGCGGGAACATACAACTAGGGGGTTCCAAATAGACTCACCAATGTGCTAGAGTCAAGGGACATCCAGGGTCTTCGACCAATAACTGAAGGGACCAATACCCTGCATGAATCTCAACGGTGCGATCAACGTGTTGAAGTCGAGCACGTGAGAAACAACCATTCGGAGAGGTACTAAGGAATCCTCTCAAAATGGTCTGTAGGCACTCATCACCGATGGTGATGAGTCCAAGGCACAGGGACCTTTGGGTCTATTCTCTGGAATAGATGGGTTGGTGTCGATAGTGGGAGACTTGCAACTACCAAGGCAATGATGTTTCCATGATAGGAGCCTGAGGTGTACAACCAATAGGTTATAGTATGGGATGTGATATCGATAGACTGTGGGAGGGATACAAGGGTCGTAGAGTGGGGGAGACTCAAACTTCCTTTGTTCAGAGTATGATGGAAAGGTTGACCTGGAAGCATATGAAATTGACTTCGGGGAAGGGGATCATAGTGTAGTGGACTAGGGTTTGTGACTACAATGGGGGAGACTGATGAGTGATATCATGAGACTCGAAAGTTGACACATCGCAGAATACTCTAAACAAAGGTGACCAAACTAGGTAAGCTTCCATAATAGTGGGACTAGATATAATCTGTTGTGGCGCCGAGAGGCACTGTTGGGGTTTTCTTCATGGTTTAAGGAGCTCAAAGAAGGGGTAGAAGTGTGCTCAAAATGGTATTGTCATGTGGATTTGTACGAGCCCAAGACAGTGCATGATAGTGGGTGCTTTCAATTTTAAGGAGTCTGAAAGTGATAAGAAGACTCTGGAGTTGTGGAGAGGTACCATCATGTAGATTTGTACGAGCCTAGAATGGTGAATGCTCGTGGTTGATTTCAATTTTAGAGAGTAAGAAAGAAAATAAGAAGACTCCAAGGGGGTTCTTTTTCGTATGTTAGTCTCCAAGGGCCGAAAAAGCATAAAAGTATGCGATGAAGAACTCTTGTAGCCATTGTGAGTAGAGTATTTCTTTTTTGTAATTAGTCTACCAGGTCCAGAAAATGGTTAAACTTATACCAGATAGACACCCTTTCAGATACTTTTAACGAACATGAAAGGAAGCAAGATTGCTCGACGATCTTTTCATTGTTTAAGGAGTTAGAAAAGAGCTTAACAAAAACTCCCTAAGTGCCTTTTTCACAAAGGAATTGCTCGGCCCGAAAAAGGGGTAAAATTATACCGAGCAAGATGATGGTGAGGCAAGGAGGAAGTGTCCAATCACAAAACAATCATGAGAACCAAGACCGAAGGAGAGGGAGAACACTGATGGGGTTTCCTTGTGGGTTGATGAAATGGTTGCAAAATAACACGATAACTGCAGTATGGATGGAGTAGAGGGCTCATGGATAGGCCACAATGCAAAAATGGCAAAAAGTGACTACGACCAAAATGGCACGCAAACCAAGGCGGTGAGGGGCATGGAAAAATGCCCGAAATAAGTTTTCGTGAGAGCGATAAATGATCTCAAGCATCATCACGGGAATAGAAATCTGAATCTGGTGGTGCAAATGTTGTGAAAAATGGAGTTGGCACACAAATCGAGGCGACAAGGGGCATGGAAAAAATGCCCAATTTTTTTTTTGTGAGAGCAAGAAATGATCTCAAGCATCATCACGGGCACGGAAATCTGAATCTGGTGGTGCAAATGGTATGAAAAATGGATTTGGCATGCAAATTGAGGCAACGAGGGGCATGGAAAAGATGCCCGATTTTTTTTCATGAGAGCGAGAAATGATCTCAAGCATCTATTAGGATATTTAGACACTTAGGAGTTAGTTAAGATCAACTTGTGTAATATATCCGTTAGGGATAGTGTGTTTCTTTAGTATGCATTAGTATGCATTTGTAAATACTTAATCCGACGGTCACGATATGTTTCCGACATAGAGTGATCCGACGGCTCAACTTCTCTTAGATCAAACCTAACCTTGATCCGTGGCTTAACACCCGATTGGTCCATGATCTCTATTTAAAGAGTATGGAGGGTCATTGTTTAGTTGATCGATTATGAGAAGCTCATTTGTAACTTTCTTTCTTTGCATATTAAATTGTCCCGTAGAAGCTATTTGGCCGGGGCCGTGGAGTGTTTCCCTCAAGAGGGTTTAAACCACGTCAAAACATCGGTGTGTTGATCTGTGATCTGTTTGTGTGAAGTGGTTGCTCTTGGTGTTCGGTCCTTTGGTAGTACCCTGTGTACTCGAACATGGTATCAGAGCTTTTATGAAGTGCCGCTTCCGGTTATGATCTAGATCTTGAACTGTTGTTGCCGAAACTCGAAAGGGTTTCTAGTTCTGGTATTTTTGTGCATTTATGGACTGTGAGAGGTATTCCATTGCGTCCGGAGCGTCGTTTCCATTGGGAAATAGTTTTCGTTTGATCGAAAACGGTTCCCGGTTGCTCCAGAAACGCGTATTTCATCAGATCTGAAGGTATAATGTTACAGTGACGCATTTTTTTATTTTCGTTTTTTAATAAGAAAAAATCTCATATTTCATTTTTTCTACTATTAGATTTTTTTTGGGTTCGGATTGTTGCTTTCCCGTCTGCGTATGCTCTTTTCCGTGCACCTTGAGCGATCTCGGCAAATCAGAAACAGAAAGGGAAAGGGTTTTTCTCGGCTGCGTATGCTCTTTGCCGTGCACCTTGCGTGATCTCGGCAAATCAGAAACAGAGAGAAAACGTAGACTTTCTGGGCAAGCTAACAAGATCTAACTCCACAAGTGTGGAAAAGTTTTTTTTTGTTTCGTTTTGTGGTCTGTTTTGCAGGAAAAAGGGCAAGCACGCAAACCGAGCAAGAAGAGTAAAAAAAAAAAAAAAAAAAAAAAAAAGAAGAAAAAAAAGCCCCCTTCCTCATTCCCATATTTTACATACCTTTTAATCTAGCTCACTTGGTTCAAAGTTGCTTTATTCCTTAATAGGTCTTGAGTTCAAGTCTTAGGAAGTTACTTTTAAAAAGAAAAGTGTATGCAATTTCTATTTTCAAGTTATTTTATTGTAAAAGTGCATCTCACTTAAATAATAAAAAATAAAAATACAAGTGAGTCACTTAAGTTTTTTATTTATTGTTGCACTATTTAAAAAGTAATATCAGTGTAAAAGTGAAATCACTTATTTTACAAAAGTGATTCACTTAAAGCAACCTTTTTGTAAAGTGATTGTTAAAAGGTTCATATTGGGAAGAGGGGGGTTCTTTTTTTTGCTGGACATTCTCTAGCTGCCACGTCACTATTGGGGACATCTTCAACAGTTTCTTTGTTCAAGCATAACTTCATCATACAGAGTCAGTTTTCAGTGCCGTTTTTTTTGAAACTGCCTATTTTTTTGAGATCTTCACATCCAGACTATTGGTTTCTACTTTTACAGCCATTAATTTACAAATATGGCCTCCCATTGTGATATTCTACTTAACAGTTCCAACTATTTCTCATGGAAATCTCGTATGGAGGATGTTCTACGAAGTAGGGGACTTTTTAGAATTACCACAGGGAAAGAAAAAGAACCCACTGATGATGATAAGAAAATAAAATGGGCAAATAGATGTGATGAAGCTCGTGGATTGATTGGGATGTCAATCTCTACTGATTTGTGATTCCACATATCTGGAATTGATGAACCTAACACTGCTTGGGACAAGTTGGAATCTGTGTTTGGTAAACACAATGAAATTCGAGGTCACCAACTCGAAAATGAGTTGATTTCTTTAAATCCAAGTGAATTTTCATGCATTCAAGATTATTTATGTAAGTACAAAACTCTTAAGCTCTTATGTGTAGAATGTAATATTGAGAGGGAAGACAAACAGTGCATTTATCATATTCTTTCCAAACTTGGACCTGCATATTCTGTTTTTGTATCTACATTTTACTCCATGAAAGCATCATTGAATGCAACTAGCTATCAAGAGCCTAGTCTTGAATCCTTTTGTGATTCCTTGATTAGGGAACAAGATAAACTCATTCATCTTGGAATAATCAACAATGCAGATACATCTGGGAAAGCCTTATTGTCCCAACAGAAAGAAAAGTCCAAGCCTCCCAAGAAACAAAATTTTCGCAATAATAAGTCAAACAAGGGTCCAAAACCCTCTCAGTCAGCTCCTTCTTTAAAAAATGACAAAGGATCCAAGCCAAAAGGCAAGAAGACTGAGCGTCATTGCAACTATTGTGGGAAAGATAATCATGATGAATCTAAGTGTTTCAAGAAGATGGCAGCCTTGGAAGCAGCAATGAAGAAGCACCACATCAACCTAGATTCGCCTTCAGAATCTACCTCTCATGGACATGCACTTTGTGCTTCTGGTTATTCTTATAATGCATCTTCTTCTTCTACTTCAAATGAATGGCTCATTGATTCTGGAGCATCTTATCATATGGCTAAAGATCAAGCCATCTTTTCTACTATGCATGAATGTAACACCAAACAAATATTTGTTGGTGATGATAGATCTCTAAGTGTTGTAGGAGCTGGAACAGTTCCAGTAGATAATGGTCATTTTAGTGATGTACTATGTGTTCCAAGAATTTCCTGCAATTTGTTATCAGTCTATCAGATCACTCATTCTGGTGAAGGTAAAACTGTGACCTTTACACCTCACCAAGTTGTAATCAAGGATTTTAAAGATCTTCAACAGGTTCTAGCTACCGGAATTGTTGATGATATTACCAGGTTGTACAAGTTTAACAACTTTGGGTCATCACCTTTCCCTTCAGTTTTTGTTGCTCATAGTGATAACTTGAGCAAACTTTGGCATGAGCGATTTGGTCACTTAAATTATCGCTCATTGCAACAACTATGTAAAGAAAATATGGTGACAGGTATTCCGATGGTATCTTGCAGAGATGGTGTTTGTTCTGGTTGTGTACTCGGAAAACATCATCGGGACAGTTTTGACAAACGTGCCTCTTGGCACGCCTCGGTTCCCTTGGAGCTTGTGCATAGTGACTTGTGTGGTCCTCTTCCATCTGCTTCCTTTTCTGGTTTCAAATATTTCTTAACTTTCATTGATGATTACACCAGACGCACTTGGGTTTATTTCCTAAAACTTAAGAGCGAAGTATTTAACATGTTCTTGGCCTACAAGGCCCTTGTTGAAAAACAATCTGGTCATCAAATTATTAAGTTAAGATCTGACAATGGAGGAGAATATGTTAACAAACAGTTCACTACTTTCTGCACTGAAAAAGGCATCCAACAACAGCACACTGTTCCATATACACCACAACAAAATGGTGTAGTTGAGCGGAAGAACCGCACTTTAAAAGAAATGGCTAATTGTATGATCCAATCTAAGGGACTAAGTCTTCAATTTTGGGATGAAGCCATAAATTGTGCAAATTACATAGTTAATCGCACCCCCACAAAAGCATTACAAGGTATAACACTGGAAGAAGCATGGAGTAAAATTAAACCCGATGTAAGTCACTTTCGTGTGTTTGGTAGTGAAGCATGGGCTCACATTCCGGATGAAAAACGGAAAGCATTGCAGCCTAAAAGTGAAAAGTGCATATTTGTTGGATATTCTGAAGATGTAAAAGGTTATAGACTTCTTCAACCACATTCTCATGCTATAATCATTAGAAGAGATGTTAAATTTGATGAAAATATCTTGGCCTGCGAGCCTAACTCGGCGAGTGTGCCATCTTTGGCCTGCGAGCCTGATTCGGCGTTTGTGCCTTCTTCTTCTTCTTCCAACTTCCTTGATAGGTTTCCAACTCCAGTTTCTGATGATGACAGTGAGGATGAAAATCCACCTCCGCCTGCTCATGTTCCTCCACTTGCACCAGCACAAGTGCTTCCTCGATGCGTCCGTTCAACATGTGAAGCAGCTGGTGATCTTGCCGGTGATCCTAGAGATCAACGTCGAACACGTTCTCAGTTTTAGCGAGCCTCTTCTCTTTTGGCTCAAGTTTTGCGAGAATCATGATCCAGAAACTTTTGCAGAAGCTTCAGGGAATCCAGATTGGGATGCAGCCATGGATGAAGAATATAGTTCCTTAATGGTGAACGATACTTGGGATCTTGTACCTCTTCCAAAAGGAAGAAAACTTGTCAGATGTAAATGGGTCTACAGAACTAAGTATGCATCAGATGGAAGTGTTGAAAGACTTAAGGCAAGGTTAGTTGCCAAAGGTTTTTCCCAAGTTGAAGGGATTGACTACAATGAAACCTTTGCTCCCGTCGCCAAAATGAACTCCATCCGCCTTGTTCTTTCCCTTGCAGCCTTACACAACTGGGAAGTCCATCAAATGGATGTCAAGTCTGCCTTCTTACATGGTGATTTACAGGAAGACATTTACATGGAACAACCTCCTAGCTATGTTCAGAATAACTCTAGCCTTGTCTGCCGCCTTAAGAAATCCTTATATGGCCTTAAGCAAGCTCCTAGAGCTTGGTATGCCAAAATGGATAACTTTCTCCTTGACACTGGTTTTTCTAGATGCCATTCTGACCCCAATGTCTATACCAAGAAAGTAGGAAACCATCTCATCATACTTGTTCTATATGTTGATGACCTTATTCTTACTGGTAGTGACCGTAAGCTTATAACCTATGTGAAATCCAGTCTTAAATAAACTTTTGAAATGTCAGACTTAGGACATTTGCATTATTTTCTTGGTCTCCAAGTTCTGCAAACCAAAGAAGGAATCTTTCTTTCTCAGTCTAAGTATGCTTGTGACCTTCTTCGTCGCTTTCACATGGAAGATTGTACACTAGCCCCTTCTCCCTTCCAGTCTGGAGTCAAACTTTCTGCCACTTGTACTTCACCTGAAGTAGATGCCACCTTGTATCGTCAGCTTGTTGGTAGTCTTTTATACTTGACTCATTCCCGTCCTGACCTTTCCTTTGCCGTTGGTCGAGTTGCCCGTTATATGCAGACACCTCATGAAAGTCACTGGAAAGCAGCTAAAAGAATACTTCGATATATTCGAGGTACAGTTCAGTTTGGGATTCATTACAGTACAGGGGGGAAACCTTTGTTGGTTGGTTTCACTGATTCAGATTGGGCCGGCGATCCTGATGATCGAAAGTCTACTGCAGGTTATGTTTTCAGTCTGGGATCTGGACCTATTACTTGGGCTTGTAAGAAACAACAAGCTCTTGCTCTTTCTTCAGCAGAGGCAGAATATCGAGCAGCAGTTAATGCCAGTCAGGAAGCTTTATGGCTTCGAAAGATCCTTTCAGAGTTTGGATTCGAGCAGCATCAGCCTACTCCACTTTGGTGTGACAATCAAAGTGCCATCAAGCTTGCCAAAGATCCAGTTCTACATCAACGCAGTAAACACATTGAGCTACATATGCACTTCATCAGAAATCTTGTTCATGATCGGGTTCTTGAAGTGCTCTTTTGCCCTACAGATGATCAAGTTGCAGACATCTTCACCAAGTCTCTTACAGAAGTGAAGTTTTCTAAACTTCGATCTATGTTAGGAGTTCAGGAACTTGTCATTAAGGGGGGATAGGCTCTAATGCCTCCTTCCTTCTCCTAATAGTGTCACTTTTGTAAATCCTTCAATCCTATCCCAAGTTGTTCTTAAGGGGGGATGTTAGGATATTTAGACACTTAGGAGTTAGTTAAGATCAACTTGTGTAATATATCCGTTAGGGATAGTGTGTTTCTTTAGTATGCATTAGTATGCATTTGTAAATACTTAATCCGACGGTCACGATATGTTTCCGACATAGAGTGATCCGACGGCTCAACTTCTCTTAGATCAAACCTAACCTTGATCCGTGGCTTAACACCCGATTGGTCCATGATCTCTATTTAAAGAGCATGGAGGGTCATTGTTTAGTTGATCGATTATGAGAAACTCATTTGTAACTTTCTTTCTTTGCATAATAAATTGTCCCGTAGAAGCTATTTGGCCAGGGCCGTGGAGTGTTTCCCTCAAGAGGGTTTAAACCACGTCAAAACATCGGTGTGTTGATCTGTGATCTGTTTGTATGAAGTGGTTGCTCTTGGTGTTCGGTCCTTTGGTAGTACCCTGTGTACTCGAACAGCATCATCACGGGAACAGAAATCTGAATCCAGCGGTGAAGACAATGCGGAAAATGGAGTTGGCACGCTAATCGAGGCGATAAGGGGCATGGAACAAATGCCCGAAAAAAGTTTTTCGTGAGAGTGAGAAATGATCTCTAGCATCATCACGGGCACAAAAATATGAATCCGGTGGTGCAAATGGTGTGAAAAGTGGAGTTGGCACACAAATCGAGGCGATAGGGGGCATGGAAAAGATGCTCGAAAATGGTTTTCATGAGAGCGAGAAATGATCTCAAGCATCTTTACGGGCACATAAATCTGAATCCGGCGATGCAATCGATGTGAAAAATGGATGTCATATGGCTCTGGAATGGTCAAAGCAACAAAATGGGAAAAATGGCTATAAATAGCAAGAGGAGCCCACCTCCACATGTCATTGTCACTGTGGAACTTTGGAGGAGTGTGGAGGTGTCTCGAAGAGAAAAATCAGATTTCTCGCATTCCGACTAGTGGAATCACGTTCTGCGACTTGCAGGTAAGTGTTGTAGGGTTTTTTGACATTTTTGATGCATTTTTGGGGTGAGTTGGGCCTCTGAGGAGGCATACTTAGCTTAAATTGGGCTCCATTGCGTCAAAACGTGAGTTTCGAGGGAAATTCCGTGCTTTAGCGTGCGGCTCTGGGCGAGATAGCCGCGCTTGTCGATGCGGCTATCGGCCTTACAACTATGCTTTGAAGTGTGGCTTTTTTGGAGAAAAGCACGCTTTAGGGCGCAAATTTTATGGCAAAAAGCGTGCTTCAGGGCACGGCTCTAGGATTGATATCCATGCTTGTTGAGCGTGGTAAGGGGCCTTATAGCCGCGCTTTGAAGTGCAGCTTTTTTGGAGAAA
The DNA here is from genome assembly GCA_027924585.1 of Larix kaempferi. Taxonomy (NCBI): domain Eukaryota; kingdom Viridiplantae; phylum Streptophyta; class Pinopsida; order Pinales; family Pinaceae; genus Larix; species Larix kaempferi. Next base: position 22,448,673 of record BSBM01001346.1, read on the forward strand.
AACCCGCTTTAGGAGCGGTTGTGGGCCCCATAGGTTTGCTCTAGGGGCACGCTTTCAGAGGAGAAAAATGCACTCCAGAGCGCACCTATGAGGCAAAAAGGTGCATTTTGAAGTACGTTGTTTTTCCTAAGTGTGGGTGCATCGATCTGGAGGAGATCGAGGTAGGGTTGCTTATATGTTGAAGGGTTTTTGTTGTGGTATTTGATAGGATGGCGAGGGTTGCTTGGAGAGAGCACGAGCTTGAAAATGTGTTGGAGGCGATTCAGGATGACGAGGATGTGTAGGAGCTCTTGGATCAATGTGGACTTTTTATGTTCACACAGGTGCCTCCGATGCTCTCGGCCAAATTTTTATTGAACAATTTGGTTAGGTTTTGGGATGCGGATGCAGAGGCATTCATTACATAGGGTGAGCGGTTGGAGATCACCCTCGCAGATGTGTACTTTTTGACTGGGCTGCCCTGACTGGGCATGATTGCAGATACTTAGCCGAGGAGGCCAGGATATGTATCTATGGAAAATTTACTGGAGAGACATTGTTATGCTACAACGTTTGTGCATGACAACGCTCTATTGATTCGTGACAGTGAGAGTGTGGAGACTTGAGCGATTGCGGCGCTAGTGGTGCGCATACTGGGGTCGCATGCCCCCCATCGGGTCTCATGGGGACAAATGGTGCTAGTGGAGTGAGTCTTGGCACGGACTTATTATGTTTGGGCTCAGATGTACTTGACGGTGGTTCAGTGGGAGCTGAACAAGGTGAGTCATCTGGGAGGAGAGTTCTGTTTCCCCTCCTTCCTCTGCTCATTTTTCTTCGAGCGAGTCCCGACACTACGATCGCACCGAGCAATGCGTGACGTGGGGCCTACTGAGATGCGGATGCGGCGGTGGGGCGAGATGATGATTCGTGGGGGTGGAGGGATAATGGGGTGGTTCTTCACCGAGGAGTTGTTCACTTAGGTGGTGCAGCTTCCGGTGGTGATTGATGACTACCCATACTACAGGATGGACTATAGAGGGGACATGAGTCGGATCTCCCTAGATCAATGTGAGTCTAGAACAAATAGAATAGACTACAAATGGATTTCCTAGATCTAGTTAAGGATCAAGTGCTAGATGTCTTACCTTTTACTTCGCAATCCTTTCTCCTAAATGTTGCTCCATGTCCAGTGATCATCAGATATCAGCTACGTGACCTGTAAAGACACAACGAACAATACAACATGAGTAAATAGCATCTATACAATAAGAGATCTAGGTAAACAGTTAAGCAGGTAAACTACTCAATATCATCACACATTAACAATATTGGTGGAAAAAATTTGTATTACTATAAATAGGGAAATACATAGTAGAGACATAGAACTACAACCAAGGCTTAAGGCTGCATCCCTTCTCCATCCAAGCCATTTTCCATATCCTCCCAAGGAAGTATCAGTCTCCCAATAGATGAGTAGATATTTCTCAAGGATGATTTCACCAGCATGTAGACACTATAGAATTCCTCTCTTTGGAGAGGAGTAGAGCTTCACTTATATAGGACTAAGTGGATAGGGTATGGATAGGGTAGATTGAGATATGTTAGGAGAGAGATAGGGGATCCTTCCAGGAGGTTAGGAACCGAAGGATAGCTGCCCCAACAGGTCAGGGATAGGGATCCAAGTCAGCAACCTTCGAGAATGAGCTCGAAGAAGCTATTTTTAACATTTAACTAACTTCGTCACACCCTGTAATGGAGCAAGATGCGATGTCGCAGGTTGCATGAGTGCAGCTTGTGACGACCTATCAAAACCTAGCAGAAGCATAATGATGTCCTTTCCAGGTAAATGACTTAGTCAATGGGACTTCAGGGATGTATACACTAAATCTAATGGTGGTAAGATTTTAGGTGTAATAGAATGCCCCCCAAAGCATGAAGTTGTTTTAAATATTGGACAGGTGAAATGCTTTGACAGAAAGAATGGAAAAATGGACTTGTCGGATGAAGGACGTTACTGCAGTACAACTGACTCTGAACTAACAATCTCATATGATGTACAACATGGCTGCCGACCAATACAATCGGATCCATGGTAGTAATGACCGACTGAACACAATCATGGCTACTGGACACAAGTGTAGATCTATTATGAGATGGTAACACAGCCACGACCAATAGAAATGTGGATCCGTGTAATATGACTCAATACAAACTCCATCGCAACTTGGGTAAAACATGACTCCCCGGGGTCTTCAAGCCGAACCCGCAATGATACGAATCTATCCATGTCATTACAAATTTCTTGACGTCGAACATGGTAGAAACCACTTGATTACCGGTCATTGAGGTATACCATTAACAAGTGTGAGGGAAATCACCATTAATGTCAATGATCCCCAAGGTATCACAGTACATATCATTAAGCGTGAATAATTGAGTTGAAGTCGAACGCAAGATGAAATATTTCGATCAAGATTCAATGATGTAAATGTTGATGTATATGTAACTTCAGAATGTATTTCACCTATGTATTTCATCTATGTATATTGTACTCCTATAGAGATGTGTTATTCCTCTATAAGGAAGTAAAGTCATTTGTATTGACAAGTGTCGTAACTGTCGTAACTTGCCGATGGGTTATTAGACCACCATGTGTGGGGTCGGCCCTGATTAAGTTAACCATGGGTTATTAGGCTAAGCTAGAGAAGTCGGCCCCATTAGTTTATTGGGCAGGACAGGACAAGTATAAATAGAGATCGGGAGATCTCTATTTGGACATCTCATTATTCACTTGTACATTACTCAGAAAGTGGCGCACTAGTTGAGGAGGAGGAGGAGCTGCTAGTAGAAGACTATCTCTTGTACTTTGGTTGTATTATTGCTCTATCTATATCTGAGGAAGTTGTGGGGTTTTTCACCTTAGGGTTTTCCCCAGGGACACTCTGTGTGTCTATTGTCTCTTATGTTTTCCTGTTGTTGTTATTGACATGATTGACATGCTTGATATGATTGATATGTTGTACATGTTATTCTCTCAATACATATCCTAGAGTATATTGAATTAATGCTCAAAAATTAACATGGTATCAGAGCTTCCCTGAGAACAAGACATTGTACAGTGGCATAAACTAGGGTTTCTTGTTTATTGGGTTTCTCTCCACAGATTTTGGAAAAGCAATGAGGCAAATTGACTCTACTCATCAAGGAGAATCAATCTGTCCAATCAGAATTCAATTCTGAGCACTTTCAGTTTTGGCCCTAAAAATTAGGGTTTCCACAAAAATAGGAATTTCTGAAATCTGAAGACATAGCTGGACGCTCCTTGGAGAAATCAAATTTTAGAGCTTTAGATCAAGATTTTTGGTTGGGTGAAGCTCTAGGAAACTCAAACCCTAATTCAGGGTCCTCCCTAGTGAATCCAGGAAGACTAAAAGGCATTTTCGAAGGGTGAAACTTTGCATATCTCAAATTCTGAATATACCAAGATGATCAGCTCATCAAGGTGCATCTTTCTATCCTTTCAAAATTTTGAGATTCACATTCTGAATTTTTAGGGTTTTTCTGACAGACCCTAATCTGGGACCACATCTAGTTTTCAGCGAATCAAGTGGTAAGACCTAAATCTTTTCTATTTCGATTTGAAGTACTATTTAAGATGTCTCACCACACCAAGCTTGAGGATAAGCTTGAAGGGGCTGATAACTTCCGAGCATGGAAGTATAGGATTGGGTTAATCCTGGAAGAAAATGACTTGGACACCTACATCATCTCTGAGGTCCCTATCCCATAGGATGAAGAGGCTAAGGAATTGCATAAGAAGAACTTGGTCAAGGAAAATATAATCATTGTTGATTCTATCAAAGACCATCTCATACCACATGCGTCATCTTTGAAGACACCCAAGGAGATGTTTGACTCTTTGACCAAGCTATTTGAAGGGAAGAACATAAATCGGAAGATGACTCTACGGAATCAATTGAAAGGGGTCAAGCTGTTGAATGGAGAGACCATTCAATCTTATTTCTCCAAAGTATCTTAGATCAAGGAAAAACTGGAAGCTGTAGATGAAGTAGTGGAGAATGGAGAAATTGTGATGACCACTCTGAATGGCGTACCTAGGTCATGGGATTCCTTTATCCAAGGAATATTTGCAAGAAGGAAGTTAATCTCCTTCAGTAGACTGTGGGATGAATGTTCACAAGAAGAGGCTAGGCTTGTAGCCCGAGAAGAAAAGATGGGAAATGAAGATCAAGCTCTCATAGCTCACACCAAAAGAAGCAAGCCTAAGAAGGAGCACTCTCATTTCAAGAAATTCTCTCACACCCATCTAAAGAATAGGAAAGACATGAGATGCTTCACATGTAATGAGAAAGGACACTTTGCTGTAGATTGTCTTAAGAACAAAAAGGACAACAACTTCAACAAGAAGAAGAAAGGCAACAAGAAGAGATATAATGCTCAAGCTGCTGAGGATGATGAACCTCCCAAGAAGAAGGCTAGAACAGAAATTGATGATGATGACTCATCAAGCAAAGAAGAATATGTTCTAATCTCTGCTCTCATAGGTACTATCTCTCATGGTTGTAATGATTGGCTTATTGACAGTGGGACTTCCAAACACATGACCGGGTTTAAAGAATCTTTTGTAAATCTATTTGAACATGAGTCACCTCATAAGGTGAAACTTGGGAATGACTATCAATATCCTATCAAAGGAAGTGGTGAACCCTCCTACAACCTGGACTCTGGGAAGTCTTTGAAGATGAAAGAGGTTCTATATGTACCCGGGCTCAAGAATAACTTACTCTCCATATCTGCACTGGTTGCACAACGCATGAGGGTTGCATTTGTAGATGGCCAAGTCCTAATGTGGCCAAAAGGTAAAACTATAGATGATGCAGTGGTGATTGGAGATCAAGAGGGAGGATTGTATAAATTGAAGGGACAACCTGAACATGCCATGGTACATGAATCCATGGAGCCAAGTTAACTTTAGCATAGAAGGCTTGCTCATGTGCACTATAGAGCACTACCAATTGCAAGCAAAGTTGTAGAGGGTCTTCCTGAAATCAAGACCAAGCATGAATGTGTTTGCAAAGGATGTGCAAAAGGAAAGAACATAAAGAAGGCATTTCCAAGCAGTGAAAGCAAGGCAAAAGGAATCTTGGAAATTATCCACTCTAATGTATGCGGACCAATGTCTTCCAGTTCCCTGAGTGGGTATGCTTACTATGTCTCTTTCATTGATGACTTCTCCAGGAAGACTTGGGTTTACTTCTTGAAGAACAAGGATGAAGTGTTTGATAAGTTCAAGGAATTCAAAGTCTTGATGGAAAACCAAACTGATAAGAAAATCAAAACATTCAGATCTGACAATGGCGGAGAATTCACTTCAGGAGAATTCAAGAAGCTATGTCGTGATTCAGGGATTAAGAGGGAGTTGACTGCTCCGTACAATCCACAACAAAATGGAGTTGTAGAAAGGAAGAATCGAACAATCATGGAAGTAGCACGGGCAATGTTGCATGACCAGGATCTGCCTATGCATCTGTGGGCAGAAGCAGCGAGGACAGCTGTATATGTGCAGAACAAAATACCACACAAGATATTGGACAACAAGACACCAGAAGAGGTCTTCTCTAGTAAGAAACCTGAAGTCAACCATCTCAGAATATTTGGTTGTCCAGTGTATACTCATGTCCCAAAGGAAAAGAGGACTAAGCTAGATCCTTCAGGAAAGAAGGGTATCTTTGTGGGTTATAGTAAAAGCTCGAAGGCTTACAGAATATATTTTCCAGGGTTCAAGAAGATTGATGTCAGCAGGGATGTAACATTTGATGAAAACTTAGCATTCATAAAATCAAGGAAGACACCTGCTGAAGATCATGAAGAACCAAAGGAAACCAGATTTCAAGATACTACCATGACTGAAGCAATTCTAGATGCTGATCGTGAAATTGAAGATCTGCAAGAACTTGTAGATCCACCTTGTGAGAAGGACTCTCACAAGAGGAAACCTGCATGGGCTAGAGAGCTCATTCAAGATGCAGAAAGGTATGGAATTCCAGAATGTTGGCTGCTTTCTTGGGCAGACCCGGGTTTTAATGAAGCGCAGCAACAAACCCCTTGGCGCACTGGCCCTCTCGGCAACGAGCTGCGCAGCAGCTCGAGGTCTCACCCGAAGTGGCTATGGGGGGGTTAAGGAATCAGATTTCCTTAACCTTGGTGACGCGGAGATTGTTCTTCCTCTTCTGGTTCCTCAGATGTCGGTGGTCTGACTGTCCCACAGGGCCCTCGGCGCAACTGCGTGGATTCTTCCCTCAGCAGGCCCTCTGCGCATTTTCTCCTCTCTGGCGCAGAAGGAAACTATTCCTTGCGTCGATGAGTTAAGTACCTCCTCGCCCTGCGCACCCAGCGCAGTATCGCATTCCTCGATCGCTGTCGCGACAGCGCTCCACCACTTCTTCAGTACTTAACACTTATAGCTATCAAGGGACCTTCCCAAACTCAGTTAAACAGTCGCAAAGATAATGCAAGAGTCTTGTATACACAGGTAATGAACTTAAACAGTTAATCATTCACGCAAACATTATAACAAGAAGAAATATGCAAAGTTCACCTCCTCGAGGGAAACCACGTCCTCGGGAGTGTTATATTAACCAGAAAATGATAGAGTTATATAATATGCTGCGCACACAGCTGCAGCCTTAGATTCTTTCCAGGAAACTCCACGCACACAGCTGGGAGCCCTTCTCTCAATCTAGTCTCTTCTCTACAGAGATTACAAAGGCGCAGACGTCAACTCAGACTGTCTGGCAACTCAGGGATTAGCTCCTCGGCTATCCGATTCTTACTCTAGTTCTACACACTCGGTAGAAAACATAGCAAAGGATAATCAACACATGATCTATCCTTGAGACTGACTATCGAACAGTCTAACCATCTAACTATCCCAAAAATATCTAACTCTTCTTCTTATCATGTATACATATATATAGGTGGCCATGACGGTCACACCTTTACAAAACTGTGGGCCTTTCCCAACAGTGATTCCCAAAAACCCTAACCACGCACATGGCTAGGTGTACTGTAGGCGCCGCTTGTAGTCATGTCGCCGGTTCCTGCAGGCTCCTTGACTTCCGGCGTAGATTGTGCGTATGGGCGCTTGTCCTTCGCCTTCAATGCTCTAGTCCGTTGCTCCTCCTTGATCCGAGCAACCATAACTTCTGTACTTAGCCTTTAAATGAGGGTAGATGAGCCCTCTACTCCATCGCCTTATTTATTATGGTAGCTGAGCCACCTTCATTCTTCTATGACGTGCGCGCGAGCTCCGTGATTTCCGGTCCGTGATCTTCGCTGAGCTTGTCCATCTGGCACCGTACTGCGCACCGTCTCCTTCTTACCCAAAACTTAGTGCTTGTCCCAAAATTAGCACTTTCCTTTCATACTTGTGCTTTTTCCCCAAAATTCGCATCTTTACCGTAGCTACGGCCTAGGCTCCAACAGGCCCCTAACACTCACTTGTGGCTCGCCCTCGAGCCACTCGCACTAGCGTGTGGTCGCTTGATTTGCGCATCTGCTTGTGCTTGGGTCTCCGCGAATGTTTTCTTCCACTGCGCAATAGCGGAGTCCAATTCATCGATACACTCCACAGCTGTCTGCACCGTTTCTGCGGTGGCTTCTTCTTTAGTGATGGTATCAATCACCTCTTGAGATTCAGCAATCTCTTTGATTTTTGCCTCGACTTGACCAACGATTTCAGCATACTCATCCATGAATGGCTGAATGCTGTTGGTGAGCTTCTCATCTTCAGTTCTGAGCTTGTGCAGTTGCTGCTGCATTCTGCGCACTTCACTCATTTTCTTCATTTTTGGTAAGCCTGTTAAGGCCTTAGCTTCTTCAGTCAGAACAGTGAAAGACTGTTCTGCAGCTTGCACCTGTTATGACAGACCAAATTTAAAAGGGAGCTTCTCAAGCTCCGTCCAAGCTTCCATAGCTTGGCTCATCAGGTTCTCGGCTTCCTGTATTCTATCTTTCATCTGTGTGGAAGCTCTGCTCAGTGCTTCAAATTGTACCTGCGCATCAAACGTAAACTGCGCAGCAACGCGAGCTTCTAGCTCAGCGATCTGGGTTCTATGGCCTTCAGCCATAGCAACTATTTCTTGCTCCAGGGTTTTCGCCCTTTCTCCAATAATTTGAACTTTTGCAACCAGAGGGAGGTCTGGTTGAATCTCGCAAGCCGACAATTCCTGGGCAATCTCATCCACTGCGTTTCTGATGCCGATGTCTTGCGCCTCATAAAGTGCAAGCTTCTCAGAGGTATTCTTATGGATTGCCTTCAACTCTAACTCCTGCGATTGCAGTCGTTGATTTTCCTGAAATGTAGAGAGATCTCTAGCTCTCAACTCAAGAGAAACTTTCTCATGCACTAGCTGTAGAGTCTCTATAGGAATTAGAGACAAATTGATTTCAACGGGCCCAACGGCGCTTACCTGTAGTGCAGCTAGCGGATCTGGAAGTGTCATGCTGGTAGGCGGAATATGCACGACAGTATGCCTTTCTATGAGTTCTTCAACTCACTCAGCACTTGGAATTTCTTGTGGCGCCTACGAAGTAGATGCTGGCGCATGGGTCTGCGCAACTCTTCCTGCGAGACCTTTCAATTCTACGAACTGCAAATCTAAAGCACTTCTGATGTGAGCGTGCGCAGTGCGCAGCTCGCGAAATTGCTCGTGTAGGTACTGGTCGATCCCCGAGGGAATAGCCTCAGCGGGATGCGACACTTTTTGCTTCTTGGTGGCCGGTTCTGTGGAGCCTTCATCACTTCTTTGCTCCGGGGCTTCCTTGCCCTTATCCTTCTCTTTCGTAGCGGCGGTTGGCAGCGCGGATGCGAGATCAGCGGCCTCCCTCCACTCATCCGACCAAGACTTGATGGTTTCTTCAACATCCTCGGTAGTCATCCTGTAAAGGCCTAGCGCCCATTCATCTGGAATGCCGCAAGGGCGGAGGTAAAGTTGATGTATGTTGGCAGTAAAAGCCAACTTTCCTTCATATAATGTGGCTGTCTCCTGGCTCAGCCTTGGCATTTCTTGAATAGTATCTCTGAGGAGATAGTAGTATTCACAAAATACAGCATGATTCATCTTGCGCTTCGCGGGATTGGGAGAATCCCAGAGGTTGATGTAGCGCATGCCGGCAACCTCTCCTGCGCGGCGCGGAAGGAACTGAGTATTCGGGGGCTCCTTCCACCCAACGAGAGCGCATAAAATTAGAAGCCAAGAAAAATGGAAGGATTGGGCTGCATTGTCTTGCACATTCAGGCAATCAGCCAAGAAATAATTCAGCAGGAAGAGAGACCAGTTGTACTTCTCTCCCTCCGCAGCTGCGATGGCGAGCTCCACGACATCTCCAGTAACTTCCTTCGGTCGGCACTTTGTGAGAAGTCTGCCTGCAAGCAGACTTCCTGTAAATCGAAGTGCCTCATCTTCTACTGTAGTGAGGTCATAAGCCCGACCTCCTCTTGTCAAGTTATACTTCTGCACCAGCTGTGCAGCCAATTTTCTGTCTTTGTCCTTTCCCACAAAGTGAATATTGGGATCCTTACCAGCCTTAGATAGACCGGTGATGCGGTGAATCAAATCAACATTTAGATCAATTGGCCTCCCGAGCCAAAGGTAACCTCCATGAACACATGAAAGCAGCGTCTTAACAACTGCATTGACTTCGTTGCTACGCCCAAAGTGCGGTAGCTTCAACAAATTCAACAAACCTGGCTTCTCCAAGTTTGCTGCAAATCCCCTTGGGGTAAATTCATCGACCTTTCGGATGGGATTGTGAACTATCGTCAGATATCGATCTGGCGCAAACTGGGGATACGTTTTATAGTCTCCCAGATTGAAATCAGAGAATTTGACCAGTGGAATGTGTCCCAACAGTTGCCCTTCTACCCGCACACTAGCCGGTAGTGGCGGTAACGGAATGGGATACTTTGCATTCTTCGAGATCTGTACTTCTGGCGCATCATCTGGACGTGGCGGAATATAGTTCGCCATGGTGGCCAACGGCTCTGGAACAGGTTCTTCTGGCTGCGATGGAGACGCTCTTGTAGCCGGAGACTGTCTGGGATCCTGATAACCAGGGTGTACATAAGTCGAAGCCGTGACTGGAGTAGTCATGCCGAAATCTAAGCCTCGGCGCAGGAATTGACGAACAACTTCTTCAGTCGACAGGTACTCCGTCGTGAGCCGATGTAGGGAACAAAAAACTTTGGACAGCAAATGGCGGACCTGCGTAGGATATGGATGCTGAAAACAAGGGAAAATACTCTGCACAACTCGGCTCTGAAAACAATAACTTGGATTCTTAAACAAGATAGCAACTCGAGGAAAGTAACCCAAAAATTATACAAGTGTGAGGTATTTATAGCCAGAGGTGATAGTAAATGCGACCAAGTGGGGTTACATAGCTATAGGCGGCTATACATGAGTTGACAACACGCTATCCTCCTCGCCGCAGTGGTGCATTTATTGTGATTGACGGGCTCTGACAGCCTTTCGGGAGAAGCTAATGCTTTCGACGCCTGAGTTAAATGCAAATCTTTCGGAGATCAAGCCGAATCTGTCAGAGCGGCTATACTTAAATAGCGGAGTTATCCTTCATTTATTCAGACGCAGCTACATAACTGCTGTAATTCAAAATTTTCGGCGGTTCATTTCAACTTAGGGAACTGTGCCTATAGGGGTCCACAAGGAGAACTCTTCAAGCGGTGAATTAACACAGGGAGCTCCGCAAGAGCGATAGTTCAACGATCCGGGGAGAAGCTTCACAAGAGAGCAACTATGTTCGCTCCAACCAAACTTTAGACATGCGCGGATGTTTCTAGGAACTGCGCAGGAAGCCGGAGACTGAGTGTCTCGCAACTTCCGTGTAGACTGAATGCGGTGCCTCTTTCAACTACACTGGGCATCTGCATTTTTTTTTTTAGCAATATATTAGGTCGATAGAGCGGAGTGGCCGTCGCGATAAAGCTTGAGCCGACTCCCGTTGATCATTGTAGGTAGTAATTCTCCATCAAGCTTTGCAAGCTGAACTGCGCCTCCTTCTGTTATTTTTATCACCTGAAAAGGGCCTAACCAATGTACACGAAACTTGCCCGGAAACTTGATGAATTTACTATCATAAAGGAGTACCAAGTCTCCTTCTTCAAAGTGTTTATGCTTAATGTGCCTGTCATGCCAAGCTTTCTGTCTTGCCTTCTGTACCTGTTGATGGAATCCGGCTAAAAGTCGGTCTTCTTGTAAGCCAAGCAGTTGCGAAAGTCTTTCATTCATAGTATCAGGATCTGCCATTTCTGTAATTTGCGCAATTCTAAGACTGGGAACAATGTATTCCATGGGCATAACTGCTTCTTGTCCATACACCAAGCTGAAAGGTGTGTGACCTGTTAGTTTCTTGCAAGTGGTTCTGTAAGCCCATAATACAGCTGTGACTCTAAGGTCCCAATCATCTCTTTGTTGATTACAGATCTTCGTCAGGGCATTCTCAAGGATCTTATTGAATGCTTCCACCGTACCATTAGCTTGAGGATGGTAGGGTGTACTCTTATGGTGATTAATTTGAAATTCTTCAGTAAGGGCCTCTATAGTCTCATTGAGGAAATGTGTACCCTGATCACTCATGAGGATCACTGGGCATCCAAATCTAGTGATAATATTCTCGAAAATGAACTGCGCGGCCGTAGCAGCGTCGCAGTTCTTAACTGGCTTCGCCTCAGCCCATCTGGTGAGGTATTCAGTAGCTGTAATGATGTATCTTGCGCCAGTTCTTTTTCCTGGTGTGTTAATAGGTCCTACAAAGTCAATGGCCCATTTATCAAAAGCACGCAGTGTGATCTGGGGTCTTAGCGGCATTTCATCTCTCCTTGAGGGTTTTCCTGTTCGCTGGCACACATCGCAACATTTACAGAACGCCTTAGTATCCTTGTGCAATGTCGGCCACCAAAGACCTGCGGCTAATATCTTTTGCGCAGTCGGCTTTCCTGCGAAATGGCCTCCTGCGGTACCTGAATGCGCTTCTGCGATGATAGAGCTCTTTTCATGTGGTAAGATACATCTGCGCAAAACTTTGTCAGGGCCCAACTTATAAAGCTGGCCTGCTATCAAAGTGAAGTCTGCGGCTCTGACAACAAGTTGCTTCTTCTGCTGGATTGTAAACTCAGCCGGCGCTTGCCCGGTAGTGAGAAACTCAAGAATATCAGAATAATATTCGTCTGCTGCTTGAATAGAAAACAACTGTGCATCAGGCAGATTGTCCTCCAGACTTGTAGGTTCCTCTCCTGACTCTATCCTGGATAGATGGTCAGGCCCTGCATTCAATCTGCCTGGCTTTACAATAACCTCGAAATCATATTCTTGAAAGAGCAGTAGCCATCTGCAAATTCTTCCTCCTAACACTGGTTTATTGACCAAGTATTTCAAAGCAGAATGGTCAGTGTACATTTTAAAATGAGCGCCTAACAGGTAGTGTCTGAATTTCTGTAGGGCATACACCATAGCTAGTCCTTCCCTTTTTGTAGTGGTGTAGTTCTTCTCAGCTGTAGATAGCTTTCTGCTGGAGTAAGCAATCGGGTGGTCAATACTTCCTTCTCCAGACTGTGTAAGCACAACCCCCAATGCTATGGAAGAAGCATCAACATGAACATGAAAAGGTTTTTTCCAGTCCGAGAAAACTAGAATAGGCGCTGTGATCATCTTTTCTTTAAGTGTGTCCAAGCTCTGTTGGCATTCTTCTGTCCATTGGAACTTCGAATCCTTTTTCAACAATCTTTCCATAGGCGCTGTGATCCTTGCATATCCTTTGATGAATTTTCTGTAGTATCCTGTATGTCCCAATGTAGTGCGCAATTGCTTAACTGAGTTGGGCGCAGGTAAATTAGCAATGATGGCAACCTTCGCAGGATCCATCAGGAGTCCTTGTCTGCATACAATATGTCCCAACAAAATACCAAAGGGCGCACAAAATATACATTTTTTCAGGTTAAGGGAAATCTGATGCTGTCTACATTTTTCTAACATCATGCGCAGATTTGCAATATGGTTCTTTAATAGGCCAAATACAGTCCAGTCATCAAAATAGACTTCTAAAAACTTGTGAATGAATTCTTTAAAAACAGCAACAACAACTCTAGAGAAGATAGCAGGTGCGTTTTTAAGACCAAAGGGCATTACCGTATACTGGAATGAGCCCCATTCAGTTGCAAAAGTAGTCTTGTGGCGGTCGTCCGGATGGATTCTGATCTGATGATATCCCGAAAAACCATCAGTGAAAGAGTAAGCCTCTTGTCCTCCAACATTATCAAGTACTTCATCTGTGAAAGGAGTGGGAAATGGATCGTGTGCTGATGCATCATTGAGTTTGCGCAAGTCGACACAGATTCTTATTTCACCTTTCGTTTTCTTTTCTTGGACCACCATAGGACTAATCCAATCGCTTTCCTCTACTGGCTCAATAATACCTGCTGCGAGCATTTTATCAATTTCTTCTTTGACTTTTTCTTTATAGCGCGGGTTCAACCTGTATGGGCACTGCTTTACTGGCTTGGCATCTGGTTTCAGAGGTATGCGCATCAATCCTAAGTCTCCTAGGATGCCTTTCATTTCTGTGAACTTGGTAGGAAAGATATCCTGGTAGTCACGTAATAATTCTGAAACATGTCCAACAGTTTCATCATCCCAATAATCTCCTATAGAAGCAAACTTTGGTTCAGCTTCTGTACCAATGTTAATCTTCTTGAGCTTGATGTGTTCTGTGATGGCAGGAATATCAAGCTCAGGACCTTCAATATTGCGCGTCCCTTCTGATTCTGGGATATTGATGTTGCGAGGATCGTCCTCCTCATCTTCAGCGGTGAAGTTATAACATTCCATGGCATGTTCTATCTGGACAGCCCAATCTGGTTGGGAATATTCTGATAACGGGCATTGTTCAAATATCTTCTTTTTAATACACTTCAAAGCCTGATCGATGCTTGGATGTTCTGACTCAAAGCTGAAGGTAAGTTGAAATCTTTCTATCGTAAGAGGCCAACTGATAGTGCCTTTGCGCAATTCTGTTTCAGTATACCAATTCCTTGGAACTGTATCCAATGTGTGGATGAATAGGTGAACCCATTCATCTTCCGGAATATCTGACCATTGCTGAATACATGCTTCAATGTGTGACCTGGGGTCACTCTGTCCCTCGTATTTGCGTATGGTTCTGGCCGTGGTGTCCTGAAATCTGCGCAGTATCAATCTGCGACAGTCTTGCCATGTATGAATATTCTCCTTATGCGCAACCCACCATCTTGCAGGTGTGGCGCGCAATGCTACATCCAATGCCTGTATGCGCTGCTGTTCTGGAAGCTTTTGTTCATATTCAGGTATGAATTTAGTTACTTCAGTTAAACCATCAAAAATTGGAGTGTCAGTTAATTCTGTGCCAATCCATCGAATGGATTTAGTCATCATAGCGCAACGTCTTGCAGAAACCTCATGTAAACGATTCTGCCAGTTTTCCAATCCTGCATCTGAGTCTGATGTGCACGAGCTATCGCATCGCCAGCTGATATGGCCATCTGCTGTGGGGTTGACATAGTCACTGTGGTTAGTAGTCATTTGGTACAAACTTTCCATGTGGCGCGCTTCCTCTTCTGCGCGAATGGGTTCTATATACCTTGGTCCTTGAATAGGATCAAGTGGTGCGATGACCCTAATCTGGTCATCCTCAAAGGTCATCTGTCTTTTCTTCAAATTAATGATAGCCAAATTATCAAATGCCCAGTCTATTCCTAAAAGTGCTGGGTATGGTCTACTATCATCCAGGATTTTGATTACTTCAAAATCTGCAGAGCTTCGTATTCCTTCAATATCAATAGGTACGTTGGGTAATCTGCCCAATGGAGAGACTCGTTGCTGATTCGCGAGTCTTAGCTGGATAGGGGATCTTGTAAGCTGAGGGCTTCCCATCTGTTCCCATGTCTGCATAGTGAGAACATTGGCTTCTGAACCCAGATCTAACATGACTTTGTCCATTTCAAATGCTCCAATCTGCGCTGTGAGCCTCATCTCTTTTCCAGTTCTAATGTGACTCCTAATCTGGTGAACAGCACACTGCGGTGTGTTTGTCGAAGCAGACTGTTGGCACTGATCCAACAGGTGTTGGAGTTCTAGAGTTGCCTTTTCATTGCGCAACAATTTTAAACATTGTCGCAGGAACGCATGAACACTGCCTAGTGCATGCTCCTCGTCAGGCCTTCCAGCTGTAGTGGCCTGTTCTTGTACCAGGTTGTCTTGTCTTAGCACTTGCGATCTAATATTGTTCTGCGGAATTGCGGCAGAACTTGAAGCTCTCGGACCTGAGAAATACTCTTGAGCTTGCTTGAATGCTTCTTTTTGCTTCTGCAGGTTAAGTGGGGCTGGTTTAATATTAGCGCGGCGCACCCATTGCGTCGCTTGCTTTCCCATTCCCATCTCTTGCGCACCAGTGGTTGCTCCACTGCGTGTCACTATATTAACTGTAGGGTCTGGTTCTCTTTTTTCTGCTGCAATCAACTGAATATTCTGATTGACCTGTGGGGTCTTTGCTTGCATCTTAGCCTGTAGCTGAGGGCATTCCTCAATGATATGGTCAGAAGATTTACAATACCTGCAGAGGGTTGTAGGATTTTGGCAATCCCTGGCAAAATGACCTTGTGCTCCGCAATTATAACAAGTGATCTGTCCTCTTCCGCGACCAAAATTTGTTGTGCGTCCGCGTCCCCTGTAATTTCCTGCTCGGGCGTCGCGAGTTTGGTCATACGGTGGACCTGCTGTGGGTCCTTGTGTCTCTGCTTGTACCCTATAAACATCATGCTTTCTTTCTATCATAAGATCATATGCTCTACAATTGTTCTCATCATGACCTACTGATTTACAGAAATTACAATATAGATTCTTTGGAGTTTGTACGTATTTCTGAAGTAAGTGACATTCTTGTGGTCTATGACCTCTAGTTCTACAGATTTCACACCAAGGACCTTGTGCCTGTGGTAAAGGGTTAGGTGCTCCAGTTGCAATATAGTCTATGAAAACGGGGCAATGGTCCTTTGAATGACCTTGGGCTTTACATTTTGTACACCAAATTTATTCCTTAATCTCCTTGCCTTTCTTAATATCATGCACTTGCAAGGTTAAGTTTGCTAATTGGTTCTGCAACTGCGCAACATCGTTGCTTGTTCCCGCAATGGGCGAAGCTTCTAGTTTCATAGCCATCTCTAGAGCTTGTTCCTGAGTATTGAGATTCTGTTGCATAAGAGGAAGTCTAATGTGTGGGAGTAGCGCAGCAATGAACCATTCTTTATGCTGCTGTGGTGCAAACTCGAAGCTTACTTGATCTATCAAGGCTTTGAACTTCTGGTCAAAGTCCCATACTGATTCTGTAGGTAACTGTTTGATGTCTTTGAGCTCTGTTATACACTGTGATTCTGATTTAGGTTTCTTAAATTCCCGAATCATGGCATTTCTTACATCAGCAAGCGTTCTATTCTGTGCTGCTGAGTATTTCATGAACCAAGTTAAGGCTCTTTCTCTTAGTGTGGTTGCTAACTGAACCAGTTTAACAGCATCATCATTAATTTGCTTAATTGTCCAAATGGCTTCACATAAGAACCAGTGCTGCTCAGGGTCTTCTATCCCTGTTCCTCTAAAAGTTGGTAGCTTCATGTCATCACCCATCCTTCTTGTGCTAGGTTGAGGTGAGGGTGCTGTAGCAGTGCTTCTGGGCTGGTTAAATAAAGGTGGTTCTGAGGTACTAGAAGTACCGTGTGGGCTACTAGAAGATGTTACTGCGGGGTTATACTGAGCTCCGTCTGGTTTTTGCGGTGTAAAGGGGTGATAAGGGATATGAGCACTCCCTTGTCTTTCTATATGGCTTGCTCTAGGGACTTGGCTATCGTCTGGGCTAGACTCAAAAGAATATTGGTCAAGGCCTACTTTATATCGTTTTCCACTACGAGTGCAACCAATAAGTTCAGGATCACTATCAGAATCTACGGACATTACTTGTCTATGTTATTCATCAGAAGTAATACATAGCTTTCCTTTTTCATACAGAAGCATTTTAATCCATAAGTTCAGAGAATTTAAGAACTTACCTCTGTGTACTTGGAATAAATTCCTCTCAGCTTCACTGAAACTCTTTCTTGTATCTACTGCAAACTCGGTGATGAAGCCTTTCAGTAGACTATTCAACCAAAAGTCTACTGCGCGGGACACAGGATTGTCGATCCGCTTCACAATACTGACTAGCTCAGGCGTCCAAGCGACGGGTCGATCAATATGCAAAGTAGGTCTAGAGTCTGCTAACTTGGCTATCCAAGCGTGCAACTCCAGTACGAATGTAACAAAGAAAATTTCGTGAAGGTCAGTATAAATATACTTCTGCAACCAGTCTTCTGTTTGGAGCGTAGAACTTCTATTTTCTTGTTCAGTGAACTCTTTAGCCTTTAAATCAAACCAGTCTCCAATTTCTTTAGCTCTAGGATTCCAGTAACACATTTGTTAACTGAGCAAGTCTCAGTGTAACAAAACCTTGTGCTGGCTTCAGCAACAATCTCAAACGTTGCGGAAATAGTAAGTCTCACAGCAGCAAGTCGCAAGACAACGGAACCATTTGTTCTCCTCGATCTCGCGCGTCGCCGAAATAACAAGTCTTACAACAGCAAGTCGCAAGGAAATGGAACCATTTGTTCTCCTAGATCTCACGCGTCGCCGAAATAACAAGTCTTACAACAGCAAGTCGCAAGGCAACGGAACCATTTGTTGGCTGCTTTCTTGGGCAGACCCGGGTTTTAATGAAGCGCAGCAACAAACCCCTTGGCGCACTGGCCCTCTCGGCAACGAGTTGCGCAGCAGCTCGAGGTCTCACCCGAAGTGGCTATGGGGGGGTTAAGGAATCAGATTTCCTTAACCTTGGTGACACGGAGATTGTTCTTCCTCTTCTGGTTCCTCAGATGTCGGTGGTCTGACTGTCCCGCAGGCCCCTCGGTGCAACTGCGCGGATTCTTCCCTCAGCAGGCCCTCTGCGCATTTTCTCCTCTCTGGCGCAGAAGGCAACTATTCCTTGCATCGACGCGTTAAGTACCTCCTCGCCCTGCGCACCCAGCGCAGTATCGCATTCCTCGATCGCTGCCGCGACAGCGCTCCACCACTTCTTCAGTACTTAACACTTATAGCTATCAAGGGACCTTCCCAAACTCAGTTAAACAGTCACAAAGATAATGCAAGAGTCTTGTATACACAGGTAATGAACTTAAACAGTTAATCATTCACGCAAACATTATAACAAGAAGAAATATGCAAAGTTCACCTCCTCAAGGGAAACCACGTCCTCGGGAGTGTTATATTAACCAGAAAATGATAGAGTTATACAATATGCTGCGCACACAGCTGCAGCCTTAGATTCTTTCCAGGAAACTCCACGCACACAGCTAGGAGCCCTTCTCTCAATCTAGTCTCTTCTCTACAGAGATTACAAAGGCGCAGACGTCAACTCAGACTATCTAGCAACTCAGGGATTAGCTCCTCGGCTATCCGATTCTTACTCTAGTTCTACACACTCGGTAGAAAACATAGCAAAGGATAATCAACACATGATCTATCCTTGAGACTGACTATCGAACAGTCTAACCATCTAACTATCCAAAAAATATCTAACTCTTCTTCTTATCATGTATACATATATATAGGTGGCCATGACGGTCACACCTTTACAAAACTGTGGGCCTTTCCCAACAGTGATTCCCAAAAACCCTAACCACGCACATGGCTAGGTGTACGGTAGGCGCCGCTTGTAGTCATGTCGCCGGTTCCTGCAGGCTCCTTGACTTCCGGCACAGATTGTGGGTATGGGCGCTTGTCCTTGGCCTTCAATGCTCTGGTCCATTGCTCCTCCTTGATCCGAGCAACCATAACTTCTGTACTTAGCCTTTAAATGAGGGTAGCTGAGCCCTCTACTCCATCGCCTTATTTATTATGGTAGCTGAGCCACCTTCATTCTTCTATGACATGTGCGCGAGCTCCGTGATTTCCGGTCCGTGATCTTCGCTGAGCTTGTCCATCTGGCACCGTACTGCGCACCGTCTCCTTCTTACCCAAAACTTAGTGCTTGTCCCAAAATTAGCACTTTCCTTTCATACTTGTGCTTTTTACCCAAAATTCACAGCTTTACCGTAGCTACGGCCTAGGCTCCAACACAGAAGAAGAACACGGAGCAAAGAAGAGGACCATATCACATACCAGCTATGTTGCTTTACTCTGTGATATCATGAACAAAGAACCTTCCAGTTATGAAGAGGCGGTGGAAAAGAAAGAATGGATGGATGCCATGGTCGAGGAATACCAATCAATAATGAAGAATGATGTTTGGGATGTTGTCCCAAGACCTGAAGAGAAGTCTATTGTGACTTCCAAATGGATCAACAAGATCAAGCATGCTGCAGATGGAAGCATAGATAAATACAAAGCGAGATTTGCAGCTCATGGCTTCTCCTAGAAAGAAGGAATTGACTATGAAGAAACCTTTGCTCCTGTAGCTAGGTACACTTCCATCAGATCAGTACTTGCTCTGGCTACAGTGATGAAATGGAAGATACACCAGATGGATGTCAAGACAATTTTCTTAAATGGTGTAGTCGAGGAGGAAGTGTATGTGGAGCAACCACTTGGCTTTGAGACACATGACAGGCAGTCATATCTGTGTAAGTTGAAGAAAGCCTTGTATCGCTTGAAGCAAGCTCCTAGGACTTGGTATGGTAGGATGGACAACTTTCTATCCAGTTTGGGCTTTACCAAAAGTAAAGTAGATTCCAACCTTTACTACAAGGTTGAGGAAGGCAATCCAGTGATACTACTATTATATGTGGATGACCTGTTTGTTACAGGTGATGACAGATTGATTGCCGATACCAAGAGGAAGCTTGCAGCCGAGTTCGAGATGAAGGACTTGGGGATGATGAATTATTTTCTAGGCATGGAGGTGTGGCAGAGTGTAGATGGGATCTTCCTTAGACAAGGGAAGTATGCAGTAGAGATCCTGAAGAGGTTTGGGATGATGGACTGCAAGGCCATGGCCACACCTATGGCATCGAACCTGAAGCTTCTATGTGATGTGTTGGCTGCTTTACTGGGCAGACCCGGGTTTTAATGAAGCGCAGCAACAAAACCCCTTGGCGCACTGGCCCTCTCGGCAACGAGCTGCGCGGCAGCTCGAGGTCTCACCCGAAGTGGCTATGGGGGGTTAAGGAATCAGGTTTCCTTAACCTGGGTGACGCGGAGGTAGCTCTTCCTTGACAGGTTCCTGTGAAATCGGCGGTCGGACCTTCCCGCAGGCCGCTCGGCGCAGCTGCGCGGATTCCTTCCTTGGCAGGTCTACTGCGCAGTTTCTCCTCTCTAACGCAGTAGGCAACTATTCCTTGGGTCGACGCGCTAAACACTTCCTCGCCCTCCACATCCAGCACAGTAACGCAGTCTGCTCTCGCCGCAGCGACCGTGCGTTACTACTTCTTTAGTACTTAAGACACTTATAGTTATCAAGGGATCTTTCCAACTCGCTCAAACAGTCACAAAGATAAGACAGAAGTCTTGCATACACAAATAATGAACTCTAAATAGTTATCATTCACACAAACATTATAACAAGAAGATATAAGTGAAGCTCATCTCCTCGAGGAAAACCACGTCCACGGGAGTGTTATATTAACCAGAAAATGATAGAGTTATACAATATGCTGCGCACACAGCTGCAGCCTTAGATCCTTCCAGGGAACTCCATGCACACAGCTGGGAGCCCTTCTCTCAACCAAGTCTCCTCTCTATGGAGATTACAAAGGCACAGACGTCGACTCAGACTGTCTGGCAACTCAGGGATTAGCTCCTCGGCTATCCGATTTCCTCTCTAGTTCTACGCACTGGGTAGAAAATACAGTGAAGGATAATCAACACATGATCTATCCTTTAGACTGGCTATCTAACAGTCTAACATCTATCTCTCTCTAACTCTCTAACCCAACCTCTATCCATTACAATTATTCATATATATAGGTGGCCATGACGGTCACACCTTTACAAAACTGTGGGCCTTTCCCAACAGTGATTCCCAAAAACCCTAACCATGCACCTGGATAGGTGTACTGTAGGCGCCGCTTGCAGTCACGTCGCCGCTTCCTGCAGGCTCCGTGAATTCCGGCGCAGATTGTGGGTATGGGCGATCGTCCTTCGCCTTCAATGCTCTGGTCCGTTGCTCCTCCTTGATCCGAGCAACCATAACTTCTGTACTAAGCCTTTAAATGAGGGTAGCTGAGCCCTCTACTCCATCACCTTATTTATTATGGTAGCTGAGCCACCTTCATTCTTCGATGACGTGCGCGCGAGCTCCGCAATTTCCGGTCCGTGATCTGTGCTGAGATCATCCATCTGGCACCGTACTACGCACCGTCTCCTTCTTACCCAAAACTTAGTGCTTGTCCCAAAATTAGCACTTTCCTTCCATACTCGTGCTTTTTCCCAAAATTCGCAGCTTTTACTATAGCTGCGACCTTGGCCCCAACAGGCCCCCAACACTCACTTGTGGCTCGCCCTCGAGCCACTCGCACTAGCGCGTGGTCGTTGGATTTGCGCATCTGCGTTTGCTTGAATCTCCGCGAATGTTTTCTGCCATTTCGCAATAGCGGAGTCCAATTCCTCAATACACTGATCAGCTGTTTGCACTGTTTCTGCGGTTGCTTCGCCTTTAGTGAGTGTATCAATGATCTCTTGAGACTCGGCAATCTCTTTGATTTTTGTCTCAATCTGGCCAACGATTTCAGCATACTCATCCATGAATGGCTGAATGCTGTTGGTGAGCTTCTCATCTTCAGTTCTGAGCTTGTGCAGTTGCTGCTGCATTTTGCGCACTTCGCCCATTTTCTTCATCTTTGGCAAGCCTGTTAAGGACTTAGCTTCTTCATTCAGAACAGTGAGAGACTGTTCTGCAGCTTGCACCTGTTCTGATAGTCCCACTTTAAAAGGGAGGTTCACAAGCTCTGACCATGCTTCCATAGCCTGGTCCATCAAGTTCTTGGCTTCCTGTACTCGATCTTTCATCCGTGTGGAAGCTCTGCTCAATGCTTCAAATTGTACCTGCGCATCATCCGTAAGATGCGCAGCAACGCGAGCTTCTAGCTCAGCAATCTGGGTTCTATGGTCCTCAGCCATAGCAACTTTTTCTTGTTCCAGGGTTTTCACCCTTCCTCCAATAATTTGAACTTTTGCAACCAGAGGGAGGTCTGGTTGAATCTCGCAAGCCGGCAATTCCTGGGCAATCTCTTCTATTGCGTTTCTGATGCCGGTGTCTTGCGCCTCATAGAGTGCAAGCTTCGCAGAGATATTCTTATGACTTTCTTTCAGCGCTATCTCCTGCGATTGCAGTCGTTGGTTTGCCTGGAAAGTAGAGAGATCTCTAGCTCTCAACTCAAGAGAAACTTTTTCTTGTACAAGCTGTAAAGTCTCTATAGGAATTATAGACAAATTAATTTCTACAGGTCCAACTGTGCTTACCTGTAGTTCAGCTAGAGGATCTGGAAGTGTCATGCTGGTAGGCGGAATATGCACGACAGTGTGCCTTTCTGTGAGTTCTTCAACTCGCTCATCACTTGGAACTGGTTGTGGCGCCTGCGAAGTAGATGCTGGCGCATGGGTCTGCGCAATCCTTCCTGCGAGACCTTTCAATTCTACAAACTGTAAGTCTAGAGCACTTCGGATGTGAGCATGCGTGTTCCGCATCTCACGAAATTGCTCTTTCAAATATTTGTCGATCTCCGAGGGAATGGCCTCAGTGGGATGCGACACTTTCTGCTTCTTGGTGGGTGGTTCTGTTGAGCCTTCGTCGCTTCTTTGCTCAGGGGCTTCCTTGCCCTTATCCTTTTCTTGCGCAGCGGCGGGTGGCATCGCAGGTGCGATGTCGGCTGCTGCTCTCCATTCGTCTGACCACGACTTAATGGTTTCTTCGACATCTTCTGTGGTCATCCTGTAAAGACCTAGCGCCCAGTCACCTGGAATGTCGCAAGGCCGAAGGTAGAGCTGATGGATGTCGGCAGTAAAAGCCAACTTGCCTTCATACAATGTGGCTGTCTCCTCAGTCAGCCTTGGCATATCTTGTATGGTATCTCGGAGGAGATAGTAGTACTCACAAAAGACAACGCGATTCATCTTGCTCTTCGCGGGATTAGGGGAATCCCAGAGGTTGATGTAGCGCATGCCGGAAACCTCTCCTGCGCGGCGTGGACGGAACTGAGTATTCGGGGGCTCCTTCCACCCGACGAGAGCGCATAAAATTAGAAGCCACGAAAAATGGAATGATTGGGCTGGATTGTCCTGCACATTCAGGCAATCAGCCAAAAAAGAATTCAGCAGGAAGAGAGACCAGTTGTACTGTTCTCCCTCCGCAGCTGCGATAGCGAGCTCTACGACAGCTCCAGTAACTTCTTTTGGTCGGCACTTGGTGAGAAGTCTGCCTGCAAGCAGACTTCCTGTGAAGCGAAGTGCCTCATCTTCAACTGTCGTGAGGTCATAATCCCGACCTCCTCTTGTCAAGTTATATTTCTGGACCAGCTTTGCAGCTAATTTTCGGTCCTTTTCCTTTCCCACAAAATGGATATTGGGATCCTTACCAACCTTAGATAGACCGGTGATACGGTGTATCAAATCAACATTTAGATCAATTGGCCTCCCGAGCCAAAGGTAACCTCCATGAACGCAGGATAGCAGTGTTTTAACGACTGCATTCACTTCATTGCTACGCCCAAAGTGCGGTAGCTTCAACAAATTCAAGAGTCCAGGGCGCTCAAGATTTGCTGCAAATCCCTTCGGGATAAACTCATCAACTTTTCTGGTGGGATTATGGACGATATCCAGATATCGGTCCAACTGGAACTGAGGATATGTCTTATAGTCTCCAAGGTTAAAATCAGAGAATTTAACCAATGGAATGTTTCCCAATAGTTGGCCTTCTACCCGCACACTAGCCGGTAGTGGCGGTAGTGGAATTGGATACTTTGCATTCTTCGGAATCTGTACATCCGGCGCATCATCTGGACGCGGCGGAATGTAGTTCACCATAGACGCGAGCGGCTCTGGAACAGGTTCCTCCGGCTGCTGCTGAGATGCTCTTGTGCCTGGAGATGTTCTGGGATCAGTAGCACCAGGGTGTACGTAGGTCGACGGCGTCACCGGAGTGGCCATGCCGAAATCTAAGCCTCGGCGCAGAAATTGACGAACAACTTCTTTAGTTGATAAGTTCTCCGTCGTGAACCAATGTAAATAACAAAACTCTGGACAGTAAATGGCGGACCTGCGTAGGGTATGGATGCTGAAAACAAGGGAAAATAGTCTGCACACTCGGCTCTGAAAACAATAATGCAGATCTTCAAACACAACTTATGCAACTCGAGACAGTAACCCGAAAATGATACAAGTGTGAGGTATTTATAGCCAGCGGGGATAGTAAATGCGACCAAGTGGGGTTACGTAGCTGTAGGCGGCTACAGATGAGTTGACAACACGCTATCCTCCTTGCCGTAGCGGTGCATTTAGTGTGATTGACGGGTTCTGAAAGCCTTCCGGGAGAAGCTAATGCTTTCGGCGCCTGGGTTAAATGCAAATCTTTCGGAGATTAAGCCGAATCCGCCAGAACGGCTAGAATTAAATAGCGGCCTTATCCTTCATTTATTCAAACGCGGCTACATAACTGCTGTAATTCAAAATTTCCGGCGGGTCATTTCAGCTTAGGAAACTGTGCCTCTATGGGTCCACAACAAAAACTCTTTTAAGCGGCAAATTATGAAAGGGGACTTCACAAGAGCGATAGTCCAATGGTCCACAAAGCAAAACTTCGCCAGAGCGGACTGCTAAGCTTTGTTTAAGCAATTTTTATTCAGGATGCGCGGATATTTCAAGGAACTGCGCAGGAAGCTGGAAACTGAGGGTGTGTCGCAGCTTCCATGTAGACTGAATGCGATGTCTCTTTCAACTACACCGGACATCTGCACTATAGTAATATATTATGTCGACAGGGCGGAGTGGCCGTCGCAATAAAGCTTAAGCCGACTCCCATTTATCATTGTAGGTAGGAATTCTCCATCCAGCTTGGCAAGCTGAACTGCACCTCCGTCTGTTATTTGTATTACCTGAAAAGGGCCTAACCAATGCACGCGAAACTTGCCTGGAAACTTGATGAATTTACTATCATAAAGGAGTACCAAGTCTCCTTCTTCAAAGTGCTTATGCTTAATGTGCCTGTCATGCCAAGCTTTCTGTCTTGCCTTCTGTACCTGTTGATGAAATCCGGCCAAAAGTCTGTCTTCTTCTAAGGAAAGCAGTTGCGAAAGTCTTTCATTCATAGTATCAGGGTCTGCCATTTCTGTAATTTGCGCAATTCAGAGACTGGGGACAATGTATTCCATGGGCATAACTGCTTCTTGTCCATACACCAAGCTGAAAGGTGTGTGACCTGTTAGTTTCTTGCAAGTAGTTCTGTAAGCCCATAATACAGCTGTGACTCTAAGGTCCCAATCATCTCTTTGTTGATTACAGATTTTTGTCAGGGCATTCTCAAGAATCTTATTGAATGCTTCCACCGTACCATTAGCTTGAGGATGGTAGGGTGTACTCTTATGGTGATTAATTTGAAATTCTTGAGTAAGGGCCTCTATAGTCTCATTGAGGAAATGTGTACCTTGATCACTCATGAGGATCACCGGGCATCCAAACCTAGTGATAATGTTCTCGAAAATGAACTGCGCGGCAGTAGCAGCGTCGCAGTTCTTAACTGGCTTCGCCTCAGCCCATCTGGTGAGGTATTCAGTAGCTGTAATGATATATCTTGCGCCAGTTCTTTTTCCTGGTGGGTTAATAGGTCCTACAAAGTCAATGGCCCATTTATCAAAAGCACGCAGTGTGATCTGGGGTCTTAGCGGCATTTCATCTCTCCTTGAGGGTTTTCCTGTGCGCTGGCACACATCGCAACATTTACAGAATTCCTTAGTGTCCTTGTGCAATGTCGGCCACCAAAGACCTGCGGCTAATATCTTTTGCGCAGTCGGTTTTCCTGCGAAATGGCCTCCTGTGGTACCTGAATGCGCTTCTGCGATGATAGAGCTCTTTTCATGTGGTAAGATACATCTGCGCAAAATTTCGTCAGGGCCCAACTTATAAAGCTGGCCTGCTATCAAAGTGAAGTCTGCGGCTCGAACAACAAGTTGCTTCTTTTGCTGGATTGTAAACTCAGCCGACGCTTGTCCGGTAGTGAGAAACTCAAGAATATCAGAATAATATTCGTCTGCTGCTTGGATAGAAAACAATTGTGCGTCAGGCAGATTGTCCTCCAGACTCGTAGGTTCCTCTCCTGACTCTATTCTGGATAGATGGTCAGGCCCTGCATTCAATCTGCCTGGCTTTACAATAACCTCAAAATCATACTCTTGAAAGAGCAGTAGCCATCTGCAAATTCTGCCTCCCAAAACTGGTTTATTGACCAAATATTTCAGAGCAGAATGGTCAGTATACATTTTAAAGTGAGCTCCTAACAGGTAGTGTCTGAATTTCTGTAGGGCATACACCATAGCTAGTCCTTCCCTTTCTGTAGTGGTGTAATTCTTCTCAGCTGTAGATAACTTTCTGCTGGAGTAAGCAATTGGGTGGTCAATACTTCCTTGTCCAGACTGTGTAAGCACGATTCCTAGTGCTATGGAAGAAGCATCAACATGAACATGAAAAGGTTTTCTCCAGTCTGGGAAAACTAGAATAGGCGCTGTGATCATCTTTTCTTTAAGTGTGTCCAAGCTCTGTTGGCATTCCTCTGTCCAGGAGAACTTCGAATCCTTCTTCAGCAATCTTTCCATAGGTGCTGTGATCCTTGCATATCCTTTGATGAATTTTCTGTAGTATCCTGTATGTCCCAATGTAGTGCGCAATTGCTTAACTGAGTTGGGCGCCGGTAAATTAGCAATGATGGCAACCTTCGCAGGATCCATCAGAAGTCCTTGTCTGCATACAATATGTCCCAACAAAATACCAAAGGGCGCACAAAATATACATTTTTTCAAGTTAAGGGAAATCTGATGCTGTCTACATTTTTCTAGCATCATGCGCAGATTCGCAATATGGTTCTTTAGTAAACCAAATACAGTCCAGTCATCAAAATAGACTTCTAAAAACTTGTGGATAAATTCTTTAAAAACAGCAACAACAACTCTAGAGAAGATAGCAGGTGCGTTTTTAAGACCAAAGGGCATTACCGTGTACTGGAATGAGCCCCATTCAGTTGCAAAAGTAGTCTTGTGGCGGTCGTCCGGATGGATTCTGATCTGATGATATCCCGAGAAACCATCAGTGAAAGAGTAAGCCTCTTGTCCTCCAACATTATCAAGTACTTCATCTGTGAAAGGAGTGGGAAATGGGTCGTGCGCTGATGCATCATTGAGTTTGCGCAAGTCGACACAAATTCTTATTTCACCTTTCGTTTTCTTTTCTTGGACCACCATAGGACTAATCCAATCGCTTTCCTCTACTGGCTCAATAATACCTGCTGCAAGCATCTTATCAATTTCTTCTTTGACTTTTTTTTTGTAGCGCGGGTTCAACCTGTATGGGCGCTGCTTTACTGGCTTGGCATCTGGTTTGAGAGGTATGCGCATCACTCCTAAGTCTCCTAGGATGCCTTTCATTTCTGTGAACTTGGTAGGAAAGATATCCTGGTAGTCACGTAATAAATCTGAAACATGCGCAACAGTTTCATCATCCCAATAATCTCCTATAGAAGCAAACTTTGGGTCAGCTTCTGTGCCAATGTTAACTTTCTTGAGCTTGACGTGTTCTGTGATGGCAGGAATATCAAGCTCAGGACCTTCAATATTGCGCGTCCCTTCTGATTCTGGGATATTGAGGTTGCGAGGATCGTCCTCCTCATCTTCGGCGGTGAAGTTATAACATTCCAGGGCATGTTCCATCTGGACAGCCCAATCTGGTGGGGAATACTCTGGTACTGGATTGTGTTCAAATACCTTCTTTCTAATACACTTCAAAGCCTGATCAATGCTTGGATGTTCTGACTCAAAGCTGAAGGTAAGTTGAAAGCTTTCTATCATAAGAGCCCAAGTAAGAGTGCCTCTGCGCAATTCTGTTTCAGTATACCAATTCCTTGGAATTGTATCTAATGTGTGGATGAATTGGTGAACCCATTCATCTTCCGGAATATCTGACCATTGCTGGATACATGCTTCAATGTGTGACCTGGGGTCACTCTGTCCTTCATATTTGCGTAGCGCTTCGGCTGTGGTGTCCTGAAATCTGCGCAGTATCAATCTGCGACAGTCTGTCCATGTATGAATATTCTCCTTGTGCGCAATCCACCATCTTGCGGGTGTAGCGCGCAATGCTATATCCAGTGCCTGGATGCGCTGCGGTTCTGGAAGCTTTTGTTCATATTCCTGTATGAATTTAGTTACTTCGGTTAGACCATCAAAAGTTGGAGTGTCAGTTAATTCTGTGCCAATCCATCGAATGGATTTAGTCATCATGGCGCAACGTCTTGCAGAAACCTCATGTAGACGATTCTGCCAATTTTCCAATCCTGCATCTGAATCTGATGTGCACGAGCTATCACATCGCCAGCTGATATGGCCGTCTGCTGTGGGGTTGACATAGTCACTGTGGTTAGTGGTCATCTGATACAAGCTTTCCATGTGGCGCGCTTCCTCTTCTGCGCGAATGGGTTCTATATATCTTGGTCCTTGAATAGGATCAAGAGGTGCGATGACCCTGATCTGGTCATCCTCAAAGGTCATCTGTCTTTTTTTCAGGTTAATGACAGCCAAATTATCTAGTGCCCAGTCTATTCCTAACAGCGCTGGGTATGGTCTACTATCATCCATAATTTTGATTACTTCAAAATCTGCAGAGCTTCTTACTCCTTCAATATCAATAGGTACATTGGGTAATCTGCCCAATGGAGAGACTCGTTGCTGATTTGCGAGTCTTAGCTGGATAGGGGATCTTGTAAGCTGAGGGCTTCCCATCTGTTCCCATGTCTGCATAGTGAGAACATTGGCTTCTGAGCCCAAATCTAACATGACTTCGTCCATTTCAAATGCTCCAATCTGCGCTGTAAGCCTCATCTCTTTTCCTGTTCTAATGTGACTCCTAATCTGGTGAACAACACGCTGTGGTGTGTTCGTCGAAGCAGAGTGTTGGCACTGATCCAACAGGTGTTGGAGTTCTAGAGTTGCTTGTTCATTGCGCAACAATTTTAAACATTGTCGCAGGAACGCATGAACACTGCCTAGTGCATGCCTCTTATCGTCATCAGGTCTTCCAGCTGTAGTGGCTTGTTCTTGTACCAGGTTGTCTTGTCTTAGCACTTGCGATCTACTAATGGTCTGCGGAATTGCGGCAGAACTTGAAGCTCTCTGATCTGAGAAATACTCTTGAGCTTGCTTAAATGCTTCTTTTTGCTTCTGTAGGTTAAGTGGGGCTGGTTTAATGTTATTGCGGCGCACCCATTGCGTCGCTTGCTTTCCCGTTCCCATCTCTTGCGCACCAGTGGTAGCTCCACTGCGTGTCACTATATTAACTGTAGGGTCTGGTTCTCTTTTTTCTGCTCCAATCAACTGGATATTCTGATTGACCTGTGGTGTCTTTGCTTGCATCTTAGCCTGTAACTGAGGGCATTCTTCAATGATATGGTCAGAAGATTTACAATACCTGCAGAGGGTTGTAGGATTTTGGCAATCCCTAGCAAAATGACCTTGTGTTCCGCAATTATAACAAGTGATCTGTCCTCTTCCGCGACCAAAATTTGTTGTGCGTCCGCGTCCTCTGTAATTTGCTGCTCGGGCGTCCCGAGTTTGGTCATAAGGTGGTCCTGCTGTGGGTCCTTGTGTCTCTGCTTGTACCCTATAAACATCATGCTTTCTTTCTATCATAAGGTCATATGCTCTACAATTGTTCTCATCATGACCTACTGATTTACAGAAAGTACAATATAGATTCTTTGGGGTTTGCACATATTTCTGGAGTAAGTGACATTCTTGTGGTCTATGACCTCTAGTTCTACAGATTTCACACCAAGGCCCTTGTGCCTGTGGTAAAGGATTAGGTGCTCCAGTTGCAATATAGTCTATGAAAACAGGACAATGGTCCTTTGAATGACCTTGGGCTTTACATTTTGTGCACCAAATTTCTTCCTTGATCTCCTTGCCTTTCTTAATATCATGCACTTGCAAGGTTAAGTTTGCTAATTGGTTCTGTAAATGCGCAACATCATTGCTTGTTCCTGCAATTGGTGAAGCTTCTAGTTTCATAGCCATCTCTAGAGCTTGTTCCTGAGTATTGAGATTCTGTTGCATAAGAGGAAGTCTAATGTGTGGGAGCAGCGCAGCAATGAACCATTCTTTATGTTGCTGTGGTGCAAACTCGAAGCTTACTTGATCTATCAAGGCTTTGAACTTCTGGTCAAAGTCCCATACTGATTCTGTAGGTAACTGTTTGATGTCTTTGAGCTCTGTTATACACTGTGATTCTGACTTAGGTTTCTTAAATTCCCGAATCATAGCATTTCTTACCTCAGCAAGCGTCCTATTCTGTGCTGCTGAGTATTTCATGAACCAAGTCAAGGCTCTTTCTCTTAGTGTGGTTGCTAACTGAACCAGTTTAACAGCATCGTCATTAGTTTGCTTAATTGTCCAAATGGCTTCACATAAGAACCAGTGCTGCTCAGGGTCTTCTATCCCTGTTCCTCTAAAAGTTGGTAGCTTCATGTCGTCACCCATCCTTCTTGCACGGGTTTGAGGTGGAGGTACTGTAGCAGTGCCTCCGGGATGGTTAAACAAAGGTGGTACAGAGGTACTAGAAGTACCGTGTGGGATACTAGAAGGTGTTACTGTAGGATTATACTGAGCTCCGTCTGGTTTTTGCGGTGTAAAGGGGTGATAAGGGATATGAGCACTCCCTTGTCGTTCTATATGGCTTGCTCTAGGGACTTGGCTATCGTCTGGGCTAGACTCAAAAGAATATTGGTCAAGGCCTACTTTATATCGTTTTCCACTACGAGTGCAACCAATAACTTCAGGATCACTATCAGACTCTACGGACATTACTTGACTATGCTATTCATCAGAAGCAATACATAGCTTTCCTTTTTCATACAGAAGCATTTTAATCCATAAGTTCAGAGAATTTAAGAACTTACCTCTGTGTACTTGGAAGAAACTCCTCTCAGCTTCACTGAAACTCTTTCGTGTATCAACTGCAAATTCAGTAATGAAACCTTTCAGTAGACTATTCAACCAAAAGTCTACTGCGCGGGAAACAGAATTGTCGATCCGCTTCACAATACTGACTAGCTCAGGCGTCCACGTGACGGGTCGATCAACATGCAGCGTAGGTGTAGAATCTGCTAACTTGGCTATCCAAGCGTGTAACTCCAATGCAAACGTAACAAAGAAAATTTCGTAAAGGTCAGCATAAATATACTTCTGTAACCAGTCTTCTGTTTGAAATGTAAGGCTTCTATTTTCTTGTTCAGCGAACTCTTTAGCCTTTAAATCAAACCAATCTCCAATTTCCTTAGCTGTAGGATTTCAGCAAACTCTTTAACTCTTTAGTCTTACAACAAGAAGTCGCAAGGCAACGGAATCATTTGTTGGCTCCTCTATCTCGCGCGTCACTGGAATAAGAAGTCTCGCTCACGCGGCAACGGAACCATTTGTTGGTCACTAGGCAACGGAACCATTTGTTGGTCACTAGGCAACAGAACCATTTGTTGACTCCTCAATCTCGCGCGTCGCCAAAATAACAAGTCTCATTCGCGCGGCAACGGAACCATTTGTTGGTCACTAGGCAACGGAACCATTTGTTGACTCCTCAATCTCGCGCGTCGCCAAAATAACAAGTCTCATTCGCGCGGCAACGGAACCATTTGTTGGCTGCTTTACTGGGCAGACCCGGGTTTTAATGAAGCGCAGCAACAAAACCCCTTGGCGCACTGGCCCTCTCGGCAACGAGCTGCGCGGCAGCTCGAGGTCTCACCCGAAGTGGCTATGGGGGGTTAAGGAATCAGGTTTCCTTAACCTGGGTGACGCGGAGGTAGCTCTTCCTTGACAGGTTCCTGTGAAATCGGCGGTCGGACCTTCCCGCAGGCCGCTCGGCGCAGCTGCGCGGATTCCTTCCTTGGCAGGTCTACTGCGCAGTTTCTCCTCTCTAACGCAGCAGGCAACTATTCCTTGGGTCGACGCGCTAAACACTTCCTCGCCCTCCACATCCAGCACAGTAACGCAGTCTGCTCTCGCCGCAGCGACCGTGCGTTACTACTTCTTTAGTACTTAAGACACTTATAGTTATCAAGGGATCTTTCCAACTCGCTCAAACAGTCACAAAGATAAGACAGAAGTCTTGCATACACAAATAATGAACTCTAAATAGTTATCATTCACACAAACATTATAACAAGAAGATATAAGTGAAGCTCATCTCCTCGAGGAAAACCACGTCCACGGGAGTGTTATATTAACCAGAAAATGATAGAGTTATACAATATGCTGCGCACACAGCTGCAGCCTTAGATCCTTCCAGGGAACTCCATGCACACAGCTGGGAGCCCTTCTCTCAACCAAGTCTCCTCTCTATGGAGATTACAAAGGCACAGACGTCGACTCAGACTGTCTGGCAACTCAGGGATTAGCTCCTCGGCTATCCGATTTCCTCTCTAGTTCTACGCACTGGGTAGAAAATACAGTGAAGGATAATCAACACATGATCTATCCTTTAGACTGGCTATCTAACAGTCTAACATCTAGCTCTCTCTAACTCTCTAACCCAACCTCTATCCATTACAATTATTCATATATATAGGTGGCCATGACGGTCACACCTTTACAAAACTGTGGGCCTTTCCCAACAGTGATTCCCAAAAACCCTAACCATGCACCTGGCTAGGTGTACTGTAGGCGCCGCTTGCAGTCACGTCGCCGTTTCCTGCAGGCTCCGTGAATTCTGGCGCAGATTGTGGGTATGGGCGATCGTCCTTCGCCTTCAATGCTCTGGTCCGTTGCTCCTCCTTGATCCGAGCAACCATAACTTCTGTACTAAGCCTTTAAATGAGGGTAGCTGAGCCCTCTACTCCATCACCTTATTTATTATGGTAGCTGAGCCACCTTCATTCTTCGATGACGTGCGCGCGAGCTCCGCAATTTCCGGTCCGTGATCTGCGCTGAGATCATCCATCTGGCACCGTACTGCGCACCGTCTCCTTCTTACCCAAAACTTAGTGCTTGTCCCAAAATTAGCACTTTCCTTCCATACTCGTGCTTTTTCCCAAAATTCGCAGCTTTTACTATAGCTGCGACCTTGGCCCCAACATGATGCTTCATCTGAGCTGGTTGATGTCACTATGTATCGTCAGATGATTGGGTCCTTGATGTACCTGATGAACATGAGACCAGATATTTGCTTTGCAGTGAACACATTGAGCTAGTTCCTGACAGATCCAAGGAGTGTTCACCTAGTTGCTGTAAAGCATATTCTGAGGTACCTGAAGGGTACAGTTGATTATGGGCTCAAGTATGATGCGAATCAAAAGTTTAACCTATAGTATTATGTTGATTCAGACTGGGAAGGCAATGCTGTAGATAGGAAGAGCACATCTAGGTGCTGCTTCAGTATGGGATCAGGTGTGATCTCTTGGTTTAGAAGGAAGCAGTCCTGCGTAGCACTGAGTACAGCCAAAGCATAGTATGTTGCATCCTGTTCGGCTAGTTGTGAGGCAATATGGCTTCGAAAGCTATTGTTTGAGTTATTTGATCTCCCGTTGGAGGCTACTAGCATTTTTTGTGACAACCAGAGTTGTGTGAAGCTGTCTGAGAACCCGGTGTTCCACGATAGGTCGAAGCACATTGAGATAAAATATCACTATATCAGGGATATGGTGTAGAGAGGAGCAGTGAAGCTCTTGTATGTTGCGACATATGAGCATATTG
This sequence comes from Larix kaempferi, assembly GCA_027924585.1. NCBI lineage: Eukaryota > Viridiplantae > Streptophyta > Pinopsida > Pinales > Pinaceae > Larix > Larix kaempferi. Next base: position 22,482,733 of record BSBM01001346.1, read on the forward strand.
CAAATGTGCTGATGAAACCACTAGCTAGAGTGAAGTTCGAGTACTTCAGAGAGAGGCTTGGTGTTCTTCAGATTGACGACACTTCGAGGAAGAAGTGATGGACACATTTGTTGGAGCCATTCCAAGCATGATGAGAGGAGGATCCTTCCCATGGCTGTGGATGTAAGCGTTGGATGATGAGCATCAGGACGATGTTCAAGTTTCTGCTCTGTATGATCAGTTGGATCATTTATATGTATGTATGCATCATGTTGGATGCTTGTTATGATTAGTTGGATCATTCATATGTATATGCATCATGTTGGGTGCTGGATATGATCAGTTGGATCATGTATATGTATCTGTGTATGTATCAAGTGGATCATGTATGTTGATATGTATTAGGTATGATCAGGTGGATCATGTATTTGTATATGTATCAGGTGGATACATTGTATGATCAGGTAGATCATGTATGATGATATGTATCAGGCAGATACTATGTATGCATCAGGTGGATGCATTGTATGATCAGGATGATCATGGATGATGAGCTTCAGGATGTTGCTCCAGATGACATGCATTAGGACGATGCAATGATGATGATCAGGATGATCATGAGTACATCAGGATGATGTATGGTGAGTATCAGGTTGATACTCTGTGGCCGTGGAACAGGTTGTGCAGATAAGCATATAATCCAGCCCTAGGAGGTTTGCAGATAGTCTTTGAGGTTTTTCCTATGGCATGCAATGTGGCCCTGGGATATCTGGAAAACACTCTTTCAAGGTTTTGCTTTGGAGGACATATAATACAGCCCTAGGAGATCCGATAGGTTGAGCTATGTGCTCGTAATAAGTCTTGGGATGCTCTTTCGAGGTTTTGTCCTATGGCATATAATCCATCCCTGGGAGATCCTATAGGTCGGAGTTGTGTACCCGTAACATCCTGGGATTCTTTTTCGAGTTTTTTCCATGACCACATATAATACAGCCCTGGGAGATCCTATAGGTCGGAGCTGTGTGCCCGTAATAGCATGGGATGCTCTTTCGAGGTTTTGTGGTGACCACATATAATACAGCCCTAGGAGATCCTATAGGTCGGATTTGTGTACCTGTAATAGCCTAGGATGCTCTTTCGAGGTTTTGTGGTGGGGTCACATATAATATAGCCTTGGGAGATCCGACAGGTAGAGCTGTGTGCTCGTAGCAGCCTAGGATGCTCTTTCAAGGTTTTGAGTGTTTGGTTTTTTTTCGATTGATTTTGGGTTCCGTTTTGGACAAGATTGAAGGCCAAAAGTGGTCGATACTCTTGTCTCCTCCACCTTTATCTTCTCACCCTTGCATTCCCTTCCTTCCATCCTTGATCTGATTATTGCATTAGATCAGCTTCCAAACCTTGTTTTCCTTTTGTTTGAGCTTTTCTTGCTTGGTTTGCTTGCTGCTGCTTGATTTTGAGTTAAGTGTGTCCTTCAACTTGATAGAGTGCTTGTCTTTTCTTGAGTTTTCTGAGTGTATTGAATGCTGCAAGTAGTGTTTTCTTTTCAGTCATTTAGATCTGAAAGCTTAGTTGTTATCGAGTTTATTCTTTGGTGCATACATTGAAAAGTTAAAAAGTGCTTCTTTCCCATCATTTCTTGAGCATTATTGAAGAAAAATGTTGTGCATTGGAATGTTTTTGTTTTTGTTTTGGAAAAGTTGAATGAATGTATGATCTATTGTGTTTTTCTCAAACTATGAATCGCTCATTTTCTTGAAAGACTCAAAGTATGCTTTGATTTTTGCAAAATTGATTCCATGCTAAGGAAAGATAGATGCATTTTTAATTTCTGTTGCTTTTAGACCATTGAAAGTGAAATTGAAAAACTTGCATATTCCATTTTAGAATCCTCTCTTTTCATTACCTAGTGTCGTTTTGGTTTGAAAAGAAAAAGAAAAGAAAAAATGTTGTGATTTGGATAGTAGTGTTGTGATTTTTTGTGTTTCGTTGAAAAAAGGAAAAGAATACTTTCATAGTCAAGTTTTGTTTGATTTGGGATTGTGTTGCATTGAGTTTGTTTTGGCAATACTATTGGAAAAAGTTTTCTCCTTCCCATAGCTAGAATCCATTGAAAGAAAAGAATATTTCGTGCATGTAGCTAGGGCTTGCATTATGCTTCCGATTATGTACTCACCTCATGCATTCACCTAACCGTCCAAGATAAAATTAACGGTAGAACTAGGTAAATTTTTTTAGCAACTTGTGTGTAAGTTAGAGACGTGTTCCGGTGTTGTTAAGCATGGCAGCTGTCGTTATTTTCCAGCACTGTATCCCAGGGGTATTGTAGTCTTCCACATACTTATCGGTATATTGAGCTCCTTAACATACCCACCAATTACCATAATCCGTACTTGGCGTATATCGAAGGGTGCATCACGTACTCGGTAGTATATCGGAAGGTCTCTTGCCGAACGGTTGTGCATTAGACAACACCATTATGGATTTCATCTCCCACATACCTTGTGTATATCGAGAGACACCACTAGGATTCCTGAAACCAACTGAGTTAACCATTTGGCCATCTTGGCAAAGCAATACACTGAGAATAGCACTCGGGGAGATTAGCATGCACATACTGTCCAGGTAATCGGGTATGCAGGCAAGGGTATGGTCCCAATCCTCCTTGTTGTGTCATATTGTTGGACCCTATAGTATATCGCAGTTTGCAATGCCTTGATAATCCCGTGAGGTTCCAGACTTTTGAATCCACTCTATCACATAAGTTTGCTTGTTGCCTTAGTTTGAGTAGGTTTTTTTGGACTGCTTTTCTTTTAGCATACCCTTAGGAGAAACACTGTTTCAGCCATCCTGGCTGATCATCCTGACACTCTGGTAGATTTTACCTAGAGAAGATACCGTTGGATCTTAAGCTTATCACCCGAATATCCCCTTAATACAGAGTTTATTTCGAGGGTAAGAATGGATCAGCGTAACACGGTCATAGTTACTGAAGTGGAAAACCCCACTCTGAATGTTGGAGGACTTTTGTTTCCACAAACTCCTCTGGATTCACTTGCCTCTCATCCCCCGCAGGATGAAGGAGCACAAATCCCCACTTCACAAGACCTTTCTACCGTCTTCCCGGGAGAACCTGGATTGTTGGAATGGATAAACCAACCCCAGGACGACCCTACAGCAGTTGTTGGTCCTTCAACAGCTTATTGGACATCTTCTATAGACCACCCAGTGGCTCATTTTTCCATCTCATCCCCACCTGATGGGACTACTCCAGACGACACTTTAGCCTACTTTTGTGGTCAATTAGCTCACTTTCGTTCTATGGCTGAAGAGTTTCGGTAGTCAAGTCTCCAATGATGGGTTCAAGACCCATTTTTACCCCCTTACCGACCCATCCCAGTTCATTTGATATCTTTTGGATCACTAGAACAACCTTCCCACCATGAGACCACTAATAAGACTGGTCAACCCTCACAAGAGTCCAGTCCTACACCTCAAGTGAACCAACTGGTGGAAGGACAACAGTCCAACACACCCGTTACTATCACAGTTACTTTACCAGTTCCTCCCCCACCTCAAAATTCAAGGGGAGGGTATTCCATTCCCCTGGATTATCTTATCGGTAATGTTATTACTACGGTAGCTAGTCAACAACCTACGTTGGTTCGACCTTTGGATAGTGGTCAACGTGTTGTGGCTGGGGTAAACCCCCGTTTCCTAACCAGAACGCAGGCGATGGAATCCCCAACGGACCTTCCGCTAGACCTTCCCAACCCGCTAGACCATCCACCACGGGATTATCTCATATTGGGGGGCCATCCAATGTAACTCAACCCTCATGGAGTCAAGCGTATCCAAGTTCTGTTAATCCTTCGTCGGGCCAACCTAATCCTGGAAACGCGCCATAAGGGATACCTTATCCCGGAAATCCATACACTCTACGGGGACAACAACCTGTGTTGCAACACGGACCCCAACTGACTATCCCTCAAGCACCACCACCCCCGATCGATCCTCCCCCACCTCCTACTAGAGGTGGTGGGCGCCCACCTAACCTTGGTGGAGGTCCACCTAATTTTACCAACAATATCCCTCACACTTCTGGCAGTGGCGAGAATGGTCAACCACCCCCTCCCGATGGAGGTGGCGGGGGACCAACCTATCATGGTGGAGGAGGACATTTCCCTTCGAGTGGTGGAGGTGGTACACCACCCCCTCCAGGCGGAGGCGGTGGGGGACCTAATTACTATGGTGGTGGCGGTGGTGGTGGAGACCCTCATCCTTCCAGCGGCGGAGGTGGTGGGGACCTCCATCCTTCTGGCGGAGGAAGTGGTCCACCACCCCCTCCAGGCGAAGGCGTGGTGGGTCACTCCGTTAGAATACTACTACTCATATTTTGGATCATATCCATGAATGACAAAGGAGACTACGTCTCATTAGAGCTCCTATTACAGATCAACTCCTGGCAGATTGGTTCACAAAATCCCTCATCCCTACCATAGCAAGAGATGTTGCCATGCGAGGTGTTGTCACCGAAGAACAAGCCATCAAAAGTGTCCACATACTAGACTTAGTCTACACTCAATCCGGCACTTTGTTTGATATTCTTCCTGATGCACCCCGTGACATTAATGACCCTGCGAAACCACATAAGGGACTCCAAATTGATGGAATCATTGGTTCCCTTAACACCTAGCCTGCTTCTAGAATTGTTGGATCATCCCACCTTCATGGTTCCTCCCCATTACTGACTCAGGATGGACATAGCACAAGCTCCTTGCGCCATGTCTAACCTGGAGGTTTCGCAGAATTGTCCTAATCAACGCAAAAATCTCCTTGTAGCCATCGGTCCACTCGACCCTGATTCCTCGAATACCATCATGTTCCGACTTGACCACTTCAAGCCGAGGCTCTCCCACCAGCTCGCATTCCAAGTTTCTGCGAACATTGCTGGGAAGATTGTCCATCCTACCATTTTAGACGAAGTCGCCTCCACTTCTGTCATGTCGATTGCCTATTGGAGAGCCATTGGATCCCCCGAATTGAATCGTTATCCTACCATGTTGAAAGCATTCGATGGGCGTGTCTTTCAACCTCATGGGCTCTTACAAGCTCTTACCATTGAGTTGGGCGGAAAGACTGTAACCGTTAACGTGGAAGTGGTCTCAGCCCCAATAGATTATAATCTCTTGCTTGGTTGCAATTGGTTTTATGCCATGCAGGCAGTAGCCTCTTCAGTATTCCACATAGTACAAATCCCCCACCAAGGATGAATTGTTACTATTGACCAATTAGATTTTTGCGCACTAGACACTACTACTCATCCTGGTGACCATGTTCCTTCCATTGGAAAAATGGAAAAACAGTATGAGAGTATAGGGGTTGGCCTTTTGAAAGATTCATCTCTCGTGGGAATTTTTCCGACGATGGACCCCCCTAATCATGTCGCTACGATGAACATGATCTCCACAAAGATTTTATCTCACTCTATTGATGCTTGGCTTGTACCGGATGAAGCCACAACACACCTACTTGGAGATATAATGCCTCTTTCACCTGCTGAACGTATTTACAATTTTATCCAATCAGCACCAGAGGACCATTTAACCGTGACCTCCCCATCCTATTCTCTACGACGGACGTCATCTCTACCTAATCTCTTACTTCGGACTTTTCATTTAAATGAGTCCATCATGGAATTTATGAATGTTGACGATGGCCCATGGGATGATCTCCATCATAGGTCATCTTTTCTTCCTCCTTTGGCATACATAGAGGACAACATCCACACCCTCTTTTCACCAGACATCTACCCGTTCCCTCATTCCCCCATTCTTACATGTCTTACGGACACAGAGGGAAACTTGGCCAACATTGAGCCAACCACTCCGGTAGACATCTCGGTGAAACCTGGTACACTGGAACACATTCACATAGGCCAGAAGTGTTCCCCTAAAGAAATAGCCACTGGCATGACCTTATTTAAGCAATTTCGAGACGTATTTTCTTGGTCCTATGAGGAGATGCCTAGGATAGACCCTGCAATTGTTTATGATGAAGTAAAAACATATCCCGGCGTCAAACCTGTACGCCAAAAGTTGCGACTAGTACACCCCCGGAAGATGGAAGCAATCAATGCAGAGATTGAAAAGCTCTTAAAGGATGGTTTTATTTATCCTGTCCCATTGAAAGATTGGGTCTCAAATGTCGTCCCTGTGAACAAAAATAAGGGTACCATTCGCATCTGTGTCGATTATCAGGACCTTAACCGGGCTTGTCCAAAAGACAACTACCCTACCCCCTTCATCGACCAAATTATCGACAATTGTGCCAGAAGCATCATCTTCTCATTTATGGATGGCTTTTCTGGTTACAGCCAGATTGAGATCAACCTCGCCGACCAACATAAGATGGCTTTCATCTGCCGGTGGGGAACGTTTGCATACTGCAAACTCCTGTTTGGCCTTAAAAATGCTGGCGCCACATTTCAGCGGGCTATGTCATATTCATTCCATGATATTAAGGACTTTGTGGAACCTTACCTTGACGATCTCCCTACTCATTCAAAGCAGCGTGAGTTCGACATTGATCATCTAATGGCCATTTTCCTCAGATGCAGATGGTACAATATCCGTCTGAATCCTCATAAGTGTATCTTTTGTGTTGAGTCTGGATGCCTCTTAGGATTTATCGTTTCAAAGGATGGGATCCGCATTGATCCCTTAAAGGTGGATGCCATCATCAACCTGCCACCCCCCGATTGATGTGACAGAACTTCAAAGTCTCCAAGGGAAGGTGACTTATTTAAGACGTTTTGTTTGCAATTTCACGGAGAAGACTCAGGGGTACATTAGACTGCTCAAGAAGGACATCCCCTTCATTTGGGACGACCAAGCTCAAGGTCCTTCGACAATATCAAACATGCCATCACGCATGCCCCTGTGCTCCAACCACCCAATTATTATCGAGATTATATATTATATCTCACCACTTCTGCTACCACTATCGCCATGGTTTTGGTACATGAGGTTTAAAACACCCAGGAACATGTAATATACTATGAGATTACGGGTCTTGCTGACGCTGAAACTAGATATTCACATGTCGAAAAACTCGCATTCGCGGCGGTTATCGCTGTTTAGAAGTTCCGGCACTATATCTTGCTCTGCACCACCACCATCATCGCCAACCGGAACCCCATGTACCACGTCTTGACACATCAAGTGCTTGGGGGCAAGTATTCACGCTGGATCGTGATACTGCAAGAATTTGATCTTCTTTTCGAGAAAGCCAAGTCGAAAAAGTATTTGGTGTTTGCCGAGCTGATTTGTGACCTTCCCCATCTTGATGCAAAAGTTGAGTACAATGAATCTTTTCGAAATGAATCATTGTTTCTCATCAGTATGACTGATCCATGGTATGGAGATATCTCATTATATCTTCAAACCCAACGCTTCAACCTTCAACTATCTCACAACGACCGTTGTAAGATACGTCACCATGTGAAGTATTATTTAATCATCAATGATACTTTGTATTGCCATGGCATTGATTCAATTCTTCGACGATGTCTCACTCATGATCAGGCTAAACGCTTTCTCAATGACTGTCACGCTGGGGCATGTGGAGGTCACCTCTCCAGGATGGCTACAGCCTAGAAAATTTTGCATGCAAGATATTTTTGGCCTACTATCTTCAAAGATTATATTGAGGCCGTAAAAAAATGTCCTCCTTGCCAACACTTACATATGAAGAAGAACACCCATCCCGCCCCATTACATCTGGTTATTGTCGTGGGCCCCTTCACAAAATGCGGCATTGACTTTATGCATTGTAATCCTAGCTCGACTGGGGGGCATAGTTACATCATTGTAGCTGTGGATTACTTTACAAAGTGGGCCGAAGCTATGCCTACATACCAAAATGATGGCAAAACCACCGCACTCTTCATGTTCAATCATGTAATAGCGCGGTTCGGAGTTCCTCAGGCAATTGTTACGAATCATGGTTCCCATTTTTAGAACCATATAGTTGACGAAATGAGCGATAAGTTGGGTTTTCGCCATGAAAATTCAACACCCTACTACCCGCATCCGAATGGATAGGTCGAGGCCATTAACAAAGTCTTGAAAACTATGGTCCAAAGGATGGTAGGTACGCAGAAATCCAATTGGCATAACATGCTCTTTTCAGCGTTATGGGCCTATAGAACCTCCATTAAAACTGCCATAGGTTTCACTCCTTTCCAACTAGTCTATGGACTGGAAGCTGTCCTACCTATAGAGTGCGAAATTTCGTCTCTATAACTCGCTATCGAACTTCTTCCTAACACTACTGCCGAGGAAGAATGTCTCCTGCACTTAGAAAAAATTAATGAGTCCCACTGAGATGCCATTCTTGTTAATGAAGTGCACAAGAAACGCATCAAATCCCAACACGACAAGTCAGTTGAACCTCGTATCTTTCATGAGGGTGACCTAGTCCTCACTTATGACCAGAAGCATGACAAACTAGGAGCAGGAAAGTTCGAATCCATGTGGCATGGACCTTACATTGTCAGACGTGTTTTGGAGAAGGGAGTTTACAAGCTTGAATACTATGACATAATCTCTTTGGGTGAACCCCGCAATGGGATTTACCTGAAGAGATACTACGCCTAGACTCATCACGCTTAGACTTTCTTGTATATACTATACATGGCATGTTTTTTGTGTTTTTGTGTGCTGTGATGCTTTTGTTTCAGAGTGTCTTTAGATCTTGTTTCCACTCCTTATACCATGTTCTGTCTGCGTGTGCAGATTGCAATGTGCTATGGATTCGCAGACGGTGCCAGCCGACATACCCGTAACCTTGCTTTGGTAGCCTGGGTACTATATTCCCCAACAAGTGAGCTCATTAGCTCAGGAGGAAGTTGCCTAGGGTTTTCCACCAACAATGCCGCAGAGTATTAGGTAGTTATCAGAACCCTAACTAATGCCATTTCCTTGGGTATGAATCACATTGTCATCCACATGGATTCTCAATTAGTGGTTTCCCATCTTAACTGGGTTTACGCCATCCGTAATCCCACCTTACTCCGCCTCTCTTCAGATGAGTACGTCTCCTCGAAAGGTCATTTGAATCCGTTCAGTACCTACACATTCCATGAGAGTTAAACACAGTTGCTGACTCGATGGCTAACTTCATTTTGGATTGGTACATCGCACACACATAATACTCATAATATGTAAAAGCATTCACAACATGTAAATAATGCAAACATGTAAACAAGATCACATCACTCATCATTTTAAAACACATCATGTATAAATCACCAAGAATGTCTATATATATATATATCGCTCAAAAGTAGTGCTGGTACAAAATTTGAAGCACGATGGATTTCAGTGAGTCTCTACAAAATATAAAGCATCGTAGCTTTCAGTAGTACAAAATATGAGGCCTCTAAGCTCTCAGTACAAGTATAGTAGTGTCATCAGGCTTGACGCCTGACCCATACACCACCCCTAGCATGGACAGCCTGCTGTCGTTGAGTGAGGAAGCAATCCACGGTCCTTGCTACCTTGCGGAGTAGGGAATTGAAGCATATGGACGCTCCAACCCCAAACCTCTGCATAGGTCTCGACAGGTCATCTATCGCTGGCTCAGGAACCTCCACTGTCAACTGGGACAAGTTCCTATACACCTCCTCCATCTCCTCGATGGTAGCATGAGCACCTAGGGGCACAACTTCCTCCCCACCTCTGTCTCTCCTCGCCAGGAGGGAAAGTCCTACCGACCGTACGGGCCCCACATCTACACACACATGTTATATACTTGTTAGCACTGCATAAAGAAAATGATAAAGATACAAAATCAAAAGTACAAGGGTTTTTGTTCTCACCTATGTCACCCCATGCTGCATCCTCGGGAAGCACCAAGTCAGGATCCTCTCTGAAATCCATACCATTGTACGATAAGTCCTCAACCATGAGTAACTGGTCTTCCATCTAGCTGAAGAACTCGGGACCAAAACTAATGATAGGTCCTCCACCATGACGAGTCATCACCTCAGCCCATCTGAGCATGTGGGGATCTTGAGGCTCCCTGTCATCTAGTACCACCTGTGGACACAAGAGAGGGATCCGCTCCAAGAGGAATGATACCACAATCGACCCATAACCAAACTGCTTGAGTTCTCCCCACCGACACTTGGTCAGCTAAGCTCAGATGTTTGCGAGGAGACCCTCGCACCAGTTGAAAACCATGGGGGACATGCATTCCTCCGCATAAAGCATCTGAGTCCGAGTAGCCATATGTGGGGCTTGGATACCCACCGCTCTAGTAATAGTAAACAATATGGTACGTAGTGGGTGGCTCACCACATCCTTGATAAGAATCTTCCCACTGGAAGACCGAGAAAGAGTAGTACAATGCTCTGACACCATGTCATCAACTGTGCAGTCACTGGCCCGTGTTCCAGTAAGATGTACGGGTTCCCCTCTCCAGGACAGACCTATGAGAAAATAGATGTCCTCAACATCTATTGTGAGGATATGCTCACCAATCATGAAATATTGTTGGGCCACATCCCAACTCTGGAGCATGTGTGATAGCAATGGGATTTGGGATCTCATCCCCTGAACCTCAAAGAACTTGAGTAAACCACAGTTCCTCAAGGCATCTATGCATTGTGGATCATTGGTAGTTTGTTCATCTTCTATTTCCTGTTCCCATTCCCGCCAATCTAAAACCATGTTGGCTAGCAAGCAACCTGCCAAGAAGGGCATATAAACATTGTTAGATCCTACTTCAACCTTTGCAAGTTCATTTTTTGGATTAAATTTGATGTTTGGGAAGTGCGACTCCGTCGCCGCACTGCACTTTTGCGTACAGTGCAATGTCATCGCACTTCACCCATTCGGTACTTCCACCGAGTCGGTCTTGTCATAGCTCCCGAAAGGGCCAACTGCAACGAGCCGAGAGTGCAGTAGCCCTCCATGAATTCATCAAAAAACCCAAAAAATGAACCTAAAAACAAAATCTAATCCACTGGAAAGTTGCTGGATGAAGTTTAGGCTTACCTGCTCCTGACGGTGGGTGAAATGGTGGATCATAGCTCCCGGAATCGGTGAAGGAATTTTTGGCTCCAAATTGGTACTTCTCCTCCCAAATTGGAAAATGAAACAATGAAATCTATTTTTGGCCCATTTTTCTATTTATAAATAGAATGGAATATTCCTTTTCAAATATTTTGATTCTCTTGGGCCATTTATCATAGTTTTTGACCATTTTTGTCATATTTGAGGCTATTTGACACATTTTCTAGCGTGCAGGAGTTGTAAGTGGTCTTTTGTGTCATTTCTCATATCACAATGGTCATCACAGGTATGAACGCTCCCTTGAACGTTTTGTCGTTATTTTTTGCAACGGTTAGTCTGTAATTATTGTGTGATGATGAATTTACTCTTTGTTTTTTCTCGTACTCACGAAACTATGAGAACAAGTACCAAGTTATGATTTATCACTTTTCTGGGCTTGTTGAACTTCCACAGAAAAGGACACCCCATGGAGTCTACCGTTAAGCTCTTTTTAGGCTCTCGAAAAATGAAAATATTGCCAAGCGAACTTGTCGTGTTCATGCTTGTTAAAGTATTTGAATGGGCGTCTTCCTGCTGATAGTTTACCCCTTTTTCGGACTAGGAGGCACTAATTACGAAAAAGGTATACTCTAGCCAATCATGACTGGAAGAGTCCTCTCCCAAGTTGTTTTACCCTTTTTTGGGCAATGAGGCTAACTTTATGAAAAAGGACCGTTGGAGTATTCTTTAGATCTTTTCAAGCTCTCTAAACATGAAATGATGACCGAGTTTTCCTTCTATGGAATCGTTAAAATTTTCACATTGAAGGGCCCGTCATGGGACGAACCCCTCCTATTCCAGGTTTGGAAAATATTTGGGATTGGACTCATCTATGAGATGAGCTATACCGAGCATCTGGTTATCCTCATCAAGCTCGTAAAAAACACATGAGGCACTCATCATTCATGATGGGGAAAAAAGAAATCATTTTTGTTACATACCTTATTAGTGGCAGTATGCAGTCGTTCTTGAACATGGCACTCATCTGCATTTACATACAGCACTTGGATCATCCGTTTGTCCTCGAGTTCCACTTATTTCCTGAATCTTGTTACTCCTTTGAGTCATTCAAAGAAAATCTTCCATCATCAGTTGCTTTGAGAATTTGTGTCACACTTGTCATGTCAATACTGCCAAGTCATGCCATGCCCGTGTTCGAGAATATGTCTATCATTTATCATTTGTAGTCAATACACCCACCCTCACGTCAGTCTACTCTGAGTCTGTCTTGCATGTTACTGTACCATCCGATCTACCCTATACTTCTTTGTCGTGTTTCGTGTCAATTGATCGGGGATTCATCATGGCCCTCCTTCGACGGATTCATCCTTGTCGACTTCAACACATCATCTGAGGATTGAATCTAGAAACCAATCGAGTACCTTGGCCCTGCATGCCTCAATGGCAGGTTACCTCGCTTTCATCATGAGTTTACATCATTGACTCTTGATTGAAATATTTCATCTTGCGTTCGAATTCAACTCATTTATTCACGCTTGATGATATGTACTGTGATACCTTGTGAATCATTGACATCAATGGTGATCTCCCTCGTGCTTGTTAACAGTTTACATCAATGATCGGTAATCAAGTGGTTTCTACCATGTTCAATGTCAAGACATTTGTAATCACATGGATAGATTCGTATCATTGCGGGTTCAGCTTGAAGACCTTGGGGAGTCATGTTTTACCCAGGTTGCAATGGAGTTTGTATTGAATTATATCTCATGGATCCACTCTTGTATTGGTCGTGGCCGTGTTATCATCTCATCATGGATCTACGCTTGTGTCTAGTAGCCATGATTGTGTTCAGTCGGTCATTAATACCATGGATCTGTAATGTATTGGTCGGCAGACATGTTGTACTTCAGTTGAGATTGTCAGTTCAGAGTCAGTTGTATTGTAGCAGTGTCCTTCGTCTGGTGAGTCTATTACCATTACTTCTATCAAAAGCACTTCACCTGTCTATCTTCAACAACTTCATGCTTTGGGGGGCATTCTGTTACACCCAAAATCTACTCATCATAAGATTCACTGTATACACCCCTGAAGATTCCTGGACTAAGTAATCATCCTGGGAGTATTTGTACCCAATTGTGCTAAGTTTTGAAGGGTCATCGCAGGCTGCACACTAGCAACATGCGACATCACACCTTGCTCCATTACAGGGTCGGACGAATATAGTTAGATGGAAAAAATAGCTTCTTCGAGGTCCATCTCGAAGCTTGCTGACTTGGGACCCTATCCCTGACCTCTTGGAAGAGATGGCACTCGGCTCCTAAATCTTTGGAGAGATCCCTTAAGCCTCTCCTACCATGTCTCAACCTATCCTATCCATACCCTATCCATTTAGTCCTATATAAATGAAGCTCACTCCCATCCCAAAGGGAGGAAGGCTATGGTATCTACATGCTGGTGAAATCACTCTTAGAACATCTCCACTCACCCATTCGAGAACTCATACTTCCTTGGAAGGATATGGAAATTGGCTTCGTCGGAGAAGGGCTACAACATTAAGCCTTGGTTTTGGTTCTATATCTCTATTATGTACTCCTCTATTTGCAGTAATACAAATGATTTCCACCAATATTGTTCATGTGTGCAATGATATTGAGTAGTTTACTTGCTTAATTATTTACTTAGATCTCTTATTGTATAGATCACTTTTACTGGTTTCTCTTGTTTCTTATCTTGACAGGTCTTGCAGCTTGGATCTGATGACCATGAGACATGGAGCAACATTCAGGAGAAAGGATTGCGAAGTGAAATGTAAGGCATCTAGTACTCGATCCTTAAGTAGATCTAGGAAATGCATTAGTAGTCTGTTCTATTTGTTCTAGACTCACTTTGAGCTAGGGAGATCCGGCTTGTGTCCGCTTGAGTGGATTGTTTGATAACACTATTAGAAGGCCATCTCTTGTACTTTGTTTGTACCTTGGTTGTATTATTGCTCTATCTATCTCTGAGGAAGTTGTGGGGTTTTTCACCTTAGGGTTTTCCCCACGGAAACTCTGTGTGTCTATAGTCTCTTATGTTTTCCTCTTGTTGTGATTGACATGCTTGATATGATTGATATGCTATACATGTTATTCTTTCAGTAAAGATCCTAGAGTATATTGAATTAATGCTAAAAAATTAACAGTAAACTCATGTCGAAAGTGAGGTAACCTGCCATTGAGGCATGTAGGTCCAAGGTACTTGGTTGGTTTCTAGATTCAATCCTTGGATGATGTGTGGAAGTCAACAAGGATTAATCCGTCGAAGGAGGGCCATAATGAATCCCCCATCATCGACATGAAACACGACAAAGGATGTGTAGAGTGGATCGGATGGTACAATAATATGCGATACTGACTCAGAGTAGACTGACATGATTGAAGGCATACTGACTGCAAAGAGATGAATAGTGAAAGTATTCTTTAACATGGGCATGGCATGACTTGGCAGTATTGACATGACGAGTATGAAACAAATTCCTAATGAAACTGATGATGGAATCTTTCTTTGAATGACTCAAAGGAGTAACAAGACTCAGGAAGTAAGCGGAACTCGAGGACAAACAAATGATCCAAGTGCTGTATTCAAATGCAGATGAGTGCCATGTTCAAGAATGACTAGGTACTGCCACTGATAAAGATGTAATATAAAAGCTTTCCTTTTTCCCCATCATGAATGATGAGTGCCTCATGTGGTTTTTACGAGCTTGATGAGGGTAACCAGATGCTCGGTATAGCTCATCTCATAGATGAGTCCAATCCCAAATATTTTTCGAACCTGAGATAGGAGGGGTTCGTCCCATGATGGGCCCTTCAATGTGAGAGTTTAACGAGTCCATAGAAGGTAAACTCGGTCATCATTTCATGTTTAGAGAGTATGAAAAGAACTTAAGAAGACTCCAACAGTCCTTTTTCATAAAGTTAGCCTCATCACCTGAAAAAGGGTAAAACAACACGAGAGAGGACTCTTCTAGTCATGAGTGGCTGGAGTATACTTTTTTCGTAACTCCTGTCCCCTGGTCCGAAAAATGGGTAAACTATCACCAAGAAGATGACGATTCAAATTCTTTTACAAGTGTGAACGTGACAAGTTCACTTGGCAATCTTTTCGTATTTCGAGAGCCTGAAAAGAGCTTTAAGACAAACTCTGGGAGGTTCCTTTTTCGTAGGATTTTAACGAGCCCAGAAAAGTGATAATTTGTAACTCAGTAACGTATTCTCATAGTTTCAAGAGCACAAGAAAGAACAAAGAGTAAGCTCATAATCATTAAATAATTAGAATCTAATGAAATAAAAAGATAAATGACAAAATACACAAGGGGTGTTCATACCTGAGATGACCACTCCAATGCGAAAATGGCGTAGAAAGGAACTTCACAACTCCTGCACACTCGAAAACTAGGTCAAATGGTCAACCGAACGTTCAAATATAATAAAATCGATCCAAACTATAGAAAATGGCATCATGGCATCAAAATATTTGAAAAAGGAATATTCTAAATTTTGTTTATAAATTGAAATAAAAACCAAATATAGTCACCATTGTTCTATTTACCAAATCTGGGAAGAGTAGTGCCATTTGGAACCAAATCTTCACTCGTCGATTCCGGGAGCTATGAGCATCCATTTCACTCACCGTCAGGAGAAGGTAACCCTAAGCTTCATCCAACATGATTGTAGTGGATTACATTTTAGAATTTCAGTCATTTTTTGTGTTTTAGCTTGATTTGGGAAGGGCCATTACGCCCTCAGCTCCTTGTAGTTAGCCCTTTCGGGAACTACGATGAGACTTGGTCATTGCAATGATCTCACAGTTGGACTGCGATGAGGTCACTCTATTTGTAAAAACAAGGTGTGACGACGGCGACGTCCATCCCAAAATCCAAGCCAAGCTCAAAAGAAAGACTATTAGTGGTTGAAGCCAGTTTTAACATTGTTAAAACTCTCCTATTGGCAGGTTCGAAGCATCCAAAATGGATTTGGAATGGTGAGAAAGGGAACATGAGTTGGATGATGAACAAGCTACAAATGATCCACGAAGTGAGGAAGCATTGAGGAACTGTGGGCTCCTCAAGTTCTTCCCCATTCAGGAGATGAGATCCCAAATCTCACTACTAACTCATATGCTCCGATGATGGGATGCGTCCCAGCAATACTTCATGATTGGTGAGCACAAGCTTACCATAGATGTCGAGGAAATCTACTTTCTGACCGGATTGTCCCGAAGAGGGGACAATGTGCTACATACTGGATCATGTGGGAGTGATTGGACTGTGGATGATATGATCCAACAGCATTGCAGTCCCAACACCCGTGCATCTAGTGGAAATATTCCCATTAAAGATGTACGGGAACATCCATTACGCGCCATACTATTCACCATTACGAGGATGGTGGGGAGCCAAGCTCCTCACTTAGCCACCAGGGCACAGAGGATTTATGCGGAGGACTGTATGTCTTCGAATATATTTAACTAGTGCGAGGGAGTCCTTGCAAACATGCGAGCTCATCTAACAAAGTGTCGGCGGGGAGAGCTCAAACAGTTTGGCTATGGGTCGATAGTGATCTCATTCTTACTAGAACGGGTTCCCCTTTTGCGTCCTCAAGGACCACTAGAGGATAGGGATCCTAGAGATACTCACATGGCTAGGTGGACCGATGTGATGTGATGGCCCGACATGGTGGGGGGCCCATTATTGGATACCCTCCTGAGTTCTTCACTTGGATGGAGGGCTAGTTTCTGATGGTGGAGGACTTCCCATAAAGTGGTACAGAAGTTAGAGATGACCCAGACTTGCCACTATCAGAGGGAGGAGCATGGGGAGATCTCGGTAAGAACAAATGACCCTTGTACTTTTTAAAGTTTTGTGCACTTATGATTATTTTGATATAGTTCTGACAGGTGAACAACATGTGTGTGCAGATGTGAGGCTTGTACGACCAGTGGGGACCTCTCTTATGGATAGGAGAAAGAGAGAAGAGAGAAAAGTTGCGAGGCCAGCTGTGCACACTGCCATTGCGGAGATGGATAGAGTCTATGCCAACCTGAGTGGGTTGACACTAGACGATCCTGAGCCGTCGGTAGATGAGGTGCCGCAGCCCATGCAGGTACACATGGTTGGAGCTATTGCGCACTTCAACGCGCTACTTCACAGGGTTGCGAGAGCAGTTGACTGTTTCCAGACTCAGCAGGCTAGGGCTGTTAGACCTTCTAGGGTTGTACAGGTCAGGCGATAGGCCATATGTTGTTACTGCGAGTGTACTGAGAGCTTAGAGGCCTCAGATTTTTGTACTACTGAAAGC
Organism: Larix kaempferi; assembly: GCA_027924585.1. Lineage (NCBI taxonomy): Eukaryota > Viridiplantae > Streptophyta > Pinopsida > Pinales > Pinaceae > Larix > Larix kaempferi. The sequence continues at coordinate 22,500,128 of BSBM01001346.1, forward strand.
TGCGAGGCTTTGGATTTTGTAGAGACTCACAGAAATCCGTCATGCTTCAGAATTTTGTACTAGCACTACCTTTTGAGATTATATATATATAGACATTCCGACGATTTATACATTATTTGTTTCGAATGAGTGAATGATGTGGTCTTGCTTATGTGTTTGCTTATAGAATGAATTAATTACATGTTATGTCTACTTTTAACAATTCATGAATATGCTTATGTGTGTGCAATGTACCAATCTAAAATGAAGTTGGCCATAGAGTTGGAAAATGTGTTAACGTCTTGTGGAATGTGCAGGTACTGAATGGAGTCAAAGGACTTTTCTAGAAGATGGACCTGTTGATAAAGACGGATTAATATAGGGTTGCGGATAGCATAGAATCGGTTAATATGAGAGACCACTAGTTGAGAATACAGGTGGATGACAACATGGTCCATACCCAAAGAAATGGCTTATGTTAGGGTTCCAATGACTGCTTGATATTCTGCAGCATTGTTGGTTGCGAAACCTAGACACATTCCTCCTGAGCTGAGAAGCTTTCCCATAGGTGAATAGATAACCCAGGCTACCGAAGCAAGGTTGTGGGTATGCCGACTGGTGCCATCCACGAATCCGAAACAAGTTGCCATCTGCACACGCAGATAGAACATGGTATAAGAAACAAAAAAAGACCTAAACATGCAAGAAATCAAAGCGTCACACCACATAGAAAACACACATGCACGCCATGTACAGTATATACAAAATTACTCATGCATGAAAGACTCAAGCATAGTACCTCTTCAGGTAGAGCCCGTTGCGGGGCTCAACCAAATATATCCCGTCATAGTCTTCAAGCTCATAAGCTCCTTTCTCTAAAACATGTTTTACTATGTAAGGTCCATGCCACATGGACTCAAACTTGCCTGCCCCCAGCTTATCATGTTTTTGGTCATATGTAAGGACCAAATCTCCTTCGCTGTAAGCATGGGGTTCTACTGACTTATCATACTGCGATTTGATGCATTTCTTATGAGCCTCGTTGGAAAGAGAGACATCTTGATGAGTTTCATTGAGTTTAGCTAGGTAGAGGAAACGTTCTTCCTTGGTAGTAGTGTTTGGGATGAGTTCGATGGCGAGATTTAGAGATGGGATCTCACACTCTATAGGGAGGAATTCCTCCAATCCATACACTAGTTGGAAAGGAGTAAATCTAGTGGCGGTTTTAATGGAAGTCCTATAAGCCCAAAGTGCATAGAAGAGCATATTATGCCAGTTGGACTTATGCGTACCTACCATTCGTTGGACCATAGTTTTCAAGACCTTGTTGATGGCCTCGACCTATCTATTCAACTGTGGGTAGTATGGTGTTGATTTTTCATGGCGAAAACCCAATCTATCGCTCAACTTGTCAACCATGTGGTTCATAAAGTGAGAACCATGGTCGGTAACTATCGCTTGAGGAACTCCAAACCGCGATATTACATGATTGAACATGAAGAGCGCGGTGGTCTTTCCGTCGTTCATGTATGTAGGAATTGCCTCGGCCCACTTAGTAAAGTAGTCCACAGCTACAATGACGCAACTATGCCCCCCGGCCGAGGTAGGATTACAATGCATGAAATCTATGCCCCATTTAGCGAGGGGGTAATGGCAATAATCGGGTGTAATGGGGTGGGGTGGGTGTGCTTTTTCATATGAAAGTGTTAACATGGAGGACATATTTTGACGGCCTCAATACAATCTTTGAAGATAGTAGGCCAATAATATCCTACGCGCAAAATATTCTGGGCTATAGCCATCGCAGAGAGGTGACCGCCACACACCCCAGCGTGACATTCATTTAGAATGTGTTCAGCCTCATCATGAGTGAGACAATGTCGGAGAATGGAATCGACACCACGATGATACAATGTATCAGTGATGATCAAGTAATACTTTATATGGTGGCATATGCGAAGACGGTCGTCACGAGACAGTTGAGGACTGAAACATTGGGTTTGAAGATACAATGTGATATCTCCATACCATGGGTCAGACATACTAATAAGAAACAATGAATCATCCGGAAGGGAGTCATTGGGCTCAGACTCTTCATCAGTATGGGGGAGGTTGCAGATGAGCTCGGAAAACACTGATGACATTTTAGACTTGGCCTTTTCAAAAAGAATATCAAATCCTTGCAGTATCACGATCCAGTGTGAATACATGCCCCCCAACACCTGTCGTGTCAGAATGTGGTACATGGGATTCGAATCAGCGATGATGGTGGTGGTGCGGAGAAAAATGTAGTGTCGAAACTTCTGCATGACTACGACAGCCGCAAGAGCGAGTTTTTCAACATGTGAATACCAGGTTTCAGTTCCAATGAGACCTTTGCTGGCATAATAGATCACATGTTCCTAGGCGTCCTGGTCTTCCTGAACCAAAACCATGGCGATAGTGGTGTCGGAAGCCGTGAGATATAGAATGTAATCTCGATAGTAATTCAGCGATTGGAGCATGGGGGCATGAGTGATGGAATGCTTCAAACTATCAAAATATTGTTGAGCGCGATCATCCCAAATGAACGGGATGTCTTTCTTCATCAATCTCATGTATCCCTGTGTCTTTTGCGCCAAATTACAAATGAAGCACCGTAAACAAGTCGATCTTCCTTGTAGACTCTGAAGTTCTGTAATATTGGTCGCAGGTGGACGAGAGACTATGGATTCCACCTTCAAGGGATCAATGCAGATCCCATCTTTTGAGACAATAAACCCTAGGAGGTGTCCAGACTCGACCCAGAAAATACACTTATGAGGATTCAGATGGATATTGTACCGACTGCATCTAAGGAAAACGGTCGTCAGATGATCAAAGTGGAACTCATGTTGCTTTGAATGGGCAGGGATATCGTCCAAGTAAGGTTCCACAAAGTCCTTCACATCGTGGAAAGCGTATGACATGGCCCACTAGAATGTGGCACTAGCGTTTTTAAGACCAAACAAAAGTTTACAGTATGCAAACATTCCCCAAGGACTGATGAAAGCAGTCTTGTGTTGGTTGGTGGGGTGAATCTCAATTTGGTTGTACCCAGAAAATCCATCCATAAATGAAAAGATTACGCTTCCGACACAATTGTCGATAATCTGGTTGATAAAGGGAGTCGGGTAGTTGTCCTTGGGACAAGATTTGTTGAGATCTCAATAATCGACACAGACGCGAATAGTACCCTATTTTTTAGTAACAGAGATGACGTTAGAGACCCACTCTGTCAATAGGACAGGGTAAATGAATCCGGCCTTCAAGAGTTTCTCAATTTCTGCCTTGATTGTCGCAGTCTTCCGGGGGTGTACCAGTCTCAACTTTTGGCGGACAGGTTTGATGTCGGGATAGGTTTTGATCTCGTGCAAAACAATGGAGGAGTCTATCCCAGGAATCTCTTTGTAGGTCCAAGCGAATACATCTTGAAATCGTTTGAATAAGGCCATAGCAGTAATGACTTCTTCAGGGGAACACTTCTGGCGTAACTGACTGTGTTCCATTATACCAAGTTTAACCAAGATGTCAATTCAAGTGGTAGGCTCAATGTTGGCTAAGTTGTCTTCATAATTCATTTGACACACGAGTATCAAAGATTGAGAGCCAGAAAGGACATCCGATGTAGAGATGGTGCGAATTGTTTTCTCCACAGTAGCCAAAGCGGGAAGGGAAGACAAACGATGATGGAGGTCTTCCCATGGAGGATCATCCGCACTCATGATTTCCATAATGGATTCATCAGAATGAAAAGTCTGTAGGAATGGATCAGATGATGTCTGTTGCAGAGAACTAGGGGTGGAGGTCATAGCTAAGTGATCCTCCGGGGTTGACTAGATAGCCTCGTACATAAGTTCGGTGGGTGACAAAGGCATAATGTCTCCAATCAAGTGCATGGTGGCTTCATCAGGTACAAGCCATGAATAAGTGGAGTTGGGAATAAATGAAGTCTATGAGGAGATCATGTTCACCGTTGCAACATGGTTGGGGGGATCCGGAGTAGGAAAAATGGCCATAAGGGATGAATCCTTAAGGACGCCAACCCCCACAATCTCATACTTCTGCGAAGATTGTCCAATGGAAGGAACATTATCGCCTGGGTGAGAAGTGGTGTCAGGCATGTAGAAATATAGTTGGTCGACTGTGACAATTTGGCCTTGCTGCGGGAATTGCACTATGCAGAAGACTAATGAGGCAACTGCAGTCATGGCGTAAAACCAATTACGACCAAGCAGAATGTTGTAATCTAACGGGGCAACTACTAATTCCACGTTAATGGTTGTGGTCTTGACCCCTAGCTCGACAGGTAAAGCTTGTAGGATCCCATGAGGTTGAAAGCCACGTCCGTCAAATGCTCTCAAAGTGGTAGAAGAATGGTTCAACTCGGGAGAGCCAATGGCTCTCCAACATGAGATCGACATGACTTAAGTGGAGGCACCCTCATCCAAAATGGAAGGATGGATTATCTTCTCAGCAATGCTTGTGGCAACTTGAAATGCCAGTTGATGGGAGAGACTTGGTTTGAAGTATTCTAGCCAGAACATAATGATGTTCGATGAATCCGGGTCAAGCAGTCATTGGAACCCTAACATACGCCATTTCTTTGGGTATGGACCATGTTTTCATCCACCTGGATTCTCAACTAGTGGTCTCTAATCTTAACCAAGTCTACGCTATCCGAAACCCTACCTTACTCTGTCTTTATCGACGATTCTGTATTTTGGAAACTTCCTTTGAGTCCATCCAGTACTTGCACATTCCACAAGATGTTAACACAATTGCTGACTCTATGGCCAACTTCATTTTAGATTGGTACATTGCACACACATAAGCATATTCATGAACTATTAAAAGTAGACATAACATGTAATTAATTCATTTTATAAGCAAACACATAAGAAAGACCACATCATTCACTCATTTGAAACACATAATGTATAAATCGCTGAAATGTCTATATATATATATATAATCTCAAAAGGTAGTGCTGGTACAAAAGTATGAAGCACGACGACTTTCAGTGAGTCTCTACAAAATATGAAGCCTCGCAGCTTTCAGTAGTACACAAATCTGAGGCCTCTAAGTTCTCAGTACACACACAGTAACAACGTATGGCCTATTTCCTGGCACGTATAGCCCTAGGAGGTCTAGCAGCCCTAGCCTGCTGAGTCTGGAAACAGTAAACTACTCTTGCAGCCCTGCAGAGTAGCGTGTTGAAGTGTGCAATAGCTCCAACCGTGTGTACCTGCATGGGCCGTGACACCTCATCTACCGACAGCTCAGGAACGTCTAGTGTCAACCTACTAAGGTTGGCATAGACTCTATCCATCTTCACGATGGTAGTGTGCACAGCCGGACCCATAACTACTCCTTCTTTTCTCTCTCTTCTAGCAAGAAGAGAGGTCCCCTATGGTCGTACAGGCCCCACATCTGCACACACATGTTGTTCACCTATCAGCACCATATCGTAAAAATCATAAATGCACAAAAATTTAAAAAGTACAAGGGTCATTTGTTCTTACCGAGATCTCCCCATGTTGCTCCCTTTGGTAGCGGCAAGTCCGAGTCATCTCTAAAGTCCGTACCACTATATGCGAAGTCCTCCACCATTAGTAACTGGCCCTCTAGCCAAGTGAAGAACTCAGGAGGGTATCCAATAATGTCGGGGCCATCACATCGGTCCACCTAGCCATGTGAAGATCTCTAGGATCCCTATCCTCCAGTGGTACCTGAGGACACAAAAGGGGAACCCATTCCAGTAAGAATGAGATCACCACTGATCCATAGCCAAACTATTTGAGCTCTCTCCGTCGATAGTTTGTCATTTGAGCTCACACGTTTGCAAGGACTCCCTTGCACCAATTAAAGATCTGCGGAGACATATAGTCCTCTGCATAAAGCATCTGTTCCCTGGTGGCTAAGTGAGGAGTTTGGATCCCCACCATCCTCGTAATGGTGAATAGTATGGCACATAATGGACATTCCCGTACATATTTAATGGGAATCTTCCCACTAGATGCACGGGTGTTGGGACTGCAATGCTATTGGATCATAACATCCATGGTCCGATCACTCCCACGTGATCCGGTAAGTAACACATTGTCCCCTCTTCAGGACAATCCAGTTAGAAAGTAGATGTCCTCGACATCTATAATAATCTCGTGCTCACCGATCACAAAGTATTGCTAGGCCGCATCCGAGCATCGGAGCATATGAGTTAATAGTGGGATTTGGGATCTCATCCCCTGAATGCAGAAGAACTTTTGTATCCCACAGTTCCTCAATGCTTCCACAGATCGTGGATCATTTGCAGCTTGTTCATCATCCAACTCGTGTTCCCTTTCTCGCCATTCCAAAACCATTTCGAATGCTTGGAACCTGCTAATAGGAGAGTTTTAACAATGTTAAAACTTGCTTCAACCATTGATAGTCTTTGTTTTGAGCTTAGCTTGGCTTTGGGGATGGACGTCACTGTTGTCGCACCTCGTTTTTACAAATAGAGTGATGTCGTCATAGTCCAGCTATGAGATCATTGTGATGACCCAGTTCTGTGACAGTTCCCGAAAGGGCCAACTGCGACGAGCCGAGGGTGCAATTTCCCTTCCCAAATCAAGCTAAAACACAAAAAATGACTGAAATTCAAAAATGTAAACCACTACAATCATGCTGGATGAAGTTTAGGGTTACCTACTCCTGACTGTGAGTGAAATGGATGCTCGTAGCTCCCGGAATCGACGAGTGAAGATTTGGCTCCAAATGGAACTACTCCTCCCAAATTTGGTAAATAGAACAATGGTGGCTATATTTGGTTTTTATTTCTATTTATAAACAAAATAGAATATTCCTTTTTCAAATATTTTGATGTTGTTATCCCATTTGCTATAGTTTGGATCGATTTTATTATATTTGAACATTTGGTTGACTATTTGACATAGTTTTCGAGTGTCCAGGAGTTGTGAAGTGCCTTTGTATGCCATTTTCACATTGGAACGGTCATCTCAAGTATGAACACCCCTTATATATTTTGTTGTTTATCGTTTCATTTCATTAAATTCTAATTATTTAATGATTATGAGCTTACTCTTTTTTCTTTCTCGTGCTCTTGAAACTATGAGAATACGTTACCGAGTTACAATTTATCACTTTTCGGGCTCGTTAAACTCCTACAGAAAAGGAACCACCGGGAGTCTGTCTTAAAGCTCTTTTTAGGCTCTCGAAATACGAAAAGATTTCCAAGCGAACTTGTCGTGTTCATGCTTGTAAAAGAATTTGAATGACTGTCTTCCTGGTGATAGTTTACCCCTATTTTGGACCAAGGGGCACTAATTACGAAAAAGGTATACTCTAGCCAGTCATGAATGGAAGAGTCCTCTCCCACGTTGTTTTACCCTTTTTCGGGTGATGACGCTAACTTTACGAAAAAGGACCATTGGAGTCTTCTTCAGTTCTTTTCAGACTCTCTAAACATGAAATGACAACCGAGTTTACCTTCTATGGACTCGTTAAACTCTCACATTGAAGGGCCCGTCATGGGATGAACCCTTCCTATCCCAGGTTCGAAAAATATTTTGGATTGGACTCATCTATGAGATGAGCTATATAGAGCATCTGGTTACCCTCATCACGCTTGTAAAAAACACATGAGGCACTCATCGTTCATGATGGAAAAAAGAAAATATTTTGTATTACATCTTTATCAATGGCAGTACCTAGTCATTCTTGAACATGACACTCATCTGCATTTGCATACGACACTTGGATCATTTGTTTGTCCTCGAGTTTCGCTTACTTCCTGAGTCTTGTTACTCCTTTGACTCATTCAAAGAAAGCTTCCATCATCAGTTTCATTAGGAATTTGTGTCATACTCGTCATGTCAATACTACCAAGTCATGCCATGCCCATGTTCAAGAATAATTTCACTATTCATCTCTTTGCATTCAGTGTGCCTTCAATCATGTCAGTCTACTCTGAGTCAGTCTCGCATATTATTGTACCATCCGATCCACTCTACACATCCTTTGTCATGTTTTGTGTCGATGATGGGGGATTCATTATGGCCCCCCTTCGACGGATTCGTCCTTGTCGACTTCAACACATCATCCAAGGATTGACTCTAGAAACCAACCAAATACCTTGGCTCTGCATGCCTCAATGGCAGGTTACCTCACTTTCGACATGAGTTTACATCATTGACACTTGATCAAAATATTTCGTCTTGCATTCGACTTCAACTCATTTATTCATGCTTGATTATATGTACGGTGATACCTTGGGGATCATTGACATTAATGGTGATTTTCCTTTCACTTGTTAACGCTATACGTCAATGATCAGTAATCAAGTGGTTTCTACCATGTTCGACGTCAAGACATTTGTAATCACATGGATATATTCGTATTTTTGCTTCAACCACTGATAGTATTTATTTTGATCTTAGTTTGGCTTTGGGGATGGACATCACCGTCGTCGGACCTCATTTTTACAAATAGGGCGATGTCATCACAGTCCAGCTATGACATCATTGCGACAACCCAGTCTCGTCGTAGTTCCTGAAAGGGCCAACTGCGACGAGCCGAGGGTGCAATGGCCCTTCCCAAATCAAGCTAAAACACAAAAAATGACTTAAATTCAAAAATGTAGACCACTACAATCATGTTGGATGAATTTTAGGGTTACCTACTCCTGATGGTGAGTGAAATGGTTGCTCATAGCTCCCAGAATCGACGAGAGAAGATTTGGCTCCCAGTATGGTTTCCATATTTGTTTAACGGACAATCCACTCGAGCAGATCCGAGCCGGATCTCCCTAGCTCAATGTGAGTCTAGAACAAATAGGACAGACTACAAATGGATTTCTAGATATACTTAAGGATCAAGTGCTAGATGTCTTACCTTTTACTTCGCAATCCTTTCTCCTGAATGTTTCTCCATGTCCGTCAAATGGTCTCAAAGTGGTAGGAGAACGGTTCAACTTGGGAGATGCAATGGCTCTCCAACATGATATCGACATGACTGAAGTGGAGGCGTCCTCGTCCAAAATGGAACGATGGATTATCTTCCCAGCAATGTTTGTGGTAACTTGAAATGCTAGCTGATGGGAGAGCCTCGGTTTGAAGTATTCCAGCCGGAACATAATGGTGTTCGATGAATCCGGGTCAAGTGCACCGATGGCAGTGAGGAGAGTTTTGCACCAATTAGGACAGTTTTACAAAACCTCCAGCGTTGACATAACGCAAGGAGCTTGCGCTAGGTCCTCTACAATGTTGTAGTTTTGAGCATCCCAAGCATTAGGATTGAAAACTGATTTTCTAATTGTGCTCTTGGGTGGAAGCAATATTGACTCTAGAGAAGGCTTCTCTATGGTGAGAGAAGTAGTTGGTATGGTGACTTCAGGCATTGAGGTGGAAGCTTTTTCAACATTACTTCCAATAGGTTCTTTGTAATATCCTAAATTTTGACTGACTATGTTTATATTATATATGGAGCGTAAGCCCGATGCATATGATTTATTTATGATGTACTTATATTTGGGCACGGACACTGAATGATGCACGTTTATTGTTATGTACCGGGCATGAAATCCCTGATGTACTTGATTGATGTTTATCATGAGATGTGAGTATAAACCCTAAAATACTAAGATGATCTTTGATTATATTGTGCAGATCCTTATTATGCATGACTGAATCTTATGATGTGTTGAGCATAAGCTCTAGAGTGCATGGATGACCTATGTGTTGGGTGTAAGCCTCGACGTACGTAGAGGACTTTTATTATGTTCCAGGCGTAAGCCCCGATGTACGTAGAGTGTTGGGCATCAACCCTAGAGAACTCCTAGCTTGATAATAAGTAGCGGATCCGAGGCCATTTGTATTTCTAGATTTGCTTCACAAACACATTATAGTACTAGTGTTGAGCTGGATGCTCTGGAATTGCACTAGTGTAACGCCCATGTGAGAGTGTTGAGCCAAAGCTTTGAAGAGCACTTGGGTTTACTTGATCGTGAGAGTGTTGAGTCGAGAAGATTCTAAATAGCACTACTAGTCATCACAATTATTTTATTGGTTAAATGAATCATTTATATCTCTCATCAAGAACTGTAGAAACTACCATGTTAGATGAGGGAATCCAACATGCAAGAAGGACCTAGAGTCACCTAAAACCTAGTAGACCTTCTGAACCTACTTATAGCCATGTCATTTAAAGATGACCCTTTTTCTTTAAAGAAAACATAAAGTTATAATACCCTATACCATTTGATCTAATCAAATGTAAACTAAGTATAAATAACCCACTTAAGTGCTGTGAAAATACTCACAACAGATCTAAGAGATGATGTATACCTCACAAGAAAGTAATTGATTAAGAAAGAAAATAGAAGAAGAGTGGTCAATGCAGTATAATGAGCAACAGAATAATAATACAGTAGAACTCGGATAGAAGCAAAAATACTTCACACACACTAATTAATCAATCACAATATGGACAAATAAATAGTACAATGCATGAGGATTCGAATGCCTAAGGTGGAAATTCGAATTAGCCTTCATGGAGTGATCAAAGGATCACTGGAGTGTCATCGGAGCACAACTAGTAGTCTATCTCATCATCGGTGGAGTCATTAATGCAGAAGTAACTGTCAACCGTCAGTCAAAATGAGTCTAACTGAGTGTGGTAGGTTTAACTGAATGTAACTGGCACATGTAGACACTAACTGAATGAAGAAGGCTCAGTGGAGGGTGCATGAGGAGATAACTGGAGTCAGAATGGGCAGTCAAGTCTCAATGGAGGTCCATCGGAGTGATATAGTCAGTTGAGAGTCAGTCTAGCCTTAAATCAAGGAAAGAAATGAAGACAACTGAAGATAACTGAAGTGCAACTGAGTGGTAGGTGAGAGAGGATGAGTGGCTTCCTTAAATCAAGGAGGAAGGGCACACTAAGCTCTAGGAGGGATAAAACTGATCTGAGAGAAGCTCCCAGGGGTTGGCTAACTGAGGGCTAGGTGCTGTAATGATGACTGGAATGCATGCAAACCCTAAATGATGCATGCACAGCCTAAAAGTGCATGCATGACTGAAAATGTAAATGATCAAAATACTGGTGGGACTAGGATGGAGTATAGGAATATCCTAACACCCCCCATTAATCCATCCTGGGCCCTGGTAACTAAGACCAAAGGTCACCCAATACAATGAATAATAACAGTCAATAAGCCAAGGAAGAGGGGAAAATTTCATGGAAAAAATACCCCCCTCAAAACAGACTATAAGACACAAATAAAAAATAAATGCTCCAAACTCAAGCAGGTGTGATGCTTGGTCATATGTCTGGAGGTATCTTCTTCTTGGAAAGAAGTGGATCATGCTCAAAAAGCATGTGCTTGTACTTCCTCTTTAGATCGAATGTGATGAGAACAAATCCAAAAGTATGAGGATGATCCTTGAACCTGTGATTCGAATCAGTTGAGGTAGGATCGAAAACATGAAGATGCAATTAGTCTTTTGTCTTCTCCTTCGAACCATCATGGGTGAGATTATGCCAAAAGGAACCATCAAATAATAATGATTGCTTGAAATCCAAATCAGATTTAAGACTTGAAGAATAGTTTCTTGAGATATCCTTTGAACCAACAAGGGTGAGATCAAAAATATCATATGCATGAGAAATTATCCCAAGTAGTAATTTCTTAGTATCCAAATTAGATCCAAGACTTGAATCATGGTTTCTTGAGATCTCCTTTGAACCATGAGAGGTGAGATCAAAACCAGTAGATGCATGAGAAATTATCCCAAGCGAATGGCCATGGTTTCTTGAGATCTCCTTTGAACCAATAGGGGTGAGATCAAAACCATGATGTGCATGAGAAATTATCCCAAGCAAATGGAAATAGCCATAATTTTCAATAACCTTCTGAAAGCATGAGATAACGATCATATAGTGGTAAATAAGAGGTGATTTATTGAGGAGAGAGAATGCATTACCTCTAATAGTTGATTTTACCTTCGAAATAATCATGTGATCATGATGCAAACCAACAGACTCTGGTGCAAGAGAGGATTTAGGACCTTCTGCAATATCTAGAGTGTGAGCTAGCACAGAAAGAGAAGAAAGTTGGAGCATGTGTGTAGAATCTGTAAGTTCTTTGTGGACAACTTCAATATGAGATGATACTGGTTCATGATCTAAGAGACCATCAAGGGGAGAAAAAGCATCACTGGGATTTCTCTCCAAGGGGTTTGGACCAATCCCTTCATTATGTCTGCCAAATATTTCATCCAGGTAGGCCCATAGCTCTTTTGGAGATTCAACATCATCAATGAATTGATGTACCAAGCATCGAGACATAGCAAGCATCATGGTTCCCATGGCTATGTCACCATTATTTAACCAGTCAATATTTTCTTCAGAGGATTCGAACTCTCTCTCAAAACAATAATCAAAGAGACCATTTCTCTTCAAATGTGCTATCATCTTTGGTTTCCATTCATCATAGTTGAATGGAGAAAGAGGATCATACTTGAATGGAGGAGGATAGATTTCTTCTGAATACATGAAAGTTGTAGAAGACTTGCAAAAACAATATAGAATATCTACAACTGCTACTGCTGCAAAGATGCAGAAGTTGTTGCACTCGAAATCTTGGTAATAACCTGCAAAAAACTCTCAAGAATGGAGATAAACAATACTCTCAACATGCTCTGATACCATGTGAAAATACTCACAAGAGATCTAAGAGATGATGTATACGTCATAAGAAAGTAATTGATTAAGCAAGAAAATAGAAGAAGAGTGGTCAATGCAGTATAATGAGCAACAAAATAATAATACAGTAGAACTCAGATAGAAGCAAAAATACTTCACACACACTAATTAATTAATCACAATATGGACAAATAAATAGTACAATGAACGAGGATTCGAATGCCTAAGGTGGCAATTCGAATTAGCCTTCATGGAGTGATCAAAGGATCACTAGAGTGCCATCGAAGCACAACTAGTAGTTTATCTCATCATCGGTGGAGTCATTAATGCACAAACAACTATCAACCAGCAGTCAAACTGAGTCTAACTGAGTGTGGTAGGTGTAACTGAATGTAAATGGCACATGGAGACACTAACTAAATGAAGGAGGCCCAGTGGAGGGCGCATGAGGAGCTAACTAGAGTCAGAATGGGCAGTCAAGTCTCAGTGGAGGTCCATCGGAGTGATATAGTTAGTTTGAGAGTCAGTCTAGCCTTAAATCAAGGAAAGAACTGAAGACAACTGAAGATAACTGAAGTGCAACTGAGTGGCAGGTGAGAGAGGCTGAATGGCTTCCTTAAATCAAGGAGGAAGGGCACAGTAAGCTCTAGGAGTGATAAAAATGATCCGAGAGAAGCTCTCGGGGGCTGGATAACTGAGGGCTAGGTGCTGGACTGATGACTGGAATGCATGCAAACCCTAAATGATGGATGCAAACCCTAGAAGTGAATGCATGACTGCAAATGTAAATTATCAAAATACTAGTGGGACTAGGATGGAGTATAGGAATATCCTAACAAGTGCAAGTGGTGTACGTAAGAAGATAGGTATGTTTATAAAGATACCTAGTATAAATAAAAAGGCCAATTATAAACAAATACATTTATAAAGTAAAGAAACAATTATAATTATTATTATTTATTTATAAATTAAAAGATTTATTTTAAATAAATATTAGTTATAAAATAAATATATAAAGTAAGAAATGGAGTTCTTTGTAAAATAAACAATTAACAATAAAATAAAGTTAGATTAGATAAACTATTCAAATTATATAAAATATTAATTCAGAACTGGAGAATTATCTTAAGTTAAATTATTAAATAAATTAATACTTTTTCCCAACTGCTATTTTGGAAAGTTCACCTATATAAAGAAGGACAATTCCCAAGAGAGGGATCATCTCTTCTTTGCTATCATTTTCTTATGGTAAGAGAAGAGAATTTGTTTCCCAAAAAACGGAAGGAGCTTATTACTCTAAAGATCTGATTATCATTAGCAGCCTACCCTAGGTCCTCTATTGTCCTATTGCATGTTGGAACCCGCTCGGGGGGATCCATTAGTGAACCAGGAACGATTCAGGGTCAAGTTTGGGAGGAATGTGGTAGTTCCAAAGTAATTTCGTTATCATCCTACAGGTCAGATAAGCATATATATTTTCTTTAATTAGCCGTTGAAGTGTGCAGGTCTAGTTTGTGCAAGGAGGGACTCACAGCTACAAAACCAGGTACGAATCACTTCTACGTTTTTCTCTATTTATCTTATAAGTTTAAAGCTCAAAAGTTCATTTCATTTTACTATAATTTACTTTATGGCTGAACCCTAATTAAACTGAAACATTACAGTCTGCTTAAATGAAATTTATAAAAACCTGGGATCTGATTTGATTCAAACTCTTTACTGCAGCCAAACTCTTAATCATACTAAAATATTAAGTCAAAAATCTACCATGTAATGGCGTAGATACTCTTTCAACTATTTCCAAACTCATGTGGTGCGAGGGTATTTAAATTCTTAAATCAATCAATCTCTGATAGAGGTTTCGTAGGTTCCCAAACCTTAATAAAAATACCAACGCAGCATAAAAGCAATTATTTTACTTAGACCTCTTCATAAATTTTAGCCCGAGGTCTATCAGAGCTAGTTGCGCTAGCCTGTGCTAGACCTTACGTCTTACCTAGTAAATCTAAATCCCCTAACGCGAAACTAAGTCTTCATATGAATGTCAAACCCTAGTTTCTTCATGCATTTGATTTTTCTGCACCCTTACCACAGGATCGAATTAATTACATTTAGAGCTATGTCCAAACCTGAGATCATTTCCCTCAACCTAGTACCTTAGGTTGAGAATTAAATAGTCATTCTTCTAAACTTTTAAAGGCAAGTTAAATAAAAATTTAAAGAATCATCCTCCTACAGGAATTCGTAGACTTCCATCATTTTCAACGCATCCTTTTTCTAGACTTCTCTTAAAGCGCTAATCACAGGTGTATTCTGGTAGGGCATATTCTCGGCTTCGAGTTCAAGGGTTGGATCCTCTAAACCCCCCATTTCGGTCAAAACACTTACATTAAACTTACTCTAACTACAACATTCTCATAACGCAACAAAATAAATACCAAAAGGTTGATTTCGCTCTCACAAGCCAGGGCTTTGCCTAGTTAAAATTGCACATAAAATTATATCAAAATAACCTAACCTTTTCCCAAGAAGTATCACCTTAAGGGAAAACGAAGGGCATGTAATCTACGTTGAACAAATGTATAAAATATGCTTTTAACACCGGGGCTATCCCGTAGGTTGTCATGGTTGCACTTCTTTCTACCATTAAAATGTGTTATAGACCGAAGCTTCGACGAGGAGATTCTCTACGAAAACCCTGAGGTACAAAAACTTAGTTTTCCTCAAACGTTAGGGTTTTGATAGACAACCCAACATAGCATTGTTAAAAGACAAAAAGGAACTTATGTATAAGTGAAATATGTTACTTCAGTTAGCTACACGATCTATCTCTTCGTCTATCTAAAAGAAAAATAAATAAAACAACATTTCTCATCAAATCCCAAGCTTCTAAACCTTTTTCCAGATTTAGTATTAAAACATACAGAGGCCAAATGAATCTTGCAGGAGTAATAAGTATTTACAAACTAGGAGGTCACAACTCATAAATGTCCATTTAAAATCAAACAGAAACCAAACCACCAGGATGTATTTATCAAACGGAGCTTCTCACACCAAAAACCTTGGGCCAAATACGTAACCCAGAAGCCAACATAGGCCTCCTCTATTCCAAGAGGAACTACATAGGCTCCAACCTAAAAAAAAATAGAAACGGTGGCTTCACCAAGCCAAGTCGCCTTACAACATTACTGTTCACATTTTCTTCTCAAAATTTGGGGTATTACCTTAAATTCCAAACATTAAACTCTATATTCGTTCTTCTAAACAGAACGTGTCCAGCTCACAGAATAAATTACAAAAAAATATATATACATCTCAACAGCCAGTGCTGGAGGATTAAAGAAACAAAGTAAATACAATACTTTTTAGGAGTGGCACGAAACTCCTTGTATCCCCTGGATGTAGCCATACACCCTACACCAGTTCCAGTTCTTTTCACATCATAGAAACCCCAGTTACGAAAGCACCCAGGTCTTACCAAGACCACATGTTGTTCCCACGACAGAGCTGATCCCAGCATAGGCTGAATTTTCCACCATGAACCCTACCACCAAAGAAAACAAGATAGGGGTTAAACATATAGCAAGAAGGGGACAGAGCATAAGAATTTTTTTTGTCTAAAAATACAGTCATGTGAACCAGTCACTATTCGATGATGGGACCATGACTTACCTGACAATCAACAGGGATATACAAGGGCCTTGAGCTTCACTCAGGTGCTCCATAAGCAATCCTTCAGTAAAACAGTCGAGGGCCATAGCTCTTTACTCTCCATGCAATCACGCTGAAATAAAACAAAACCCCAAGTAGTTGCGCTAGGGTATCACTCCACCAAGCCAGCGTGGACTCCACTTTGGGTTATGTCACATGGGAGTCATAAAGACCCAACCACCACCACTAACACTTGATTACTTACCCTTTTCTATCGTAGGATTTCACTTTTCATCACAACATTGGATTATAGAATTATAAAGATTGAAATAGTACCCTCTATTCTTATACTATATGCTTCTACCTCCCCCTTGTTCACCTAGTCCCATCTTAGGTACACCTGCACATAGAGAGTTTAAAAACCAGAACTTAGCTCATATCGAACTAAGTAAGACCGGGGACTATGGTAACCACATCTCTTTTAAATAAACAAGTAAGGATCACTAATATCCCCCAGAAGAAGCATAGTGCAAAAGAAGTATTACTTCCCTAGAAAATATGCAAAACCATTAGAAAGATAAGCATGCGTATTGTTAAGATGATCAAACAGAATTCGAATTATATCCAATAAAAACTCCATATAGATCTTTAGCACACCATTATTTTTCCATGGATTCAAAGGTGAAACCAACCACATCATTTAAGACACAGATAGTAAACTCATAGATAGTCATACAATATATATATATTTATGGATTACATTCTTTAGCTGGAACAGAGTCATATGAACGAGAACAGGTGTTCAAGTTGATGGTCTCGTTACGCACCATGAGAACATGTGCGGTGTTGGGTGCTTCTCCTTGGGAAGAAGAAGTGTGAGCGATCGACTGTTGATTTTGAGTAGGGAAAGGATAATTGAGAACCGCGGTTGTGGGTTTTCCCTTAAGAAACTTTTGAACTTCGTCTCTATGGGGTCACTCCTTAGAGAAATGGTCATCATCACATAGTAGACAAGGATACTTTAACTTCCTTTTCTATTTGGTATCATCAGGGGTCCTCCTTTGGTCCTAATGGGTGGAAGACTTCTTAGGTTTCCCCTTGTTCTTCTTCTTACCACCAGACCTTTGAGGTGAAGCTGATGAAACATAATTCACTTCTTTGGTGACAACAAGAGTGGGTGATTTGGTAGTGCCGTGACCAACCTTTGTTGGTGATGCAGAAGAACCCTGGGGGTTCGATGAACCAACAGTCTGAGAAGAAGGCTGGGTGGTAAGGAATCCAATGATACCATCGGTTTGGGGTCCCTTGGGTGGTTTCGTGGGGTCATAAGTGTTGCGGGGTGCGTCAGGAAGGATATCAAACAACGTGTCACACTGAGCATAGACCAAGTCTAGCAAATGGGCACGTGCGATGGCTTGTTCTTCAGTGACAACACCACCCATGGAAACATCTCGTGCTATGGTGGGTTGGAGAGACTTCGTAAACTAGTACGCTAGGAGTTGATCTGGAATAGGATCCTTAATGAGATGTCATCTCCTTCGCCACTCATGTATATCATCTGATATGTGAGTGGCGGTATTTTGATGGATCAAGGTTAAAACCTCTACACCAGTTTCGTATCGTATAGGCAGCTGGAAGTGAGTTAAAAAGTTCATAGCAAGAGAACCAAAATCAGGAAATGAATGTGGTGGTAGTTCAATCTACCACTTGGCAGCCGAACCGGTAAGATTCCTTTGAAACAATCTAAGACAGATCGAGTCGTCCATCAGGGAGTTAGATGAACACCATAAATGGTATGTCATCATGTGATTTTTAGGATCCTCACCCAACTTGCCTTCAAATTTTGGGATATCAGACAGAAGTTTCACCAGGATAGGTGGCCAATTAGTTTCATTGTAAATAGGGTCGTTGGTCAAACGAAATAGGTCAGGTAGGTCCAAAGTAGCCAAAAAGGGGAGCTGTGGATTAGGCTGCGAGTATTGATAGTACGGATAAGGTGTACAATGACCTTGTATTGATTGACCATAAGGTGTACCAAGAGGATGTTAAATTTTCAGAATTTACTTCAATTTGATCTAGGATCTTAACTAAGAGAACAACATGTACATCAAATCTACAACCTATCAATCATGGACACAATAATGCAAGCACACAAAAGACACAGAGTTTACTTGGGGAAAACCATAAAGGTGAAAAACCCCAATAACTTCCTCAGAGATAGATATAGCAATGATACAACCAGAATATAAGAGATAGTCTTCTCCTAGCAGTAGAGCCTCCTCCTCCACAAGAGCGCCACTCTCCAAAGTGTGAGTGAGAGAATAGAATGTGTAAAATGAGAGAGACACACTCTCTATTTATACACTAACTTGACTTGACCTTTACTCAACTAGGTCGGCCTCAACTTAACAACTTAACATAATGATGATTGGGTTGACCCCCACTAGGGTGGTCTAATAACCCTTTGACCTACATGTCCGACCCCCAATAGGGTGGTCTAATAACCCTTTGACCCACATGACTTATACAGGGCCGACCCCAACAAGGTGGTCTAATAACCCATCAAGTATAAGTTACGACACTTACAATATAAATGACGACACTTCCATATAGAGGAATAATAACATCTCTATAGGAATACAACATACATATATGTGAAATACATTCCGAAGTTACATATACATCAACACTCCCTCTTAACTAGGAAGGTATTTCTCGACACAGTTCTTCTAGCACAAGTCATCTTCTCTGGATCATCGTCACTGGATAATTATCATCGTCACTGCTACTGCTATATCAATCAATCTCTAAATCTACTCATCATAGGAAGTTCTACAGAGCCAGTCCTTTTTCATACTAGATGTAGGCCCACCACCTGCAGGTCTTCTTCATCACTGGCCATACTGTGGAATCCTCAGGACTTATTACGTGCGTCACAAAACCTAGCTGCAACATCCCAGGCTATTACGAGCACACAGCTCTACCTATCGGATCTCCCAGGATCACATTACATGTGACCCATCACAAAACCTGGCTGAAGCATCCCGGGCTGTTACGAGCACATAGCTCTACCTGTCAGATCTCCCAGGAGCACATTACATGTGATCTCACCACAAAACTTGGCTGAAGCATCCCAGGCTATTACAGGCACATAGCTCTACTTGTCGGATCTCCCAGGAGCACATTACATGTGGTCCACCACAAAACCTGGTTGAAGCATCTGAGGCCTTTTTCATCCTGTCCAGATCTCCTAGGAGCAAATTACATGCCATAGGACAAAACCTCGCAAGAGCATCTCAGGATGTTATGGGTACACAACTCCGACCTGACGATCTCCCAGGGCACAAATTACATTTCCTCCCAGAGCAATGTCTCGAAAGAGAATCCCAGGATGTTACAGGTACACAACTCCGACCTATAGGATCTCCCAGACATGCTCATCTGCACAACCTGATCCACAACCACAGAGTATCATCCTGGCACTCACCATACATCATCCTGATGTACACATGATCATCCTGATCATCATCACTGCATCGTCCTGATGCATGTCATCTGGAGAAGCTCGTCATCCATGATCATCCTGATCATACAATGCATCCATTTGATGCATACCAAGCATCTACCTGATACATATCATCATACATGATCCAAGCATCCAACATGATGCATATATAAAATACATACAAATGATCCAACCGATCATATCCAGAATCCAACATGATGCATGCATACATAAATGATTCAACTGATCATATCCAACATCCAACATGATGCATATATATAAATGATCCAATTGATCATAACAAGCATCCAACATGATGCATATATACATATACATAGTAATAACTGGAGCATCGTCCTGATGCTCATCATCCATGATCCTCCTGATCATCATAGCATCATCCTCTTCAGATCATCTCATCATCCACGAAGCACAGCCCAGATGCACATCATCCAGCACTTACACCACCGACATGGGAGAACACATCTACCACCATTCAAGGAAGGCTCTAGCCCTTACTTTTTCACCATGTGAGAAATGGCTCAGCAATTACATCACGACCAAGGGAGAACACATCAACCATGTCAGAAAATCTCATGTGCATCTGTATCTTCCGAACTCATCACTTCCCTTTGGAAGGAACCTTGATCTAAAGTGCACCAAGCCTCTCTCTGAAGTACTCAAAATGCACTATGGCCAATGGCTTGGTCAATACATCTGCAACTGGCTCATCCATTGCAACATACTCTGCTTCGGTTGTACTTAGTGCTACGCAGGACTGCTTCCTTCTAAACCAAGAGATCACACTTGATCCCTATCTACAGCATTGCCTGCCCAATCTGATTCAACATAACCCTGCAGGTTAAACTTTTGATTCGCATCATACTTGAGCCCATAATCAGCTGTACCCTTCAAGTACCTCAGAATATGCTTTACAACAACAAGGTGAACACTCCTCGGATTCGTCAGGAACTGGCTCAATGTGTTCACCGCAAAGAAAATATCTGGTCTCGTGTTCGTCAGGTACATAGAGGACCCAATCATCTGAGGATACATCGTTACATCAACCAGATTAGATGAAGCATCACACAGAAGCTTCAGGTTTGATTCCATAGGTGTGGCGATAGCCTTGCAGTCCATCATCCCAAACCTCTTCAGGATCTCTACTGCATACTTCCCTTGTCCAAGGAAGATTCCATCTACACTTTGCCACACCTTCATGCCAAAAACAAATAGTGCATCATCCCCAAGTTCAACTCAAACTTGGCAGCAAGCTTCCGCTGCATGTTGGCAATCAATCTATCCTCACCTATTACAAACAAGTCATCCATATACAAAAGTAATATCACTGGATTTCCTTCCTCAACCTTGTAGTAAAGGTTGGAATCCACTTTACTCTTGGTAAAGCCCAAACTGGATAGAAAGCTGTCTATCCTACCATACCAAGTTCTGCACATATATGACTCCCTGTCATGTGTCTCAGAACCAAGTAGCTTCTCCACATACACTTATTCTTCAACTACACCATTCAAGAAGGCTGTCTTGAAATCCATCTAGTGTATCTTCCAATTCATCACTGCAGCTAGAGCAAGTATGGATCTAATGGAAGTGTATCTGGCTACAGGAGCAAAAGTTTCTATGCTACCACCTGCAGCATGCTTGATCTTGTAGATCCTCTTGGAAGTCACTACAGACTCCCCTTCATGTCTTGGGATTGCATCCCAAACATCTTTATGATCGACTGGTACTCCTCGATCATGGCATTATTACCATATCCTGGGAACTTCAATATCTTCAATATTTTCAATAGATAACTTTGTTGTTGAACAAATGTTTTAGTCCTTCTTTTGTAGGTGATGGTATACGATCTTTCCTACACAACAAGTTAAATTGCATGATTAGAAAACATCTCATAGTTTTCAGAACAAATTCTTACACATAAAGAAATATGTCATACAGTCATGCAATTATCTTAGCCAATGCTTCAATACAACATTTATCCATATTCCGTAACTTTCTAGATGCCTTCCAATCTCTACCAGAACATTGTTAAGAGTGTGCAAAACTCCTAACATGTCAGCAAAGAGGTTTCATTCTAGATAAGTAGCAATGGAATGTTGTACAGTGCCATAGGTCACTTACCCATGTATATTAGTAGTATACTGTTCATCAATGCAACTATTCTAATATGCATAATACACAACCTAATTCTAGGAACATAAGCATATACATTATTGAATAACATTATGTAAGAAATGACAATTCAAATACTTATCTTTGTTTGGTTGTTGGGTGGACTCCCTTTGAATCTTTGCAACTCCATTATGATGTGGATTGTGAGAAGTGGTCAACTCCCTCTGAATATCTGCATCCTTGCAGAAACTACTGAAGTGTGCTCCTTTGATTTCTTGCAGGAACAACTGGAGTGTGCTCCCTCTTGATCTTTGCCTCCTGGATTACCTGTCCTTGAACTTAGATCCATCCTTAATCACTATGCATGCTTATTAGTATCATCATTGTGTTATCCTTGAGGTCTCATACATAATCACACATTTATTAGTATAATCTTAATACTATCAAAACACAATAATCTTAAACATGTATAGTCATGATCATTCACAGATAATAAACATTGGTATTCAAGGTTTCAAAGAAGTCTTCTTTTAACCATGCATATTCTTATTTGATCATAGGACTCTTCTGATAAGTTAAATCATCAATGCATAAACCTATGATTATTCAAATCTATACCTTCATGATTCTTTTGGTTAGTCATATCATCAATTATGGTAAGAAACATAATATGCATACAACTATGACTATTCAAACTTATGACTTCATGAATAATCATTATCAACAACACAACAATATAGGATCCTAACACAAGGTAGGATTCTAGCTTGATATAGGAAAAACATACCTGGATTAGCATGCTAGCTAGTTATGTCTCACATACCCACATAATGTCTTTTGGTTCTCTTCAGTGACTTGTGCTAGTAACCTGCATGTCTCATAAGTTAACCATTGTAGAACCAAGTTATACATACCTCAAAAGTAGATCTTCTATGTGATCCATGATAATGGATGAATCTTTGTCTTCATGTCACCATGATCATATGTTCTTGAAGTAGAACATGATTTGTCTTTCTTGGTGTACCTTTTATGATAGCAGACAACATAAACCTCATACAACACCATAATGCATTAGTACAATCATAAGTGTCAACACCCTAACCAATGAATATATTCTATCATGCATTCATAATTTTGTTAAGGTGATACGACAAATCTAAAATCAAGATTGTACTAACCGTAATAACATGAAGACAAACATACCATAAAATTAATCATGAACAAATCTCGAAACATACCTCGATGAGTCATACCTATCGAGATCACTTGTAATCTTCTTATGTAAGGCCTTAGCCTCATCTCCCTCTGAAACAGGAACTTCTTCACCTATGCAAGTGACCAATCCATCTTCTTCTAGGATAAACCCAATCCACTTGATTTGTAAGAACTGGACTTGGAGTTGGATTAGGGTTTGTCAGAGAAACCCCAAAAATTCAAACTTCAAATTTCAAACTTCCGAAAGGATTGAAATATGCACCTTGATGAGCTGATCAAGCTGGTATATTCAAAATTTGAAAACTGCAAAGTTTCACTCCTCAATTTTGCCTTTGAAACTTCCGGATTCACTGGACGTGACCCTGAACTGGGGTTTGATGAAGCCCACTCTTCTGCCCAATCAAAAGGTTTGATCCAAAGCTCTAAGCTTCTATTTTTCTGAGGAGCTTCTAGCCATGGTCGCAGATTTCAAAAATTCTCATTTTTATAGAAGCCCTAATTTTCCACTTTTCTGATCAAAGTCCTGAACTAGGGTCTGATCAAGCCCGACCTTCTGCCCAACCAAAAATTATGATCTTGGTCTTTGATTGTTTCTGGTGTAAATACACACTTTTCGATCCACAGGGTTTGAAAACTTTTCTTGAGATAGCCCGAACTGTCATCTTTCCAACCCAACAGGTCTGACCTCAATTGGATTCTCTGAGAGAGAGTTAGCCAAGTGTCGCAACGTGAGTTGTTTATGGGATAAAATAGGAGAGCGAACTTGTACGACATGCCACATGTCACTGGTTCAACTTAGGCCTCTAAAAACATTTCCTAAGATAGTACAGTCTGTGTACTACCTGTCACTTTTTATGAAATTTCATTTGCAGCTTCCTAGCCCAAGTTATGACCTTTTTTCCAAGGTCACCTATTTTTGACTCAGATCTGGAAGAGGAAGAAACCCTATATTGTATAGATCATAAATCACAAAGTACAACGAATTAGAGGTTGTACTTTGGACACAAGGTACATGGGGATATAATCATCGACTTGTAAAAGTTTCAGAATGGAAAACGTCGCCAAAATGGATTTATAGAAAAAGTGCTACGATGACTGGTTTTTTCTATATCAAGCCCTAGCATCGTAAGAGCAACAAGTGTCATACATGCCATATCATGCCTTCTTTCAGGCTAGCTCTGATACCATGTTAAATTTTCAGAATTTACTTCAATCTGATCTAGGATCTTAATTGAGAGAACAACATGTACAACAAATCTACAGCATATCAATCATGGACACAATAATGCAAGCACACAAAAGACACAGAGTTTACTTGGGGAAAACCATAAAGGTGAAAAACCCCAATAACTTCCTTAGAGATAGATACAGCAATGATACAACCATAATACAAGAGATAGTCTTCTCCTAGCAGAAGAGCCTCCTCCTCCACAAGAGCTCCACTCTCCAAAGTGTGTGTGAGAGAATAGAATGTGTAAAATGAGAGAGACACACTCTCTATTTATACACTAACTTGACTTGACCTTTACTCAACTAGGTCGGCCTCAACTTAACCACTTAACATAATGCTGACTGGGATGACCCCCACTAGGGTGGTCTAATAACCCTTTGACCCACATGGATGACCCCCAATAGGGTGGTCTAATAACCCTTTGACCCACATGGCTTATACAGGGCCGACCCCAACAAGGTGGTCTAATAACCCATCAAGTATAAGTTACGACACTTACAATATAAATGACGATACTTCCGTATAGAGGAATAATAACATCTCTATAGGAATACAACATACATATATGTGAAATACATTCCGAAGTAACATATACATCAACAGAGGAAACTGGCCGTAGGGGCATGTGCCGCCTAAACCAAATGGAGGTCCGCCGCCATAGTAGGGTGGTCCATTACCATAATAGGGTGGCCCATGACCATAAGGTGGTGTCCTGACTCTGCCACTAGGAGGGGGTGGGCCGCCTCAAAATGGTGGTGGTCCGCCGCCACCACTAGGGTAGGATGGGCCTCCATTGCCTCCACCAGGAGGAGGTGGTGGTCTGCCACCACTGCCAGAATAGGATGGGCCTCCACCACCTCTGCTGGGAGGAGGTGGTGGTACACCACCACCGCTTCCAGATGGGTAAGGATCTCCTCCACTGCCTCCACCATAGTAGGGTGGTGGTCCGCCACCACCGCCACCAGGATAAGATGTCCCTCCACCTCCTCCAATGGGATGGGACGGTCCTCCACTATCACCTCTAGGGTGGGATGGTCCTCCATAACTGCCTCCGGGGGGTGGTGGGCCATGATGACCAGAATGAGGTGGATCATTGCCAGAAGGTAGGGGTCTGCCTCCTTGAGAATTATGTGGGGGCCCACCACCTCCAACGGGAGGTGGGGGTGGATCAAATGTGGGTGGAGGGACTTGAGGGACTGTAAGTGGGGGTCCATGTTGTAAAAAATTTTGCTGTCCCCAAAGAGTGTAAGGATTACCAGGGTATGGTACCCCGTAGAGTGCGTTTCAAGGGTTATGTTGAGCCAGCACAGGGTTAAAATGACCTGGATACGCTTGAATCGAAGGAGGTTGGATTACGTTGGACGATCCCCCAACATGGGGTAGTCCTGAAAGTCTAGGAGGTAAGGAAGTTCCAGTGGAAGGACCGATAGGAACTTCGGCTACGGTATTATGGTTTAGAGACAGGGGTTTCCCCCCAGCAACAACTTGTTGACCACTAGCTAAGGGTAGACCCAACACTGGTTGTTGATTATCCACCGTAGGTTTGACGTTATTTGTAAAAAGGGTAGGGGTTAAAGAGTATCCTCCCTATGATTTTTGGGGTGGGGGAGAAGTAGGTAACGTAACCATGGTGGTCACAGGCATGTTGGACTATTTCTATTCAATAGGTTGGAAGGTAGGAAATAAAGAACTGGTCTCTTGTCTAGGAGATACATGTGCAAGGATGTGTGGTTGACCAGTTCCAGTAGTGGTCACGTGTTGCGTGGATGATTCTGATGATTTGAAAGATAAAGAGTGACCTAGGATCGTTTGATAAGAGTATAACGACGGGTCTTCTACCCTTTGTGAAAGAATTTTCTTCGAATATCATCACCCCTAACATGTAATCGTTCGAGACGATCATGAATAGGTGTAAAGGTTTGTTAGGAACCCATGTCAACCCTTCTATTTACTTTGTTAGTATATTTTTGTTGGATGCATATCACTATAACATTTTTTGGCCTTTAAGGGGGGTTGTCTTCTGCCCCCAAAAGTGACCCACGGGGGGGGGTTTTGTCTTTGGGGGCGGTTTTGACAAAACCGCTCCTAAAGGCACCGATGTTAAAAGTTTTTCCCTTTAAGGGCAGTTTTTGACGAGATTGGAACCGCCCCAAAAGTAACTTTTGGGGGCGATTTGTGACCCCCCTCATAGAGGTCTACGGAGGCGGTTTGTGACCCCCCTCATAGAGGTCTACGGAGGCGGTTTTAAACCCCCCTCGTAGACCCCTTCATAGAGACCTATGGAGGCGGTTTTGAACCCCCTTCATAGAGACCTACGAGGGTGGTTGTAAACCCCCCTTATAAGCCCCCTCATACAAACCTACAGGGGTGGTTTGGAACCCCCCTCATAGAGGACTATAGGGGCAGTTTCAAAACCCCCTCGTAGAGGCCTATAGGGGCTGTTGTGAACCCCCCTCCTATAGTCCTATAGGGGCGGTTTGGAACCCCCTTTGTAGAGGCCTATAGAGGCAGTTTAGAACCCCCCTTGTAGAGGCTTATAGGGGCGGTTTTGAACCCCCCTCGTAGATTCCTATAGGGACAGTTTGTAACCCCCCTCGTAGATGCCTATAGGGGCGGTTTGTAACCCGCCTCGTAGATTCCTATAGGGGTGGCTCTAAACCCCCCTCGTTGTAACATACAAGGGCAATTTCGTACCCCCCTCGTAGCAACATACAAAGATGGTTTGAAACCCCCTCTATAGCCATAATAAATCATAATAAAATATATTTTATTAAAAATACCAATATTGCAATATCAATAGGGCATGGAGGAATCGAACCACCAACCTCCTGCTTGTAAGACAGGTGATCTTCCATTGAGCTAGAACCCTTTCAGATTTGGGGAGAGGAGAATATGAACACTCAAATTGCATCATTTGTAATTTTAAGAAAAGACAATAATATCCAAAGACAACCATGCTTAAAATCCAAACCAGTATAATAAAACCTTCCAGATTTTGAATAAAACCTACAAGTTCACTATACACAAACTGTTAAAATATCTAGATGCACCAACACATTCACACATTGCTGTAACAATTAGAACTCCTTTACCAACTCTAAACCCAAATAAAGAATTCAAAACAACAATTGCAACTGTAGACTGAGAAGAAGACTTCTTAATGATTTTGAGTATACCTCCCCAAATTTAATTTCCTTTGATCCGTCACCATGGACATTTTTTTCCAAATAGCCATCCTCCATACTCTCCATATCAACAATTTCTTTATCCCAAAACCATTTCTTAACAATCAACATTCTTCAGCAACATTACGAAATAAGCAAGGAAAGGAAATTAGTTGACCTTAGGAATTTATTTCAAATAAGAAAGAACATAAAAAAAGTAGTAAAGAATGCCTACAGTTTCAATTTCACAAAGTACATGCCCAACTGAAACTTTTTCTCCCTCTTTCTTTTTCCACTTAGCAATGCTATCCTACAGAATGCAGATTATTAATATCCTAGGTGCCAATGATCATAAATTTCAAATGCTCACTTCATAATTGGGCAATGTTAACAAAGGAAAATGGTACGAATTTGGAAGATATTGAAAGATACATGGACCTTATTGTTATCTATAATAAATTTCAAACACCAACAAAGTCTAATGTCAGCATAGGACTGCCAGATGTGACATCAAAATTCATCTCTGACATTGTTGGAGAAAGTGAAGGCATTCCAATCTCCTGATGCAAAGGAATCCCTACAAGAATTGTTATACACACCATTTTCTTAGAATACTGCCTGTAACTCTTCTATAACTCTTAACATCACCTACTACCATTTTGCTTGTTAAGATAGAGACTCAAGTAATATTGCACCATAGATGACAAAGCCTCGAGCTTTTTCAAAATCCAATTTACCCTGGGTACTATCCTTGGAATGAGGGGAAGAGTGCCTAACATGTTTCCCTCGGATGTGTATTTCAAAATATGTCATTGTAGTACAATGACTGACTACTTGAATGAGAGAATCAAGGCACAATCAAAGCAAAATCTCAAAAGAAGTAGGTTGCAACCAAATAAAAAGTATGCATATCCACAACAGGTGAAGATATGCATATACATTTTTTCTCCATACTTATTCAGTCATCTATATCAGAATTATAGTTCATTGCTAGATAAAAATGCAATTATCATAGCCCTTCCAGATTCGATCATACACAAGGCATTTTTCTGACCCTTAACAAACCAAAACAAGATACCATTGGAAATTCCCCCAGATTTGGTAAGCGTATCAACCTCTTCAGTGAGTTCATCTCTTATAAGCTCTACGATTTTGGTAAGTTATCCAGTAAGTATTTCCACACCACCATTGTAATACCCCTAGAAAGTAACCTCGGACATATGTTGTAAGAAATTAAGTGATGTGGCTAGGAAAGCCGGAACAATGGTCTTTAATTACCGAGACATTATTATTTTGTATGTTGCTTTTAAATTAATAAATGATGGTGCAAAAGGGGTCACACGAGCGTTGATGGGGGGCCATGGATCCACCGACAAGAGGGAAAGGGGTGTTTTTAAGCCTAGTAGGCTTCCCTAAGCTAAATTTTGTACCTTGGGGCTAAAAATAATTAAAGTGGGGGACTATTCACCTTATTACCCCCTTTATTTTGGTAAAAGTGCATTTTATTTATAATTTGTGAGTTGATGGGCAGCTAAAAAGAATGCTCTTTGGAGGAGGAGGACACTTGACAATCATTTGTCTTTCATACAAAAACACTCTTCCAAAGGCAAAAGGCATTCCAGAATTCATTTGTGTTGTTGTTCTGAACGAGAGAGAGGGGTTGTACAGCCACCTGAGAAAGACATTATGGGTGATAAATTAATGACCAGCAAGCTGTAATTGTTGTTTGCCTTAGCTAGAGAGGTCGTACAACAATGTATCTTCATCATTTATCCTTTTCTAGACATTGGTTTGCAGATCTGAGTTTTTTTTGTGCATTTATGAGCAGGCCGTACCACACGTGCGAATGGTAGGAAAGAGGAACAGGCTGTACATCACCCAGATTTGTTGGGCAATACCTGTTTTTTTTCGAAACCAGGGAATTATAGAAAACATATGCTGCTAGTTGTTTTTTTATTATTTTGTTCATAGTGGGACTTCGACCTCTATTGCCCCTTTCCCTTGGCGGGGATTTAGTTCTTTTTGCTTGGGTGCTAGACGGGCGGGGATTTAGTTCTTTTTGCTTGGGTGCTAGACGGGCGGGGATTTAGTTCTTTTTGCTTGGGTGCTAGACGCTAACTGAATAAAGTAACACTTCTTTTTTGGATAAGGTTAAATACAGATTGAAAGATTAGGGTTTCTGGTATAAATATATCTCTAAGGGCAAGTTATCTTCTCTAACCCCTGAGACCAAGTAAGTGGATTACAGGATGGCTCAGCCAACCTCGTGGTGTGGTCAATCTCAGAAAGGAGTAGAATATTGGGATCACCAACTATCTTGGGAGTCTGCGGTTCGAAAAGCCAACATGGTAGACTCCCCTAATGGGGATGAAAAGTCTTGAGAAAATATATTTTTGCTGCTTGCTCCAGCATCATTTCTCATGCGGGCCTTGCCCCTACCCTATTGAAAACCTACTTAAAAAATTAGGTAGGCAGGCTAGGCCTGGGGGTGTTAGATTAGGTAGTGAGCTTACCAATATCTACCATGTTTCAGACTTTTAAAGAGGCGTAGTAAACAGGGACTGGACTTATAATTTTAATCTTGGGACACGAGCTAAATACTTAGGGTTGATCAGGGAATAGATACCTATGTCTCTTAGGGAACCTGTAGGAGTAGAACCTATGTCCTTAGACTATGGGAAAGACCGTAGACAAGGCTCCACATCAGCTGACATTATCTTTTATGCCAGAGAACCACAAATCTGACCCTTAAAGACTGAATAATTCAAGTATCTACGCAGGGTCACACAAAAATATAAAATGTTATTTAGTTTCAAAAAGCTTCTAGTTTGCAAAACGGATCTAGAAAATCCTAGAATACTAGGTCATTGTGTAATTTATGACCTTATATCCAAGTCATTGGCCCTACTACATGTGTTGCATGTATATTTCCCCATTTCTTTCCCAAAATGTTTTTCAAAATGGACCTCATTGTAGCTCTTATGTGAACCTATTCATAGTCTATCATAAAGTTTATAATTTATGAATGACAACTTACCTCCAAGTAGCAACATTGCTCTCCCCATGCAAGTCGCCTTAATGTTGTAAAATTAGTCAAAAAGGCACAATTTATGCTCTTGCACAGAATACACGAATGATGAATGAATGATTAACATTACGTCATTTGATGATATACATCCTTATCTAATGTGTTTTTTACACAACCTTGACTGATATATCTATCTGTGCCAAAACACCCTCCATTGTTGCCTAGCTAAGATGGAGTTGTTGCAACAACCACATTAAGCACAACATTCTTTGGAAAATTTCAGGTTTGACATGGTACCTGAGCTTATGCATAAAAATTGGAGTTATGTAAGATAAGATAATATAATTTTATTAGTGTCCAACAAATGACCAAAAAAGTAGGTCAATAGGACTAGAGAGTACATCCAGTGTATAAGTACAAAGGGGAAAATCCCAAACAGCCTTACACCACTGAAGGGGCCCAACCGAGTAAAACAAAAAACATAAAAGAACGCAAGACTAATAAGGACAACTTCCATGGGCATCTAGAGGCTTATAAAGATTGAAAGAGCATGCATCCCACATGAGGACAAATTCAACTACAAGTAAGCAATAGATGAATGGTTTTGAGCTGAAGTTATTTGATGATACTCCAAAAGAATCCAAAGGCTATCTCTACTTTTGGCAGAAATATCTACATTTCCAGTAAGGCAGAAAAAATTTCAACTTTTCCATCCATTGTAATTGATAGTGATTATTGTTGTTACAGACTCATATTTCAGCTTGCTACAGCAAAATCTTACTGCTGATTGTTACCCTCTGTCTAGGGTAGCATCTGCCAAAAGAGACCTATAATTTGTTGTTGCTATGAACTCTTGATGGTACCAACAAAGTGCTGAAAAGCTCTATAAGTTCACCTGTGACAATTCACTAATTTTGGAAGTTACTGTATTTATATTTGCGCATGAATACCATCATTTGATTTCCATGACCCATGTTTATGGCTGGTTTCAACTTTCAAGAAAGAATTCTAGCTAAAATGAAATCTTTTTTTTCATAATATTATGTATTTATAAGCCCTAAATGTCTCATTATAGGATGGAAATTTGGAGATGCAACATGGAATGTGAACTTGCAAAAATCAAGTATTTGTGTGAAGGGGACTAAGAGGCTAATGGTGATCATGTGAATTTTCCCCTAGCTGGTGAATGTAAGACCCAGAGTTTGGCATAGTGCATACATATCCTTATCTAATGTGTTTTGTACACCTTCTTGGCTAATAAATCTAGATATGCCAAACTATACTCCAATGTGTCCTAGCCAGCAGGAAGTTGTTATAGCTTCACATGTTAACAACAGAATCTTTGGTAAATTTAATGTTTCACATGGTGCTTAAGGCTATGGATAAAACTAGGCTTGGGGAACATCCGAAACAACTGAGAGTAGAAGGGGGACAATAAAGTAAAAGGAAAAGCATAATAGAATGCAAGACTAATGAGGACAAATTCCATGGGAATCTAAAGGCTAATAAAGTTCTAACGAGAAGGCACCCCACATGAGGACAAATACAAGTGCCAGTAAGCAAGGCTTGAGAGGTTTTGAGGTGAAGTTATTGAGCAACACTCCAAATGAATTCAAAGGCCATCCAAGAGGAGGTTGTAAATACCATCAAAGACTCAACCTTCAGAGATATCTACAAGATTTATATAATCCTCAGAATAAAAATGGTCCATGCAATTTTTAAACCATAGTACCCTAAGGAATGCACTCAACTCCATGAAAGACAAGATAGATATGTTTAGGCACTATTAACACTCAAAAGTTTTGGACCTTACAGGATTGAAGATTCCACTAGCTCCAATTCATTTTTCATCGGCAGTCTGGATGGAGAAAGGCTGCAGTTGCCCAAATATGGGAAAATTCTGAAACTATATTATGCTGATGGCAATTGAGTTCCATAATGTAGTAGATTAGGAATTGAATAAGATCGTTTGAGCAGTAGAATAGAATAGTTGTTTCCTTTCATGTTTTTTTGGATATTTGGGCTCATGTCTTGTTTAGAGCAGTTTTTGACGTGTTGTATTAGGTTTTATGTGTTCATGTACCATTTTATTTCACATTATGGTGGACCAAGGTGATGTCCTCACACTGCGATGTATTTGATTCCCTTTGTATGTTTGATCTGTGACAAGTGTTGATCAAAATTTTGGAGTTCTCGTATACTCTCTTCCATAGCACATTTCCCCATGTTGGAGCCAGTTGTTACCCTCATAGAGTATCAGGTCACTTCAATGGGTTCATTAACATTTACAATTGCATGTGGCAGATGTATTTGTTATCAATGATCATTGATTTATCAGTGATATGTTGTAGGGGCTATTTATGGATGCACACCTCTTCAAGACAACTTCCCCTTATAGGATGTTGAGAATCCCAGAGTTCTAGATGCTATTATAGACTTGTGGAGAAACTTTTAGGAACATGTACCTCAAGATACTACACTTCTGCTCATAAAAGACCCTAAACATATGGAAGGAATCTTCATGACATCTCGATCTTAGGGAATAAGGTATCTGAAAACACTTATTTTGACACAATACCAAAATCATCGGCCTGAAAAATAATCCAAATATAACTAACTCGACTCAATTGAAAAAAGCAAAATTGACTCTAAACCAAATTGTACATAGAACCTCACTGCATTTACTTTTTATTATTTATTTTTTATTTTTTACAAAAACAACACATCTTACCCTAATATAACTGGCACAATCGTGTTGTATTACTATTGACACCCTGCGACATTATGGTGGTGTGTTCAACCTGTAATCCTCATCAAGGATTTCATCACGAGGGACAATGCTACCACACATCCTTCCATTTGCAGCACCTAATAGCAATAAGCTGTGAGTGCAGAGAAGCTGCCATTTGTTTCTTCGTTGGCTGGAGCTGCTCATCCACTGTTTGCAGCCTCTTCTTAGACTGATTTCTCTTTTCTAGATATATTACTTGCAATTCAATTACTTTTTCAGGTATAAGAGCACAAATTTCCTCC
Organism: Larix kaempferi; assembly: GCA_027924585.1. NCBI lineage: Eukaryota > Viridiplantae > Streptophyta > Pinopsida > Pinales > Pinaceae > Larix > Larix kaempferi. Next base: position 22,533,790 of record BSBM01001346.1, read on the forward strand.
TCAGGAGGTACAAGGGTTCCATCTTCAATAAGTTCAGACCATTGCTGAAAAACACCACAATGTATGTGATGGTAGTTTTAGTGATATTCCTCTGGTTTTCTGCTATGTTATTGTGAATTTTTCAACATCATTTCTCTGAACTCTAGTTTGAATCTTAATAAACTGCCACATGCACCATGCAAAATACAACTCATTCAGCAAACTCTTTTGAAGGTGCTAGCACAAGGGGACAATTGTATGGGAAGGATCTGATAAATCTTACAATTTGTAGGTGTATCCTTGTTTGCATATGTCATGGCATTTCCATTGTATAATCCTGTTTTTGGCCATGGGAACCTCTCATGAGGTTGTATCCAGAACCTAGAATACATCTGGCACCCCTTGCTATACAATCATTTTGAGCAGTTATCAAGTCCAAGTAGTATATTGAAATAGAAATATGCATCAAAAGTAAGTCAATATTTTCAAGCTTTTTATGTGCAAAGAGGACTTCACCTTGTATAAAGTTTAAGGTCTTCATGGTGTCCTAGTTAGGCCCTAGGTAGATTGAAATTAAAGTACACTATTGATTATAATGCTTGGGACTTCTGTGAATTCACTTCATTATTTGAATATACCCATCAAATCTCTTGATGTATGTGGTAAAGAAGGATATTAAAAATATGCCTTGCTATCAAAATGACAATGTCGTCTTGATTCTTACCTAATAGAATTTATCAGCTACCTAGCATTCAGTAATAACGACATGGAGAAAAAACCCAGATTGGGTGTTGGGGATGAGATGGGATGCACTCGCCACACCACTTGTGCTCATTCATGGCCACCACTTGGTGGTAGAATGTGGCAAAAGCTACATGAAAGGGAAGTGTATGGAGGATGACAACATTCATCAGTTTTTTGGGATGATACTGGTTAGAATGCTCCATCTGGATTCTGGATACACCACTCATTAGAGAAACTTGGCACATGAATGTTCTGGAGTCAAAACCATCTGGTTCCAAATATAGACTTTGGAGGAGTTAATGCATTAAACTGGAGGAGTTACAAGGTAGCTACAGAAAGTACATTGTCACCTCTTACAGTGTCTATGCACTTATGGTTAGTGTATGCTAACCTCAGTGGGGACTCCCTATGCAATATGGATATAAAAAATGAACTCAGGAGACCAAAAATTCTTCCAAACTGCAAAATGTACTTACTGTTCTATAAATATCAGACCCTCAATCTGCATTAAATTAATTCCAAAGAGAAAGTAATGATGGAAATTTACACAGTAAAAAAATCCTTCCTTGTGAACTATGCAAATCTGTTGTTAGAAAAAATCAATGATCCAGGAGAATCTCCATGACCAATTCAATCAGATGTTTCCAAATTTTGCTGAAAATGTGTTCACATCGAAGAGCTCGTCAAGAGCTTTCCAATGCAATTTGAATGGGATCAATGGGACACCATATGCAAAAGTTATGGCTTGCACAAGTTGGATAAAACCATGTATAGTGCTAACACATGGACCAATCATATGTTGACACATGGACCAATCATATGTTTTCACATGGATGACTCGCATCCTGACACATGGCAAGGTTCATAGTCAAATTTTAATGGCATGTGACACCAAGGTATGGAGATTATAAGTCAAGGTTAAATCATTTAAAAAGGATAAAGGTTTGAAAAATGGATCATGCCAAATTAAATGGCATAAACAACGTACCCACCTAATATGTTACATGCCCACTCAAACCTTGAAAGCACCAACCATATGGTTACATGCCAACCTAAACACCATACGTGGTATGACAATATGTAATATACCTTTAAATCTTATCTAAATCATATTACATGCTTTTGACTTATCCCCGAATCTTTATAAAAACATATAATTGTCATGCGCACTACATGTGGATAGATATATCCCTGCTAAAATGTAAAGGGGCAAACTGAAGAGGATTCGAACCCCAATATTCTCCACAAAAAGATAACACCTTTGCCACTGTATCACGCATGCTAGAAACAATATAAAGTGCAGAACATTCTATTTGAACAGAGCAGAATCTTGTGTATTGAGAATATAGTCAAATTTGTGTTCATTTGTTGTGGAAAGAAACTATTGTAGGTAATGAGACCAGGCTATTGTCTTCCGAGAAGAACACTAGCAGCAATTATTGCAGATTGAAATCCATTCCTTGATGTACAACAAACATATTGGTGTATTTTGCATCAATTTAATGGATTGGTTCCTCTTTTGAAGCAGACCCAGAGACATAGCATATGAGGGTGAACTTGTTATCAATTTGCTGAGTATTGTCTATGTTTTTGGCCGCTGGGAGCATCCATGGTTTGTGGGAAGATATTCTCTACTAACAAAGGGCGCATTCATCAAGCATTTAGGGTAGAGAAAGTTTCATCTAGTTCGGAGCAATGATTCTCCTATAGCTATTGCTTGGCTAATCATTGAAATCATGGGCATCATTATTCATGAAGGAAGGGTGCATTCACTAGAGACTTATTGTTGAATGAGCAAGGAGGTATTAATTTATTACTGGGACAGATCTTTTCTTCATTAAGCCAGGGTGTGTTCTCCATATATTTGTGGAGGTTGTGATCATTGTGGATTGCTATATTCACTTGTGAGAAGAATGTGATACTAGATCTAAATAAGGCAGCACTAGAAAGGGCTCATGAATTCATCTAAGGATCAAGCTTGAAGCAACAAGAGGTTGTGGTCATGCTTAGAGGGTTTCATACAACATGTAGGGGCTTGATCAGTCTATTGGGGCATCTATCCTCCTAACTGGGCGCTTCCTTTATGCAATACACTCCATCACATGCCATATACTAATCTGATTTTATACCGCCAGTCACTACATCCATCTCCCAATCATCAATTTAGCTACTATAGGGAAACACTCCAATCCAGAAGGCTATAAGTCATCACTCTGGCATCAATCGACTGACATAAAGGCCAGATCCAACTTGAAGAAGGCGTGAACCATCAATTTGGGCATACATTCATATAGTTGGGCATCTTTCATGCAACATACTGTCCCCAAACTTTATGCATTAATCTAATTATATAGAGCGGCTGCTACAGTCACCTTCGATTTGATCTCATCACTGTTTAAGGTTAGATTTACCTCACCTATGATGCATGGTCACTATTGAAGGATTGGAAACATTTTCTATTATTATATTTGAATTATTAGCTCTATGTTTTCCATTGGAATTACCATACTAGTTATCTTCGAATTTATGATGAGGCATTAAATGAATATGGCATGCAATTAAGTTTGAATGAAAAATATCTCCACAATATTGGAAATGACCAACAATTCAAACATACTAGCATCTATAGGACAGGGTTTAGACAAACAACTCCAGAAAGGACAGGGTTTGCAAAAGGACAAACGACTCGAGCTAAAAAACATGTTTCTAAATGCTTGGCATTATAAATCGTGTTCATTCTTGTTGAGCAAGCAAGTTTCACTACAAAAAAATAGCCCTTTAGGGGCGGTTTTGTCTTGAGGGGGTCTTGGTAAACCCCCCCCCTAAAATTTTTTTCAGACATTTGGAGGCGGTCTTCTAAAAACGCCCCTAAAAGTCATGGAAATTTGACTTTTGGGGGCGGTTTTGGGAAAACCGCCCCTAAAAGCCCAATTCTCATAACGTTTGGGGGTGGTTTGTCAAAACCCCCCCTAAAAGTCATGATAATTGAACTTTTGCAGGAAGTTTTTTTGGAATCCCCCTTAAAAGTCCCGAAATTTGACTTTTGGGGGCGGTTTTGTGAACCCCCCCCCAAAAGCCCAATTCTCATAACTTTTGGGGGCGGTTTGTGAAACCCCCCCCTAAAACTCATGAGAATTGAACTTTTGGAGGCGTTTTTTTTTGGAACCCCCCTTAAAAGTCATGAGAATTGAACTTTTGGAGGCGGTTGTTTGAAACCCCCCCCCTAAAAGCCCAATTCACATAACTTTTGGGGGTGGTTTGTCAAAACCCCCCCTAAAAGTCATGAGAATTGAACTTCGGGAGGTGTTTTTTTTAGAACTCCCCCCTAAAAATTATGATTGAATTAAACTCTTAAGTGATGATTAAGGCCTTGCGACATCACACAATCTCTAAATAATGAATCTAATTTCAACTACAAGTGGGATATCTTGGTAATTTTTAGATCTGTAACACCAAAAATGAAAATTTTCCTCCCAATTTCAACATGTTAGTAATTTTCATTCTGCCAATACCCTTTCTTCTTATTGTTTTCCCATTTTTGTGAAGGGTGACTCAAGTGGATTCCAATGGACAACAATGGCAACAAGAGAGTATAACATAACACACACATGCCCATATCCAAGGCCTAGAATATATTTTAAACTAATGAGTTGAGTGAATTCAAGATGCAATTACAATAATTATTATACAAAGCGTTCATATGACCAAGTGCATCACCTTGGATAGAATACATATTGGTAGTCAATAACAAGGATGGAACCTTTTGGATGTGCATTGGTTATTCAATGTTAAATAAGGTGACAATTAATTAAGAACAAGTACCTCCTACCCAAATTGATGATCCTCTTTATTAACTTAGATGGGAAAAGGTTTTTTCAAAGTTGGACTCAAGTTTTGGGTATCATCATATGAGAGCAAAGACTCACGGTCTGCATTATTTAAGATGTGCCACCACCTGTCGCCTTGTTGTAGACACATGCTTCCTTGCTGTAGACTGCACATGTTAGTGCATACCAGTACCGACTCAATTAACTGTGTGAAGAATGAGCTCTCCACCATCGTCATTGGTGCCTATGATTGGTGATGGTCAAGGAAGAACTTTAGGTTAAACATGCCCGATAATGGCATAGTTCTGAACTTTACATGTATTGTTCCCGAGGAGTTTTTGTTAACATGAAGCTTTGGAACTAGTCTAATAAAATACAAGGAGACAACATTTTAAAGTTAACCAAAATTTAAATACATTTCTCAGGGTCGATGCTATATTCAACTTCATCAGTTTCCATGTGTGCCTTAAAACAGTGAGTGGAGGTTTCTTTCAACAAAATCCTGATTCCACTTTGATCCTTATTTGTTGCGCCATCGAACAATCCCATGGGTGAATTACCAAATAAAATTGGTCGATTTATCAAAAATTTTACTTTGTTTGCACCTGGATCTATGACGAATTCTGCTAATGGTTTAATAATCCTTCTCCCAACCTCCTATAGGTTCTGTATGTAGCCTTAAAAAAGAATGGCATTCATTAAAATCCATAAGCCCCATGTGACAATAAAGGGAATTGATTTTACCTTGGGATTTGTTAAAAACCAGAGCTTTAAATTTTCTTAAAGGGGCTGCAGATGCCAATTATTTTTGACTTGAAGAATGCTACAAATCAAAGTCCAAAGCTGTTGAGTAATGCTACAATCTATTGCAAGATGTTGTATGGTCTCCTCACTTCTCAAACATAATGGATAGGTTGAAGGTCCAATTCCACCCCTTTCTCTGTAAATCTTCCCTATTAAGATTTTATTTCGTAAGCATAACCACGTAAATAGAATTGATTTTGGAGGAGATTTGATTTTCCATATCACTGTATACCACCACTTCAAATCATCATTCTCATACAGATATATAAATGCATTATAGGCCTCTTTTATTGTCTGCACAATCCCTTCTATTTTGTTCCAAGTCCAAGCCAACCTATCTGGTTCTGTAGATAGAGTGATCCCATTTTGGTAAATTCCCTGTATGTATGTGTTCCATTCATTGGCTAGAGTTCTTATGAGTCTGATATCTTATGTAGAGAGCCAAATACTAGAACCAGTTAAGTTGGAGATATTTGTCTTATGTATATATGCAAGATAATAAAGGCTCTGACTGTGTAGGTGTGGTAGCAATTCTTCTGATAGTATAAAGCCAAATCCTCCACCCAGAAAAGGATCCAATTAGCCTAAAATAACTCTCGTACCTGTACCAACCTTCCAAGTAATCCACTTCTTAACCACAAGTAGTGTAGTCAATATATTTTTCCAGATAATGGAGGCTATTGGGAAAATAAAGTGTATATTCCTCAGCCATGATACAACATCAACTCCTTTCAAATATTTCCTTCTCATAGTGACACTCCAAATACCATCATGAAAAAGTGCCCTCCACAGTGATTTGGTAGCTAGGGCCTTGTTAAAGAGATTGAGATCTCTTATTCCCCAACCTCCCTTTTTTTTGGCTTTGCTATCAGACTCCATCTTGCCAAATTGTAACCCCCTCTAAAAGTCCAACTGGTTGTCACAACACAGTTCCATGCATGTCGGACAAACTTTTAGAAAAAAATATTTAGCTCTAACATGATCGAGCATAGTCTCTTGAAGAAACACAACATCAAGTTTAAATGTAGACAAAATCTCCTTGAGGGCTAGCATCTTGGACTAGGCACCCACAATCCCCTAATGTTTAGAGAGATTAATACTAGCATTAAGGAACCATCATATCAGGGTTCAATGCTCTAAGTTGCCGAGAAGGAGAAGGAACAGAAACAGGGTAATTAGAAGAAACCATTATGGGGTATGTTTTCAACCCTCCCTCAACAACCCCCATGTCTTTTTTCATGTTAGTGGATTTGTTTTTAGGCTTCTTCCTGATGGTGACATTTGCAATATCCATAAGGCCAACTCCATTTACAAAGGATTTATAGGTCTGAAGAGGTGCTTTATTAATAAGAACTTCTTTGTATGAGGGTTCCAAGGGTTTGGTAAACAAATTTGTATCCAATGGAGGGGGATAATCCAAGGTACATTCACTGTGTAAATGAGGGGTAGTGTGAGGTCCCCGAGGAGAGGTCTCAGTCAAAATAGGGATTTTGGGATTTGTAACAACCAACAGTTCTGTCGATGAGGGGGAAATCAAAGGAGGGTTTTATGAGATGACAGGGTTCAAATGAGAAGTAAAGGGATGGGAATTGTTAAATTTTTCCAAGAAAATTTCCCAGAAACCCTAAAAAATATCGACCAACCACTCCTCATTACTACTTAGCAAAAGAATGTCTTATTCAGTTAAAGAAGTACTAAAGAAATTTGGAAAGAAAATATTTAACTTACCAATGAAATATTCAGAAGAGGGGAATTGAATGGGCACCTCCATCTGAGAATTTTGAGTCCTCCCATTTAAGTCTTATTCTCCCGCTTCTGAAACCAACTCCAGCGACTGAGCCTCTCCAACCACTGAAGCACAATTTGTTTTTATATGGCCAGTGGATCTTCATACATGACACTGAAAGGGTTCTCTCCAATACTCTAGGGTTTGAATGAAGGACCCCTTTTTAGTGACAATCTCAACTTCTTCTGGCAGTCCTAGGTCCATGTCGAACTCCTCTAAAATCTAGGCCATGCATTTTTTATTCCACCTTAGGTCCCTTTCATCAAAGAAAACAAATCTACCAACAACATCTCCTATCCCTCTCAAAACCGCTAGATCCCAGTATTCAATGGGGAGGTCGGGCATTATTATCCATAAGCATATCTTTTGGAAGAACACTGTAAAAGGGTTGAAATTACCCAGAGACCAATGCTTAACCATAAGCACCCCTCTGTCTATAATCCAGGTTTTTTCTGCAACTTTTTCCAAATCCTCCACTGATAAGAAGTGGAAATTAATCCAATAGTTGGACAGTAAATTGAACCGCGGCCAGTAGCCCAAAACTTGTTTCCATTCAGTGGAAATCCAGTTTTTCAGTCATAGCCTTTGTCACCCAGAGGTAAAAAAATTTACCCACCAACGCCTTCATAGCAATGCTCATCATTTTTTCCATCGCAATGTCTTTACCGAGGACAAAAGAGGGTCGAGTTTGTATTACCTTCAGAAACTTATTCTTCCTCTTCTCCTGAGCAGCCGAGCCAGTATGGTTCCTTGCAGAGAATGCTTTCTGAGCTCTCTTAGCATCTGAAAAACTAGGGTGAGGCTCCACCAGAGGCAATTTTTTCAGAGCGCTCCCTCCAGTTTCCAAAACCTTCTATGTTTCCTTCATGCCTAAACCCGTTCCCTTTGAAGGCATACTAGGGTTTTTTCTTATCTTTCGGACAACTAACCCCTCACCACTTGTACTACCATCTAAAATCTGCACTGGCAAGTCATTTGGCTGATGTGGTGGTCCTACTTCAGCAAATCTATCCAGATCTGAAAGGATTGAGGGCCCACACGTTTGGATTATTCTCTTCGTGTACTCCTTATCCGAAATAAAGATCCTTTCCTCTTCCCAAAGGGAGTCCTCCGCCTTCCATTCCACGTCTAACAAATACTCCATTCTTCCACATATACAAAGCCAAATGGAGAAAGTCTTCATGCACTTCTAAAACACTAGAAAATGCTAGAAAAACCCTGAAGAGACTCAAAAAGATTCTATATTGGACGCATCCTCCATCGCTCCACTCAGTTCTAAAGTGGAATCATAATTATTTTCTTAAACAATGTATTTAATAATTTATTGAATTTAGTAGCTTTTTTGCCAATCCATATAAATGTATTTTAATATGTGATGTGCCTAGCCTTGTCCTAAATGTCTAATTAACTTTTTCACCATGGGAATGAAATCAAAATCAAAATGATGTGCCTAGCCTTGTCCTAAATGTCTAATTAATTACTTTTTCATCATGGGAATGAAATCAAAATCAAAATCATGTTTAGGAATCCCGCGCCATTTGGAATAGTGGTTCCCGCCACTCCATTTTGTGATATTTTTTTAAGAAATTGGTTCAATCCCACACGATTTGGACAGACTGGTTCTATGAGCACTTGGTCAGCGCGATTTGGACAGACTAGTTCTATGAGCACTTGTTCTATGAGCGATTTGGACAGGCTGGTTCTATGAGCACTTGGTCAGCGCGATTTGGACAAACTGGTTCTATGAGCACTTGTTCTATGAGCGATTTGGACAGTCTGGACAGACTGGACAGACAAGCACTTGGTCAGACTGGTTCTATTACGAGCCATTTCAATATAGAGAGGTAGTGAAAATAGATCCCGATTTCTTCTTCTTTTGCTCTCATTAGACCGCCTCACCTCCAATACATAAGAGCTAGTGCATCTTCTCCATCTATTAGAAAAAGAGTTTTATCTCTATTTATTTCTTTTTCAGTGAATCCAGTAATAGCTCTAGGAATCATCCTATTTATTTCTTAGAAAAAGAGTTTTATCTCTATTTATTTCTTTTTGTAGTATCATTCATCCATCACACTCTCTGTATGATCGCTTGGTATCCTTCATCCATCGCACTAGACATAACAAAATGCATCGTTCAGATCTGGGACTGGCATTACCATAGACGCTAGCACTGGGGCCGGCTCTCAAAGAAGGGGATCCATTCAATTGGTGTGGTAATTGAAGAACCTTGAAAGGGAAAGGTACGTCCTCATATTGTTGTGCAGTCTTGTTTATTCTAATCTAGTTTTAATGATAAATGCCTTGTTGATATTTTTCTGTGGTGTTGTTTTGATGATATTTGCCTTATTAATCTAGTTTTCTTGCTGAAGATGATACCTGAATGTTTATCTATTGTCCCTGTGTGTAGTCTCCTCCAATATGTTCTAGGAAAAACCAACAAACTATCTTAAAAATCAAGCCAAGGTTGTGATGCAATTTCTGAGTGAAATGGGGTTTTATCAATCCTATATGCTTAAGGGAACATGGCCGCTTCTTCCACAAAGGATATAACATTTTCCACTAGTAATGATAGGGATATGTAGCTAAGAATAGTAACCCATAATTTGCCTTAATCCAATCAACTTTAAGATCTAGATTAGAGACCCACAATTATCCTCTATACTCAGTCAAATAATGTAATATAGATCTGATATGAATATTGATGCCCAACATATTTCATAGATCTGATGAATAAGCTTTCTTGGCCTCTTTCCCATCAATTCAACTAGCCAATTTTTATAACGGGGAATCTTGAACCCTTCCTGTCTCTAGTCATGCTTCCCCTTCTTTTACATATCTCATATATTCTATCACTTCTCATAACAATACTTATCCTTTCTAATGGCCATCCAAAGTATGACGTCCATGAAGCCAACCACCCTAATTCGAATGAACTCTTCAAAGGCCAGAACAACCATCATTTGACATTAACACTTCAACAATATGCAGTCCTTTGTGTACATAACACATTATGGAATTTAGAGGGGAACATATTCATGGACAAACGCATGGGAGACAACTACGATCTGAGGGAGGCAAACTGGCCTATAAATACATTTCAAGAAATATAAAACACAATACAAACCATCTGGCTATTGCTAGCTGAGATTCACAAGGATGCCATATCTCAATCATCAAACCTAAGCGCACACCAAGACTCTCTGCTTCTGTTCCTTATAACCATTGCTCATGCTAAATTAACCAAGCTCAAAGACACTGAATATTACTCCCTAAAGATCCACAGAATCGTCCAAGCCTAACCCTTAAAAATATCAATCATGGTGCCACAATTTACTCGTTTAAATTGGGACAATAGAATATAGTCCGCAGTTTGAAAGATTTTATCTTAACACATAGAGCAATTTACTTGTTTAAATTAGGAGAGTAGAATAAATTCCGCAGTTTAAAAACGTTTTTCTTGGCACATAGTATTCATGGGATTCCGTTTAATGATATTTTTTGTTAGTATGGTTGGTAGATTCTAAGGTAACTTTTCTTACTCTCTTAGAGTTTGGATTAGTTTTTGTTGGAGTTAGCATGTACCCTTTTCTTACATTACTTTGGAACCCTATCTCTTTACCATATTTTCCATGTATACATTTATATCCTCCCACATTACATACTCGTCTATGCTCGCATGTATTCGTGCCTATCAGGGATGAAATTTGAAGGGTGGGGTCCCATTTCACTTTGAAGGGCTATGCCGATATTGAACCCTTCAATGCTGACATGTAAAAATAAGTCATTCTTTTCATTTGAAAATGTATTAGTACATCAAAATTTCATTGTTTACTTACGTAGTAAAGTTGAGAGGCTTTATTTCTTTCCTCTTAAACTTATAACCAGTATAATAATAAGTTGACTTGCTAACTCCATTCCAATCCAACTTTCATCCTTACAGCCAAAATTAATACTATTTTACTCTTTTATGATTTGTCTGAACATGAGGAATTTATTAGTGAAACATAACTTAGAAGACAAATAGAAAATCCACTTTCCAAATGTTCAGTGTGATAATTTTATAGATATTTTTTTCTGCATCAGTGAAGCTATAGTTAGCTTGCTAGCCCAATTCCAATCCAACTTTTAACCAGTTTAATAATATGTAATACCTCTTAAAATGGGTTCATAGGCTACTTCGAACAATACAAGCTCGATGCAGAATTGGGTTCTTCAACTCTTCTAAAAGCAACACGATGCTTATTCTTGGAAAAGCTCAATCTTTATAAATTGCTAGTGTTCTTCAAACTAATATAAATTATAGCCTACATAAAATCTAGCCTGCTTAACAATGGAAAACAATGATAATTTAAGCCAAAAAAGGAAGAAATTGTTTAAGAAGCCAAAAACATTGGACGTTGAGTCTGGTATGTATCTGTTGCTAAATTAGTGAACAATAGAGATGCATGCAGAAAGGCAATAAAAAAGGTGAAGGGAAAGAATCTGAATGGTAATTTTTTTTACTTCATTGAATTGAGGACCATAATTCACTTTCATGCACCTCTATCAAACAACTGTGTTTCCTATGCCATTTATAATCCTCCTTTACGAAAGTCTATCAGAGAGAACAATTCAACAAAGAAGTTGGATTGGATTGTAAACCAATAGCAAGTTTCTTTGTCACTCTAATTGTGTACCCTACAACAGAATTGAATGCCAATGGCAACAATATATGTTCTAATTTTTCATTCAACACTATGAATGCCACATGTACTTGGGATAGAATAAGTTTAAGCGCTCCTTACATGTTACATGCTATGTTATGGTTTGAACAAAGAGAAATATCAGATTCCATGCAACTTTTGTTCTCAATAGCTGATTAAGGACCCTGGCTACTTCTTCCTTATAGCCCCCCCCATAGATCGCGTTATACATACTAACTCTGTGGTATGATGGAGTAGAGGATGGGTTGTGAAGCATAAGTAAAAAATAGGCAGACCAAGTAGAGAGGAGATGCATAGATGGTTGAAGTTCTTGTTATATGGTTGAAGATCATGTTCTATTCAAGACCAGCCGATAAGGGAAACAAAAGCAAAAGGTAAAGTAGCACTGTCATTCTAAAAATCAAGATTACAAAAACATTTGTGTCCCAGTTCATACAGTTGAACGTAGGAGTTGGCATTGGGCACTGTAAGAAAATTGCCAGCTTTCAACATTGTCCTTCACCAGATGTTGTTGCATATTCTCAATCATATTGAAATTCGATAGCTAGTTGGGATTGTAAGTGTGGTAGCATCGATGGTCTTCATATTAATAAATCCCAAGAATCTTAAATCGTGTACCAGAGGAAGGTGTCAAATCAACGACTAAGCAATTGGGGAAAATGGATCATGCAATACAGTTTTAGATACAAAGTCTGGATTCTTGATCTGACTCATTAACTAGATGCATGGAGGCTGGAAGAGTGGGAACTTCCCCAAATCCTCAGGATTTTTGGTAAAGATAGGGGGCGCAATGCGCACACCTGTTTCCCGTAGCACTGTAACCGTGGCCAGTGGCAGTTTCCTAGGGAAGCGCTCGGTTTTAGACTGAAAACAATGGTCTTCCTTGTCCCCTCCATTTCAGGAAAGTTAAAAGGAGTCTAAATTCTCAAGATATTCGATCGAGCGACCATGGAAAATAGGGCAAGGAAAGGAGCACATGGAATCATATGCGTGTACACAGAACATATGAAGAAAGAAGCAATTCTTCTTGTTGCTATGGTTGGGAATCAATAAATTCCGTTTTGAACAACATCTAATGAAGATTTGTGACAAACCCACTCTTGGGTCTAGGCTTCAAATTTGAATCCTTCAAGGACCATTTGAAGTTACAAATTTTCAATCAAATAATAATATTGTGTTTGAACTTTGAAGTTACAAAATTTTTAAATAATTGATGGGATCATGAATGGATAAAATGATGTACATACCTGTAAATTCATAGGATGTCAACATTCCAATTAGCCTTGAAGTTGAGCTCCTCAAAGAAAACAAATTTCTTTTTATATGTTTATGGCAGGCCAACATTGGTAGCTTCGCTTTGCAAACTCTCCTAGAGGACTAGAGGAGATAGGGTAGGTGGAACTTGGAAGTAGCTCGACCACGATGAATCAGGGGTATAAGAAAAAGCTTGTTTGTATTCCTGTAATATTATATATTCATGGTCAGAGCCATGGAAGCATGGGATTCAAGCATTGACTTGATACAACAAAGAAAACACAAGGTGGGACTCAGGAGCCGTAGGATTGACTTGATACAGCAAAGAAAACACAGGGCGTGAGGTTGGGAGCCATAGACAGTAGGATTAACTTGATACAACAAAGAAAATAAAGGGTTGTGGGTAGGGGCCACGGGCGGGAGTGACAACCTACAACATTACAAGAAGTTTCTGGATTGTGGAGTTTGTCCGAAATGCCAAATTCGGGGCACATTAACATAATATATTATACATTGAATACTAAATTAACTCACGAAGTCAGAAGTCACGAATTGGTATGTGATAACTAGTAACTTGGTAAGCCCACTGCCAACAACACGTATGAGCTACCAACCATATTTAATAAATTTGTTGTTGCCATTAAATGTGTTAAAACACATAAGCGCTCGCCGCTAACACGCGAACTTAGAAGCGTTCAAGACACGGGCTACATAGTGTAAGCCCATCCACGTAAACTGGTATATGATATTATTAGAGGCCCAATGGCCCATGATCCATCTATGACCAAACACGTGGATATTGGAGAGTAACCAAGTACCAAGTCCCACTCCCAAGTCACCTAGCTAGTAGCCGCATTCCCAATTTCCCACTAAAAATTGTCGACAGGGGAAATTTAAAGCTGTCCTTTTGTTGCAATTTTAAACAATAGTGGTTAATTTAATTATTGAAGGGCTTACCATGAAATTAATTTTTTTTTGCATGGTAAAATTTGAGGTGGCCTTCTATGACGTGTAAAATGGCATTTGAAGAGCCCTGAAGGCTTCAAATTTGAACCCTGGTGCCTATGCTGCAATAAATATATTACTCATGATCTTATATTCATAAAAAAACAACTATATCTAGAAAAAAGGACATAAAAGGAAAAATAAATCTAAAGCCTCCATGTCACTCCAGGAATCAATCACCAAAATTTCAGCGTGGGTCTGTGTCCCGCCAAAGCAGACTAGGATTGTTTCGAGGGCATAATCTCTTTTCCTCCCCCTTCTCATAGGTGGAGTGCAAGCTGGTGGTTTTGGTGTTTGTTTGATACATTTCTATAGGGGAAAATCATGGATTTATCAAATTCGGGTTCCACATCCAGCGTTGAGAGGAAGAATTGCAGTATCGATGACTCTCCGATATCAAGTAAGTTTGATTTTTCTTCTCTTTCATTTTCACTCTGGAGGTTGTTAATGGGTGAAAGGGCAGCTGGAATGGCATATAATTTTTTTGTTTTATTAAAACAATGGAACCAATACAGGTTTCAGCTTCTTAGTTGAAGATGTCTAGCCATGTAATATCAGAGCCCATATTTGCAAGTGCAGTGAATGAGTCCATGGGATTTGAACTGGTGACAATTTTTGACAATTGGGCATCGATGGAATGCTTGTAGTTGGGAATTAGATAATGTTAGGTGAAAACATTTCTTGGTTATATCTTCTCTTTTTAGGTTTGGGAAAATAGGTCTAATGTTAAAGCCCCTTTTCGATGCAGGCACTCTGTCTGATTTTCCTAGTAGGACAAACCCATTTTTCCCAAATCTCAGACCTTAGTCATGATGTATATCCCAGAAAACTTGTACAATTTTGCTATTAACCAAAAATGCATCTCGGTGATCGTAGCTCGGAAGCTGGTGAGTTCTATTCATTGATAGATTGATTCTATAGGTGGTGGAGCACATTCATCATTGGTGGGAAGCCATCTTCCTCCTTTAAATAAGGTCTCCTTCATCAAGCCATAGGGCAACACATATCTGTCCAAATTCTGCATGGATCTACTAAGGGTTACACCACCTGGGCAAGAGGAAATTGAGCTACAAGAAGACAAGTTCATTGGGATTTGGGGCAAAGGTTGAGAATATTACAGGCAGGGCATATTTAACTTACATCTTAAGAGGCCTAGGGTAGACCTCTAGCTCATTGAGCAAGGGCACATTCACCAACTATTTGGAAAGCAATCACATCCTCAACCAAGACGTGAAGCTTCCACTAAGTCATGGGCTTCCTAATTGAACCTACAAAACTTCAACAGGAATTTACATCGGAGAAACTCATGGTCTTCTCTTGGAGGCGTGTTTCTTACAGGGAGGAATCCAATCTGCAATAAAGTTTAATCCGGGAATTCTCCTTTATTCCTAGACATAAGATGTGATAGAAAAGCGATTGTCATAAACAAGAGCAATCTACCACCAAGTTTCCATTGAAGGCGTGATTCCTTGATAGCCCTAGGTTTTTATTTAAAGGAAAGTTTATTCATTTTAAAGGATCAGATCCATTGCTAAGGTGTGAGAGCATAATAGGAAGGGCACTATCCATCTGTTATAAATCGTGGAGGTATCAACCATCTCCACTATTGAAAATCAGTCCCTTGCAACTGAAAGTTACGGTCTTATCAACAGTCAAGTGGCAGCCCATAAGGAGATTGACTTTCTTATCTCCACACTGATAAATATTGGTTGGAAGGAGCAGAATTTTTGGGTTGTATGCATTAACAAAAGTTGCTCATCATCTACAGTTGTGGCAGCCTATTCCACCCATGAATTCATTGTGTAAAAAGATTATATATCTATTCTATTGGGGCATCACTCTCTCTGAGGTTTGCATGCAAAAGATATTGATTATATATAACAGCGTTCACGGTCTTCAACATTCCTTTATCTCAGTCTGATTTTATACATAACTGCTATAGCATTCCGCACATTAGCAATCTTGCTATTACAGGTCAGAACTATTGTATTTTGATAGCTGGTTATAGTACTACTACTCTTATGATGTTTGCATTCGAGCTAAGGAGGTTAGTACTACTCTTATGAGATGTATTTCATTTCATTTGATTGGATTTGTTTCAACAACATATATAGCATTTTGTTTGTTAATAGATAGTTACATGACTTAGGTAGCAATTATATATCTCATGGAGTTGATTTGGTTTAGGAACAAAACTTGCCCAGTTGACTCATCGGTCAAAAACCCGAGCAAACAGTCTAATACTTGGCAAGTTCTTATGAAAATAGTGAGTAATGGTTACTATTGAAAAGATTACCAAGTTGGATTTGAGTTTTCCTTAACCTGTGTTTTTCCCAAGACTTGTTGGCCCCTATAAGCTCCAAGACTGCCTCTATTTATGCAGTATAGCAAGTATTGTTGAACGTTTTGAATATTTTTTGAAGAATTCTTCATTTTTTAATTTTTTTACCACGTCTTGGGAATTTTGGGTGAAGCTTGCCCCACCTTGCTTCACTACTTATTGATGAAAACATCGACAATGGCAAACAATTGGTGAGGGTCGAGACATTGGAAAAATCGGCAAAAGATTAGCAAATATCAACAAACCAAGACAAACATTAAAACATACAAAATTTGTTTTTCAGTTTTTTCAAATTGTAAGTGGCAAGCATTAAAAAATGCAAAATTTGTTATTTCTTTCAATTTCTTCAGAATATAAACCAACAACAACGTCAAATAATCACATCAGCACATAAGTATGAAAACAATTTGATGTATAAGATGTAGTGGATGCAAAATGATACATCAAATATATGATAAATGTATCTCATCATTATATGTATATGTGTGTGTGTGTGGTGTGGGTAGGAAAGTGACGGAGGGGAGCAGGGTAGGGAAGCATTTTCGAATCTGCACTGATTATAATTTTTCTTTTAGAATTTCTGTCACAGAAAGCATATAACATGTCCTCAAATTTATCGTAAAAAACATAATCTTCCAAGCAAATTAGTATGGTAGTTTTCAACTTTTATCACATCCCATGTTACCTCAACTTTCTTCTTTGATTGAAGCTCTTGTGAGAATATGATGCACTGCAAACCAACAATGATTTCACTTTGAGGAAATGACTAAGTCACTAAGTCTATGGTCTTCAGGGACTAGTAGTCTAGATAAAGGTATCGAGCTTGGTCGACAATCTAATCCTCAATGCTCCATGTGTAGTGAAGAAGAGACAAGTTTGGAAATGGATTCAATCTTGAAAGGGTAGGTTGCAAACTCCTTCTAGATAATGTGTTTTGGGATTGTCCTTTTGCTTCTAATTATGTAGTGAATCACAAAGGCCTAAAATCACCTCTTGATCCAATTTGACTTGATGTTAGAGTTGCTATTTTGTTGCATCAATCCTACATCTTTGACAAAGTCAAAATCAACCTATTTGGTTCACAACAATGGACCTTTACCATTTAAGGGCACAAGTATGATGTTGCAGAGTACTTGCCAAATACGATTATAGTCATTTATGCTAGGCAATGTTGGAGATTCATCTCCCACACTTAGTAGTATGATGGTTTAGCCTTAGTGAAAAGATCCCAAGTTTGATGACATTCCTCAACTATGACACAAGTCAACACACATTCTCAACAAAAGCAACTTGACCACCTTCTACAACAATACAGCAATGTCTTTTAGAGCTCACAGGTGTCCCGATTCCCAACACATCATTGGCTTTGTATTGAAGTCTTCTCTACCTATTAGTCCACTACACAATATATTAGTTTAGGAGAATGATGAGATTCAGTGTCAGATTCAAGAATTAATCTACCAAGGCTGAATTCAACACAATTCATTTCCATGTGGTAACCTAGTAGCATTGTTGTAGATATTGTCAATATATTGACAACATCATAATTCTTTCAATCTGCAGATAGCATCACCTTAATCTATCACAGTTTTTAGACTTTTGAATATATCATGATATATCACAAAAAAATTGCAAATTGATAGATTATATCATTAGGCCTTCCATAGAGGGGCTATGAAATTCGAATTTTAGTGCTTTTGCCTCATTTTGAAAAATAGATGTAGGTGATTGAGAGCAAAGGAGAAATTTGTCTTTTGTGGAGTCAAGGAGGGGAAATCGAGTGTTGTCATTGCCATTAGCATATTTATTGTGGAGTGGGGATTGATTCCCATCTATTGTTTCCACTTCAATGCCAAGATCTTATTCTAAAGGAAGAGCCATTACCTTTGCCCGTAAAAAAAAGTAGAGGGAATTGATATTATATTCATCTGATTACATTGTTGATGACTTATCATGATGAGATACATTTTTTTGATTTAATTTTGTGTTATTTATTGATTTTTGAGCTTTTGGAGGAGTGAGGACTAAGGATTAGATTTTGTCTTAATGCAGAGGTATCACTTGCCATATTATACATCTTGTACATCAGTTTTATTTTCATAGTCATGTGGTAATGCATTTATTTGATGTTGTTGCTTTTATTTAGAACAAATGAAAAATTGATATTTTTATATGTTTTTAAAGTTTATTGATCTTTTCCAATATTTTCCTTGATATTTTTGATACTCGGGTTTGTAGATTAACCTATTTCATACTCGGGTTTCTAGCATTTTGCACCACTCATCATTGCCTTTACTGACATGGCATCTGATGCACCTAGCATTAGTTGAAAGTTAGAGAGTCTGGCTACATTTGTAGAAAGATAGATTCAAAGGGCACATTGGAAGATCAAACCACTTGATTATGCTTCCTATCTGAGCAATGAGTATGCCTTTCTACTCTACTTGCCCCTGTACTTATAAGGCATCTAGTTGCACAAAAGGGAGAAACAGGGAAGAGTTTATGAAATGGGGATGCATTGGAAACGTGACCGCACAAAATTTTGGAAATGGGGTAATGCTATATATATGTATGTATGTATATTTTAAATTAATAGATGACCAAGGATATTTAAAAAATGAATGCGAGACATAAATCATAAATCATTAATGTTGGTGAAACATTTCCTATATTGGGATCATATTCATCAATAGCAACCAAGTATATTCAATTCTGAATGGGATCTAAAATTCTACTTTTTTCATATGGTTGAAAACATTCTCAAACATCCTGAAACAATTAATGGTTATGTTAAAAATTTAAGTAAAAAGATAAAAAAAAATGGAATATAAGCAGAAAGTTAGGCATGCATCTGGGCAAATCTACAATTAGGGCAAATTTTTCCTCAAGTTTGTATTTGCAATAACCAGTTTTTATTCATATGATTTTTTATCAGTTAATCATTTTCCCTTCTAAATTTGAGTGTTGTTGTAAACATTTTTTTAATGTTGTTTTCTTGTCCTGTAGATTAGTCAATAAGTTCAATCTGTCCTGTCAAAAAACCATTGGAAATCAAACAATTCTTGTGATGACTCTTCTAGGTTGTACGTTATTACCTATCGGTTAGTGGACTTAAAATGTATTTTGTACTGATTCCTACATGCCTTTGTGGACAGGAATAACATAAAATTGTCATTACTCATAGCACAAACAATGTTTTTAACACTTTTTTCTCATCCCTGTCAATTTTTGTATTCAAGGCTTAAGATGATCAAGATAAGATTTAGATATTCCCTAAGAAAAATGTTTATCTATCTAAAGTTTGCTGTCTCAATAACTGATATTTGGTACTTATAGATGAAATACAAATTGCTAGAATTTTTAGTGTGTAGCATTTTAGATGCAGTCTTCTCAATCCATATGTAGAAATACACATTATGTTAAAGAGTATGGGAAAATCAGGAGTGTAACTGTATACCAATTAATGTTTTACCATTAAATCACCATGTGTAGTGAGATGTGAATGATTCAGTGAAAAACTGTTGCTTTCTGGTTGACAAATTGCCATGTTTTCTTTATTATTTTTATTAATCTGTTTCAAGCACTGTTGTTGTTCATTTGGATTGGGTTTCTTGTTTCTATGATCTCACCATGTATGAGGACTTTAGGGTATGACATAGATAAGATAGGATAATTTTGTTAATGGCTAACAAATGACTACAAATTCAAAAGTAGGTCAATGTGACTATTGAGTATAAAACACGATGCAGAATGTAAAATACTAATAGAGCAATGCAAATCAGGTTTTGAACCAGTTCGTATTCATTCTTTATTCCTCTTGGTTGGGTCGAGAGTTAGGGAATTTTACATCTTGGATTTTGTATTGCAGTTTAAATCAAACTTTTTGGACTTGAACTGTTAGCTTATTAATTGGATTAAATTAATTTCAAGTAAATATCATTGAAAGTCATGGAGGGAAGATGACAGCAGATGGGAAGCGTCACTGCACAGCTGGAGGCATCCTTTGGAATATCTTGAAATCACGTGAGCCAGAAGCATATAAAGAAATAATGTTGAAAGGCAAGGAATTTGTGGTATGTTAACTGTCTGTTCTGCATTTTGCAAGTGGACAATGTCCTAAGCTACTTTGCAAAATTTTAAAATTTTAGGCATAATTTAAATTTATGGAAAGCTTATTTAACAAATTATTAATGTTTCTTGTGTTGATGCCCAAGATGATAAACATTTAATAGAAAAACCTTTAGATTTCCTCTTGGAAAAAAACCCTTCCTTGCAAAGTGACATACAGTTAGATAATACTTTGATTGTTAACAATGTAGATATGTTTGATAAAACTGAGTCGTCTACTGATTGTAAGCAATATAAGGAACCTATAAAATATAATTTTGAAGCAATTGAAGGCACTAGTTGCAAGAGAAATTCAAGTGGTCTTGAAACAACTTATGAAAATATTAATCTTGTGCCAGACAAGTTCCCCATATTCTCCAAAAAGGGATCCACATCTTACCAAAACTGTCAATGGAGAAAGCACTATTGATGATGCAAATGTTGCAACTATTTGTGTCGTTGATGCTTATGTGGAGGATATTAAAACCATGAGGGAAAATCCTAGAAGCCCCGAGCTTGGATTGGACAAACAATCTGCAAAGGATGCCACATAAACTGCTTATGGTGGTGAATCTGAGTTTTATAGTTATGATTATGAATATGAACTTGTTTTGGATACTCACAATATTTCAGATACTAAAAAGGAGATTGTTGAATAGGATGAAAATGAGCATCAAGGTTAAGAAGGAGAATACATAGAAATAAGGCTTGGGTTAAAGAAGATACAAGGAAAGAACTGTAAGATGAACATATTGATTATGGTGGTTTTGATGGTAGAGATGTTGATGAGCTTGGAATGGATGTGGACGACAGAGGGAAATATGTGGAACATGAAAAAAATTGGGATGATGACCAGCAGTCTGAAATGGAAGAAAAATATGACAATGATAGTCATCATGAGGAACATGATTCACAATTTGACAGAGTTGTTCATGTCAGTTAAGCTGGGGAAGAAGACACTAATTGTGAATCGGTGAAATATGAAATAGATATTCAACATCCAATTGAGAAACATGAATATAAAGGTGATGGTAGTGTATCTAAAACAACTTAAGTATTAGTCGAAGAAAAAAGTTTGGATGTTGAACTGAAATGCCACCAAGATCAAAATAAGGGTGTTGCTACAAATTCAAGGGAAGGGAGGTTCTCTACACCACGACAAAATCGTCTGCATGGGATCAATTGCCTCCATATTGGAGGATTTCCCATGCAAAGACGAAGCTGGGTAATGGCCTAAAATCTGTAATTCCCATAGATGTTAATGCCCATTGATGTTAATGCCATTTTAGCTTTGATAGATAAGAAATGGGAGATGCAAACGCAATCATTAGGTTGCAACACAACCCTCAATCCAAGGATCGATCCTCAATACAGATGCCTATTGGTGGATGCAGTTGGAAGCAAGTGTCCTTATGTAAAAAATTTCACAATTTGAATCTTGAGCTAGACATGCAATGCTTCTGGGTGTGAATGCAAGTGGAGTGTTTTGGATTTTATACACACTAAGGAGTGAAATTGTCTTTTAACAAAAATGGTTCAATGATGTGTTCAATGCTCAAATTAAACTTACATTGAGGAACAAGTGGTTGTTGAACAAGACCCCTATTTTGGGCACCAAAGTCTGGACTCTAGGATAATATTGGTTCCCCCTTAGAGTGATGTGTGGAGACCAAAATAGCAACATATGACAATGAAGACCAAGATTGGATGGACTTGGACTTGGTTCCATGGGAAGAGGATGTAAACATTGTTTTTCACAATCAAGCCAAGGAAAATCGAGTCATAGCCCATTCTCGTGTCTTCTCATGCTGAGGTTGTAGAGGATGAGGAATATTCAGATGATTCTTTCATATGATTAGATTGTAGAGTATAGTAGTTATTAGTTAAATCTTAATACTAAGCCTCTTTGATTATTTATTTTGGTTTAGATATGGATTGCACTCTGCTAATTTGTTATATGCACCCTTGCTATAGACATGAGAAAACTTTGCATGTTTTTGTTTAACAGTATGGATTCACACAGATTTCTTTTTAATCAGAAATTGATTTATTATATGTATTTTTTTATGACTATTTTTTTATTCCAGTTTTTCCTTGGTTCTGTTCCGGTTCCAATTTTTGGGTTGGATTGGTTTGTAAACTGGTACTAATAACGTTGTGCTAGAATAACACAAATTTCTATTGAACTAAGTTCTCTTGGTTTGTTGTAGGGGCATGCTCATTTGTTGTAGAAATTGCTAACACTTAAGGGGGATTTCATTGGAGTCGACTTTCATTTACAAGATCAATATTCAAAGTGATCCGATCCACATAATTAATATTTTTTTTATGTTTTTAGGTATTCTCTTTCATTTTTGCAACATGTGGATGCTTCTACCATCCCCAATGTGTATCAAGGCTTATTGCTCCAGAAGATGAGGCTAAAGACCTTGAGAAAAAAATTGCTGATGGAAAATAGTTTACATGCCCTATTCATAAATGTTTTGTTTGCAAGCAGACAGAAAACAAGGAAGATGAAAATCTGCAATTTTCCATTTGTCGACGTTTTCCAAGAGCATATCATAGAAAATGCTTTCCAAAGTAAGTAATCACCTTTTTATTTTATGTTTTTTCATTCTCTCTCTCTCTTTTAGTTTTTGCTTTCTTTAATTTAATTAAAATGGCCAAGGGAATTAAATTTATCTGATTGTAGTTTAAGGTATGTCCATCTTCTTGTTACATCTCAAATCCATTCTATTTGAAGATACAGATTGTGAACCACAGCAGGCTTGGGATGATCTCATCCCAAATAGGATTTTAATATACTGCAGCTAAGCAATTCAATTCTTTGATTCATCCATAATTGATAATTCTATTTAATTGCATGGCGTGCCTTGTATCATAATGTTGTGTCTTCCAATATTGTGAATATGTGGGTTGAGGATGGCTGGGAAACTCGTTAGAAATACTTTCCAGGAAGATATTTTTCCATTTAAAATGCAATAAAAGTTATAACTAATATATTACTTTGATGTTTCTTGTAGTTAATTTTTCAGAATTTACTTCAATCTGATCTAGTATCTTAACTGAGAGAAAAACATGTACAACATATATACAGCATATTAATCATGGACGCAATAATGCAAGCACATAAGAGACACCGAGTTTACTTGGGGAAAACCATAAAGGTGAAAAACCCCAATAACTTCCTCAGAGATAGATAGAACAATGAGACAACCCAATCATAAAAGATAGACATCTCCTAGTAGCAGCTTATCCTCCTCCACAAGTGCGCCACTCTCCAAAGAGTGTGAGAGAGAATAGAATGATGAAATAGAGTGCCTCCCGCACTCTATTTATACTTGACTTGGCTTGACTAATAACCTTTACTAGGTTGGCCTTAACTTAACCACATAACATATTGCTGACTGGGCCGACACCCAATAGGGTGGTCTAATAACCCTTCGACCCACATGACTTATACAAGGCCGACCCCAACAAGGTGGTCTATACCCATCAAGTATAAGTTACGACACTTACAATATAAATGATGACACTTCCGTATAAAGAAATAATAACATCTCTATAGGAATAAAAACACTTCCGTATAGAGGAATAATACCATCTCTATAGAAGCAAAATATACATATATGAAATACATTCCAAAGTTACATATACATCAACACTCCCTGTTAACTAGGAAAGTATTTCTCGATATAGGTCTTCTAGCACAAGTCATCTTCTTTGGATCATCGTCACTGGATAATCGTCATCGATTCATCGTCATCGTTACTTTTGCTGCTATCTCAATCAATCTCTGAATCTACTCGTCATAGGAAGTTCTACAGAGCGAGTCCTTTTTCATACTGGATGTAGGCCCACCACCTGTAAGTCTTCATCATCACTGGCCATACTGTGGAACCTAGGACTGATTACGTGCATCAACAAAACCAGTGCAGACTATAGATTCTTTTACATGTTGAACTTCACAAAACCTACTCAGAGCATCCCAAGATGTTACGAGCAAACTACTCTACATGTTTGGATCTCGATAGAGCATCCTAGGCTGTTACGAGCACACCGTTCTACCTATCCGGATTTTAAAGGATCTTTTCTGTGTGAACTTTCACAAAACCTACTTAGAGCATCCCAGGATGTTACAAGCACACTGCTCTACCTGTCTGGATCTTGATAGAGCATCCCAGGATGTTACGAGCACACCGCTCTACCTGTCCGGATTTTAAAGGATCTTTTCTATGCGAACTTTCGCAAAACCTACTCAGAGAATCCCAGGATGTTACGAGCACACCGCTTTACCTGTCTGGATCATGATAGAGCATCCCAGTATGTTATGAGAACACCGCTCTACCTGTACGGATTTTAAAGGATATTTTCTATGCGAAACTATAGCAAAACCTACTCAGAGCATCCCAGGATGTTACAAGCACACCGCTTTACCTGTCTGGATCTCGATAGAGCAACCCAGGATGTTACAAGCACACCACTCTACCTATCTGGTTTTTAAAGGGTATTTTCTATGCTACCTGCACAACCTATCCACGGCCATAGAGTATCAAAACGATACTCACCATACATCATCACATGATCAACCTGATCATCATCATACCATCAACCTGATGCATATCATCTGGAGCAACATCCTGAAGCTCGTCATCTGTGATCATCCTGATCATCATCATAGCATCAACTTGATGCATATCATTTGGAGCAACATCCTGAAGCTCATCATCTGTGATCATCCTGATCAAACAGTATATCCATGTGATGCATACAAAGTATCTACCTGATACATATCATCATACATGATCTACCTGATCATACAAATGAATCCATCTGATACACATAATGCATCCACCTGATACATACATAAGTACATGATCTACCTAATCATACAAGTATCCACCTGATACATATACAAATACATGATCTACCTGATCATACAAGTATCCACCCGAAACATATACAAATACATGATCTACCTGATCATATCCAACATCCAACATGATGCGTACATACATACATATAAATGATCCAACTGATCATATGGAGAAAAAACTAGAACATCATCCTAATGCTCATCATCCAGCGCTTACATCCATAGCCATGTGAAGGGTCCTCCTTCCACCATGCTTGGAATGGCTTCAACAAATGTGTCCATCACTTCTTCCTCGAAGTGTCATCGATATGAAGAACACCAAGCCTCTCTCTGAAGTACTCAAACTTCATTTTGGCTAGTGGCTTCGTCAGCACATCTGCAATCTGCTCATCCGTCGCAATGTACAAGAGCTTAATTGCTCCTCTCTGCACCATATCCTTGATATAGTGATATTTGACCTCAATGTGCTTCAACCTGTCATGGAAAACCAGGTTCTTAGACAGCTTCACACAACTCTGGTTATCACAAAAGATACCAGTAGTCTCCAGCCGGAGATCAAATAAATATGACAGTAGCTTCCGAAGCCATACTGCCTCATAACTAGCCAAACATGCTACAACATACTCTGCTTCGGCTGTACTTAGTGCTACACAAGACTGCTTCCTGCTAAACCAAGAGATCACTCCTGATCTCATACTGAAGTAGCACCCAGATGTGCTCTTCCTATCTACAGCACCGCTTGCCCAGTACGAATCAACATAACCTTGCAGGTTAAACTTTTGATTCACATCATACTTGAGCCCATAATAAACTGTACCCTTCAGGTACCTCGGAATATGCTTTCCAACAACCAGGTGAACACTCCTTGGATCCGTCAGGAACTGGCTCAATGTGTTCACCACAAAGAAAATATCTGGTCTCGTGTTTTTTAGGTACATCAAGGACCCAATCATCTGACGATACATAGTGATATCAACCAGCTCAGATGAAGCATCACATAGAAGCTTCAGGTTTGATGCCATAGGTGTGGCCATGGCCTTCTAGTCCATCATCTTGAACCTCTTCAGGATCTCTACTGCATACTTCCCTTGTCAAAGGAAGATTCAATCTGCATTCTGCCACACCTCCATACCTATAAAATAGTGTATCATCCACAAGTTCTTCATCTCGAACTTGGCAGCAAGCTTCCGCTGCATGTCGACAATCAATCTATCTTCACCTGTAATAAACAGGTCATCCATATACAAAAGTAGTATCACTAGATTTCCTTCATCAACCTTGTAGTAAAGTTTGGAATCCACTTTACTCTTGGTAAATCCCAAACTGGATAGAAAGCTATCTATCCTAAGTTCTGCACATATATGACTCCCTGCCATGTGTCTCAGAACCAAGTGGATGCTCCACGTACACTTCTTCTTCAACTACACCATTCAAGGAAGTTGTCTTGAAATCCATCTGGTGTATCTTCCCTTTCATCACTGCAGCTAGAGCAAGTACGGATCTAATGGAAGTGTATTTGGCTACAGGAGCAAAAATCTCTATGCTACCACCTGCAGCATGCTTGATCTTGTAGATCCTCTTGGAAGTCACTATAGACTCCCCTTTAGGTCTTGGGACTACATCCCAAACATCTTCACGATCGACTAGTACTCCTCGATCATGGCATTCTTCCTAGATCCTGGGAACTTCAATATCTTCAATTTTTTCAATAGATAACTTTGTTGTTGAACAAATGTTGTAGTCCTTCTTTTGTAGGTGATGGTATATGATCTTTCCTACACAACAAGTTAAATTGCATGATTAGAATACATATCATAGTTTTCAAAACAAATTTTTACACATAAAGAAATATGTCATACAGTCATGCAATTATTTTAGCCAATGCTTCAATTCAACATTTATCCATATCCCGTAACTTTCTAGATGTCTTCCAATCTATACCAGAACATTGTTAAGAGTGTGCACAACTCCCAACATGTCAGCAAAGAGGTTTCATTCTAGATAAGTAGCAATGGAATGTTGTACAGTGCCATAGGCCACTTACCCATGTATATTAGTAGTATATTGTTCATCAATGCAACTATTCTAATATGCATAGTACACAACCTAATTCTAGGAACATGAGTATATACATTATTGAACAGTATTATTTAAACAATAAAATATTCAAGGAATGATAATTCAAATACTTATCTTTGTTTGTTTGTTGGGTTGACTCCCTCTCATTCTTTGCTTCTTTTCTGCAACTCCATTTTGATGTGGATTGTGAGAAGTGGTTAACTCCCTCTGAATATCTGCATCCTTGCAGAAACTACTGAAGTGTGCTCCTTCTTGATCTTTGCTTCCTTGCAGGAACAAATGGAGTGTGCTCGTTGTTGATCTTTGCTTCCTTGCAGGAAAAAATAGAGTGTGCTCCCTCTTGATCTTTGCTTCCTTGCAGGAACAACTGGAGTGTGCTCCCTCTTGATCTTTGCTTCTTGGATTACCTATCCTTGAACTCATATCCATCACTATGCATGCTTACTAGTATCATCATTGTGTTATCCTCGAGGTCTCATACATAATCACACATTCATTAGTATAATCTTAATACTATCAAAACACAATAATCTTAAACATATATAGTCATGATCATTTCAAACATAGATAATAAACATTAATATTCAAAGTTTCAGGGAAGTCTTCTTTTATTCATGCATATTCTTATTTGATCATAGGACTCTTCTGGTTAGTTAAATCATCAATCAAGATAAGAGACATAAAATGCATAAACCCTTGATTACTTACTTTTCTAACTTTATGAATAAACATAACCAATCATAGCAAGTATACTTATATAAGGGATCCTAACACAAGGTAGGATTCTAACTTGATATAGGAAAAACATACCTGGATTGGTATGTTAGCTAGTTATGTCTAACATACCCACATGATGTCTTCTTGTTCTCTTCAATGGCTTGTGCTAGTAACCTGCATATCTCATAGGTTAACCATTATAGAACCAAGTTATACATACCTCGTAAGTATATCTTCTAAGTGATCCATGACAATGGATGAATCTTTGTCTTCATGTCTTCATGTCATCATGATCATATGTTCTTGAACTAGAACATGATTTGTCTTTCTTGGTGTGCCTTTCATGTTAGCAGACAACATAAACCTCATACAACACCATAATGCATTAGTACAATCATAAGTGTCAACACCCTAATCAATGAATATCTTCTATCATGCATTCATAATTTTATTAAGGTGATACGACACATCTAAATTTAATCAAGATTGTACTAACCATAATAACATGAAGACAAACATACCATAAACTTAATCATGAACAAATCTCGAAACATACATTTGATAAGTCATACCTGTCGAGATTGCTTGTAATCTTCTTATGTAAGGCCTTAGCCTCATCTCCCTCTGAAACAGGAACTTCTTCACTTATGTAGGTGACCAATCCATTCTCTTCTAGGATTAACCCAATCCACTTGATTTGAAGGAATTGGATCTGGAGCTAGATTAGGGTTTGTCAAAGAAACCCTAAAAATTCAAACTTTGAATTTCAAACTTTCGAAAGGATAGAAATATGCACCTTGATGAGCTGATCAAGCTGGTATACTTAGAATTTGAAAACTGCAAAGTTTCACCCCTCAAATTTTCCTTTGAAACTTCCGGATTCACTAGACATGACCCCAAACTAGGGTTTGATAAATTCCACCCTTCTTCCCAATCAAAAGGTTCGATCCAAAGCTCTAAGCTTCTATTTTTTCTGAGGAGCTTCCAGTCGTGGTCACAGATTTCAAAAATTTCCATTTTTGCAGAAGCCCTAATTTTCCACTTTTTCGATCAATGTCCTGAACTAGGGTCTGATCAAGCCCAACCTTCTGCTCAACCAACAATTCTGATCTTGGTCTCTAAATTTTGATTTTGATGAGTAGCATTCAGCCGCAGTCTTCGATTACAAAAATTCCAACTTTCTCCGAAAACCTAAATTCCAGAAGCCATGAATGAAGGTGCTAAAAAATAATTATGTTTTGACAAAAATATGTACCTGATTATTTCTGGTGTAACTCTGAGCTTTTTGATCCACAGGGTCTGAACATTTTTCTTGTGATAGCTTGACCTGTCATCTTTCCAACCCCATAGGTCTGACCTCAAATGGATTCTCTAAGAGATAGTTAGGACAAGTGTTGCAACATGACCTGTTTATGGGATAAAAAAGGAGAGCGAACTTGTACGGCGTTCCACGTGTCACTGGTTTAGTTTCGGCCTCTAAAAACGTTACCTATGAAAGTACAGTCCGGGAACTACTTGCCACTTTTTACAAAATTTCATTTGGAGCTTCCTAGCCCAAGTTATGACCTTTTTTCCAAGGTCACTATTTATGACTGATATCTGGAAGAGGCACAAACCCTATATTGTACAGATCATAAATCAAAGTACAATGAATTAGAGGTTTTCCTTTGGAAAAAAGGTACATGGGTATCTTATCTTCTCCCTGTACAATTTTTAGACCCTGAAACCTCGTCGAAATTTATTTATAGTGAAAGTGCTAAGATGACTAGTTTTTGCTATATCAATCCCAAGTATCGCAAGTGCAACAAGTGTCATACATGCCATACCATGCCTTCTTTCAGGCTAGCTCTGATACCATGTTAATTTTTTAGAATTTACTTCAATCTGATCTAGGATCTTAACTGATAGAACAACATGTACAGCATATTAATCATGGACACAATAATATTGCAAGCACATAAGAGACACAGAGTTTACTTGGGGAAAACCATAAAGGTGAAAAACCCCAATAACTTCCTCAGAGATAGATAGAGCAATGATACAACCCAAGCATAAGAGATAGACATCTCCTAGAAGCAGCTTCTCCTCCTCCACAAGTGTGCCACTCTCCAAAGAGTGTGTGAGAGAATAGAATGATGAAATAGAGTGCATCCCACACTCTATTTATACTTGACTTGACTTGCCTAATAACCTTTACTAGGTCGGCCTTAACTTAACCACATAGCATAATGTTGACTGGGTTGACACCCAATAGGGTGTTCTAGTAACCCTTTGACCCACATGCTCGACCCCCAATAAGGTGGTCTAATAACCCTTCGACCCACATGACTTATACAGGGCCGACCCCAACAAGGTGGTCTAATAACCCATCAAGTATAAGTTACGACACTTACAATATAAATGATGACACTTCCATATAGAGGAGTAATAACATCTCTATAGGAATACAAACACTTCCGTATAGAGGAATAATACCATCTCTATAGGAGTACAATATACATATATGAAATACATTCCAAAGTTACATATACATCAATAGTAGTTATCCCTAAAATGTGCAAGCTTGCATATAGGTAGAAAGGTGGAGGGATTTCCATAAAAAAACATATAAAAAAGGAAAAGAAACTTAGTGAATGTCCCTAACAAATAATTGTTATGTTCATGTTATCTAGGAAAAGTAATATAGATAATATAAGATAATTTTCTTAATGTCCAACTAGTAACCATAAATAGGTCAAGGGGATTGCTAAGTACACCCTGAATAGTGCATAGTACATAGTGAGAGTGTGAGTACAACTCTTATAAAAGCATATCTAACCTCTTAGGTTAAATACCTGGAACTGAAATTCTATGATCTAAGAAGTAAAAATATACAAGGGTAGGAGTTCTAGAAAAGAAAGGATCCCTCTCCTCAACTCTAAAAACCGAGAGAAATTTTGTTACTGGAGTTTCATTTGATTTGCAAATTCTGATAGAACCTCTGAAATCAAGCATACTTCTTAATGGTTCTTCAGACATCTGCTGCATCTGGCGTGCCTCAACATGTACCTTGTTCTCAACATTGTTTGTAACCTTGGACATACTTGCTGCAATAGCTAATATGGGTATTTTCAAGTGTGTTGTTGATAATGGAAAAATACCACTGTTCTTTGAAAGAGTGGAATTTACGGTTCTTTGCCAAAAGGACTTAGAATGATCACTACTGCCAAAGCTGGAAGCTAAATCCATTGGACTAGGACCATTTCCGATATTTTCCTCAATGGGTGACATAGTAGATTTTTTTGTTTCATTCATTGGAGATTGCTTGTTTTGCATGGCTAAGTCCAAGGCAAGGCACTGACCTGTAATGACTTGATGTAGTAGTCTATTTTCAAGCATCTGTTGTGTTTGAATTAAAGAAGATGGGATTTCATACATGTCACATGCTGCACTAGGCCCAACTGTCATACCAAATTTTGATTGGATTGGATTAGATCCATAGTCCATGCTTTGAATGTAACTCTTATTTGGGAGCCCTATGAATTGGTTTCTCAACCCCCCTAGTGCCTTGGCTTCGCATGAGAATCTGCATTGAAGTGTGTCAACTTGTTTAAAAGTTTCTTAGGATCCCCCATAACAATATTGATAGGCTGTAATGGTACCTCCCTTATATGACCATCAGAATGCCGACCAGATGGAAGAAACATAGACATAACTGATCCTCTCATAGAATCGTCCTTTAAATGATTAATGCATCCCGATTCCATCGCATTTGTCCTTCCAACTCCATGCAGATGGTGCTCAAACTTCATTTCTATCCCTTTCTCCTTCTTGCTAGAAAATGTAGGAAGATTGCATGGACCACCCTGCTGGGGTTTTTCTGGTATGCTTGGATCATAAACTACACCAACAATACTGACAGTCATACCTGTGTTTAGTCTACAAATTAAAAACAATTCCACACAAGATTCAACTTTCCGGCACAAAATCACAAGTACCAATTATTTCAAGTTCTTTTCATTCACTAGAAACACAATTTATACAAAAATAGACTATTGATATCACTGCAACCGAGGAAGACTCGAACACTATAAGCTCATTTTGCGTTACCTCTCTCCAACATGCGCTCAAGAATATGGGTTTATCTCTTTCCATGGTAGCATTTGATACTTGGGGATCTAAGGATGGTTTCAATCGACCACGAAGTGCATGTGTTTGCTGAGAAGGTTGACCAAGTCTCAACTCAAAACATAATGACATAGTATCCTTCTCTGGTGGGATCAATTCCTATATATTGTTCATGTTTCTTAAAGTAAAACCCTTCTGAAAGTTTTTTATTCCAGCTCGACCTTGATTGGGGAAAAAAGGTTGTCCACCATTATTTATAAAATCGATATATGCAGCACCTGAGGTGCTTACAAAATTTGGTGAACCTCTGTATGAATTATTAGAAGACGCATATGAAGCCCTTCACACGTTCTCCTTGAGTTTCTCTAATAACTGTGGATTCAACTGAGTTGGCATGCCTCCTTTACAAACTCTTCTAAAGTTATTCAACAAGTCTCACGAACCTCCTGCACATTTATTTGGGTTGTGCTTGGAATAAAACTACCATTGCAGACCTTGAGAAACATTCCCTTCATAAATATTGTTACGATCAATAGGATTATTCAATGATTGTGTGTTTCTTTTTTTCACTATGGAATTATCCATTCGATATGAAGAAGTTCTCTCCTTTTCCATATTTTGTGAGCTAGTACTCTTGTACTTTTCTATTTTAGTTTCAGTTGAGTTTACATCATTCCAATCTCAACTTCTCTCATCATCTGGAACTTTCACTTAAAATGGGAGCAAAGATAAAGAAAAACACCATCATATACATTACATAACCAAAAAAACAGACAATATCATAGTTATATACCTTAAAAACAATGGGAAAAAATGCCAAGTTGTCTCACTTTGCTCTAAAATATTTCATTGTTTAATTTACTTGGTGAGGCAAACTAACTCCACTCAATAGGATTAAAAAACACTTGATAGGTAAATCAAATAGTGATGAATTATTTGTGGCCAAGGATCTGTATAGATTTGAATCTCATGTTTATCTGCGGTCCAGTGAGATGCCTAAGATTGCTTTTATATGACAAGCGCCACCTAAAAATAAGTGTTCAAAGACAAAGTCCTAGCTCATCCATTTTGGCTTATAAAACACTTGATAGGTAAACCAAATAGTGATGAATTATTTGTGTCCATGGATCTGTATAGACTTGGATCTCATGTTTATCTATTGAACCTTGATTGATTTGAAGACCCCTTAGCTGCCATCTAGATCTGCATTGGATCCCTTAAAATAATGTAGAGATTTGATAGACTTCAATATTTTGATATTATTGGTATAGCCTCTCTGCAGTTCATTGTTATAGTTTAGAAATTGTGGGAAATGCTACTAACATTGGTAAACACACATTTCAAAATCTACGACTTGATGTAC
Source organism: Larix kaempferi (assembly GCA_027924585.1). NCBI lineage: Eukaryota > Viridiplantae > Streptophyta > Pinopsida > Pinales > Pinaceae > Larix > Larix kaempferi. Next base: position 22,567,482 of record BSBM01001346.1, read on the forward strand.
TAGAAACTGGTCTCATGAATGAATTTGATGGAAACATGGGAGATGAAGAAGTCCTAGAATTTGATATAGAATAGAATTAATGATGTTTTATAACTTCGATTATTATGATTGTGAACTTGTCAAGCAAATGCACAAAGCTATATTGCATCACAGTGAGAGTGATGCTTGCAACAATGGACTTGGTATTGTTCTCTTTCAAGATGAACATCCCATTGCATTCACCAGCAAAGCCCTTTCGGGTAAGAATTTATCCGCCTCTACATATGAGAAGGAAATGATGGCTATTTTGCATGCAGCACAGAAGTGGCGACCATACCTATTAGGGAATCATTTCTGCATCAAGACTGATCACCAAATTTTGAAATATTTCTTGAAACAATGGGTCTCCTCCCCAACAAAACAAAAATGGGTTAGAAAACTCATGGTTTATGACTATGAGGTCACTTACAAGAAGGGTAAGTAAAATCTTGTGGCGGATTCTCTTTCTCGCACATTTGATGACCTAGTTTCTCTTTCAGCTATTTCTATGCTTGTTCCAAATTGGTTGCAATATGTTCAATAGGTTTATGTCAATGACTCCTCATGATCTCAAATCATCCAACACTTGGCCACCAACCCTTCTGTTGTACCACATTAGTCTTGGGATGGTGCTTCCTTGAGATACAAGGGTCGTCTGGTGCTTCCTAGTGTTGATGTATATGTAACTTCAGAATGTATTTCATATATGTATATTGTATTCCTATAGAGATGGTATTATTCCTCTATAAGGAAGTGTCGTCATTTATATTGTAAGTGTCGTAACTTATACTTGATGGGTTATTAGACCACCTTGTTTGGGGTCGGCCCTGTATAAGTCATGTGGGTCAAAGGGTTATTAGACCACCCTATTGGGGGTCGGCCATGTGGGTCAAAGGGTTATTAGACCACCCTATTGGGGTTCGTCCCACTCAGCATTATGTTATGTGGTTAAGTTCGAGCCTACATGAGTTAGGTAAAAAGGCAAGTCAAGTCAAGTATAAATAGAGTGCGGGAGGCACTCTATTTACTCACTCACTTCTCACACATGCACTCAAGGAGGAGTGGCGCACTTATGGAGGAGGAGGATCTGCTGCTAGGTTATGGCTATCTCTCTTGGTTGGTTGTATCATTGCTCTATCTATCTCTGAGGAAGTTATTGGGGTTTTTCACCTTTATGGTTTTCCCCAAGTAAATCTTTGTGTCTCTTGTGTGCTTGCATTATTGTCTCCATGATTGATATGCTGTAGATATGCTGTACATGTTGTTCTCTCAGTTAAGATCCTACATCAGATTGAAGTAAATTCTGAAAATTTAACATGGTATCAGAGCTATCCTGAAAGAAGGCATGATATGGCATTTATGACACTTGTTGCACTTACGATGCTAGGGCTTGATATAGCAAAAACCAGTCATCGTAGCACTTTCGCTATAAATCCGTTTTGGCGAAGTTTTCGAATCTGAAATTGTTACAGGACGAAGATAAGATCCCCGTGTACCTTGTGTCCAAAGGAAAACCTCTAATTAGTTGTACTTTGTGATTTATGATCTGTACAATATAGGGTTTCTGCCTCTTCCAGATCTGAGTCAAAATCAGGTGACCTTTGGAAAAAGGTCATATCTTGGGCTAGGAAGCTCCAAATTAAATTTCGTAAAAAGTGACAGGTAGTAAACAGACTGTACTATCTCAAAAAACGTTTTCAGAGGCCGAAGTTGAACCAGTGACACGTGGAATGCCGTACAAGTTTGCTCTCCTGTATTATCCCATAAACAGGTCATGTTGCGACACTTGGCATAACTCTCTCTCAGAGAGTCCAATTGAGGTCAGAACTGTCAGGATGGAAATATAACAGGCTGAGCTATCTCAGGAAACTTTTTTAGAGGCCGAAGTTCAAATAGTGACACGTGGCACGCCATACAAGTTTGCTCTCTTGTTTTATCCTAAAACAGGTCACGTTGCGACATTTGGAATAACTCTCTCTCAGAGAATCCAATTGAGGTCAGACCTGTCAAGATGGAAAGATAACAGGTCAGGATATCTCAAAAAACTTTTTCAGACCCTGTGGATCAAAAAGTTCGGAGTTACACCAGAAACAATCAGGTACATATTTCTGTCAAAACAAAATTATTTTTAGTACCTTCATTCATGGCTTCCGGAATTTAGGGCTTTGGAGAAAGTTGGAATTTTTGTAATCGAAGACCACGGATGGATGCTACTCATCAAAATAGAAATTTAGAGACCAATATCATAATTTTTGGTTGGGTAGAAGGCCGGGCTTGATTAGACCCTAGTTCGGGACTTTGATCAGAAAAGTGGAAAATTAGGGCTTCTGTAAAAATGGGAATTTTTGAAATCTGTGACCACGGCTGGAAGCTCCTCAGAAAAATAGAAGCTTAGAGCTTTGGATCAAGCATTTTGATTGGGCAGAACAGTGGGCTTCATCAAACCCCAGTTCAGGGTCACGTCCAGTGAATCCGGAAGTTTCAAAGGCAAAATTGAGGAGTGAAACTTTGCAGTTTTCAAATTCTGAATATACCAGCTTGATCAGCTCATCAAGGCACATATTTCTATCCTTTCGGAAGTTTGAAATTCAAAGTTTGAATTTTTGGGGTTTCTCTGACAAACCCATATCCAGCTCCAGGTCCAGTTCTTGCAAATTAAGTGGATTGGGTTAATCCTAGAAGAAGATGGATTGATCATCTGCATGAGTGAAGAAGTTCCTGTTTCAGAGGGAGATGAGGCTAAGGCCTTACATAAGAAGATTACAAGCGATCTCGACAGGTATGACTCATCGAGGTATGTTTTGAGATTTGTTCATGATTAAGTTTATGGTATGTTTGTCTTCATGTTATTACGGTTAGTACAATCTTGATTTTAGACTTGTCATATCACCTTAATAAAACTATGAATGCACAATAGAATATATTCATTGATTAGGGTGTTGACACTTATGATTGTACTAATGCATTATGGTGTTGTATGAGGTTTATATTGTCTACTAACATGAAAGGTACACCAAGAAAGACAAATCATGTTCTGGTCCAAGAACATATGGTCATGATAACATGAGGACAAAGATTCATCCATTGTCATGGATCTCATAGAAGATCCATTTACAAGGTATGTATAAATTGGTTTTATAATGGCTAACCTATGAGATATACAGGTTACTAGCACAAGTCATTGAAGAAGAACAAGAAGACATCATGTGAGTATGTTAGACATAACTAACTAGCATACTAATCCAGGTATGTTTTTCCTATATCAAGATAGAATCCTACCTTGTGTTAGGATCTTATACTGTTGTTGATAATGATTATTCATGAAGTCATAGGTTTGAATAATCATGATTGTATGCATATTATGTTTCTTACCATAATTGATGATATGACTAACCAGAAGAATCATGATGGTATAGGTTTGAATAATCACAGGTTTTATGCATTTTATATCTCTTATCTTAATTGATGATTCAACTAACCTGAAGAGTCATAGGTTTGAGTAATTACAGGTTTAGACATGTTATGGTTCTTATGATTTGACTAACCATAAGAATCCTTGAATGCTAATGCTTATTATTTCTGTTTGAAATGATCATGACTATACATGCTTGAGATTATTGTGTTTTAATAGTATACTAATGAATGTATGATTTTATATGAGATCACAAGGATAACACAATCATGATACTAATAAGCATGCATAGGGACCAAGGATGAATATGAGATTCAAGAACAGGTAATCCAGGAAGCAAAGATCAAGAGGGAGTACACTCCAGTGGTTTATGCAAGGATGCAGATATTCAGAGGGAGTTGACCATCTCTCTACATCCCACAACAGAAAGGTGTAGAAGAAGCTACTTCATATTAGGACTCCAGCAGCTCCTGCAAGGAAGCGAAGACTCAGAGGGAGTCCACCCAACGAACAAACAAAGATAAGTATTTGAATTGTCATTTCTTAAATAATACTGTTCAATAATGTATATACTGATGTTCCTAGAATTAGGTTGTGTATTATGCATATTAGAATAATTGCATTGATGAACAATATACTCCTAATATGCATGGGTAAGTGGCCTATGGCACTGTACAACATTCCATTGCTACTTATCTAGAATGAAACCTCTTTGCTGACATGTTGAGAGTTGTGCACACTCTTAACAATGTTCTGGTAGAGATTGGAAGGCATCTAGAAAGTTACGGGATATGGATAAATGTTGTATTGAAGCATTGGCTAAGATAATTGCATGACTGTATGACATATTTCTTTATGTGTAAGAATTTGTTCTGAAAATTATGAGATGTTTCTAATCATGCAATTTAACCTGTTTTGTAGGAAAGACCGTATATCTTCACCTACAAAAGGACTACAACATTTGTTCCAGCAACAAAGATATCTATTGAAGATATTGAAGTTCCCAGGATCTGGGATGAAGAAATGGAATGCCATGATCCGTCGATCATGAAGAATGATGTTTGGGATGCGATCCCAAGAGCTGAAGGGAAGTCTGTTGTGACTTCCAAATGGAACTATCAGATCAAGCATGTTGCAGATGGCAGCATAGAGAAATATAAAAGTGATGAAATAGAAGATACACCAGATGGATTCAAGACAGCTTCCTTGAATGGTGTAGTTGAAGAAGAAGTGTATGTGGAGTAGCCCCTTGGTTCTGAGACACATGATAGGAAATCATATATGTGCAGAACTTGGTATGGTGAAGATAGATTGATTGCCGACACGCAACAGAAGCTTACTACCGAGTTCAAGATGAAGAACTTGGGGATGATGCACCATTTGTTTTTGGCATGGAGGTGTGGTAGAGTGCAGAAGGAATCTTCCTTGGACAAGGGAAGTATGCAGTAGAGATCCTGAAGAGGTTCAGGATGATGGATTGCAATGCCATGGCCACACCTATGGCATCGAATCTGAAGCTTCTATGTGATTCTTCATCTGAGTTGGTTGATGTCTCTATGTATCGTCAGATGATTGGGTCATTGATGTACCTGACGAACACGAGACCAGACATTTGCTTTGCTGTGAACACATTGAGCCAGTTCCTGACGGATCCGAGGAGTGTTCACCTGGTTGCTGTAAAGCATGTTTTGAGGTACCTGAAGGGTACAGTGGATTATGGGCTCAAGTATGAGGCGAATCAAAAGTTTAACCTGCAGGGTTATGTTGATTCAGATTGGGCTGGCAGTGTTGCAGATAGGAAGAGCACATCTGGGTGCTGCTTCAGTAGGGGATCATGTGTGATCTCTTGGTTTAGCAGGAAGCAGTCCTGCGTGGCACTGAGTATAGCTGAGGCAGAGTATGTTGCAGCCTGTTCATCTAGTTGTGAGGCAGTATGGCTACGGAAGCTACTGTCTGAGTTATTTGATCTCCCGTTGGAGGCTACTGGTATCTTCTATGATAACCAGAGTTGTGTGAAGCTGTCCGAGAACCCAGTGTTTCATGACAGGTTGAAACACATAGAGATCAAATATCACTATATCAGGGATATGGTGCAGAGAGGAGCTGTGAAGCTCCTATATGTTGCGACGGACGAGCAGATTGCAGATGTGCTGACGAAGCCACTAGCCAGGGTGAAGTTCGAATACTTCAGAGAGAGGCTTGGCGTTCTTCAGATCGAGGACACTTCAAGGAAGAAGTGATGGACACATTTGCTGAAGCCATTCCAAGCATGTTGGAAGGAGGATCCTTCACATGGCTGTGGATGTAAGCGCTGGATGATGAGCATCAGGATGATGTTCTGGTTTCTGCTTGGATATGATCAGTTGGATCATTTTTATGTATGTATGTATGCATCATGTGGATGCTGGATATGATCAGTTGGATCATTTTATGTATGTATGTATGCATCATGTTGGATGCTTGGACCATGTATCTGTATATGTATCAGGTGGATACATTGTATGATTAGGTGGATCATGTATGGTGATATGTATCATGTATTTGTATTTGTATCAGGTGGATACATTGATGATCAGGAGGATCATGTATGATGATATGTATCAGGTAGATACTTGGTATGCATCAGGTAGATGCATTGTATGATCAGGATGATCATAGATGATGAGCTTCAGGATGTTGCTCCAGATGACATGCAGCAGGATGTTGCAGTGATGATCAGGATGATCATAGATGACGAGCTTCAGGATGTTGCTCCAGATGACATGCAGCAGGACGTTGCAGTGATGATGATCAGGATGATCATGGATGCATCAAGATGATGTATGGTGAGTATCAGGATGATACTCTATGGCCGTGGATCAGGTTGTGCAGATGAGCATGTAATCCGGTGCCCTGGGAGATTTGCAGATGGTCTTTCGAGGTTTTGCCTATGGCATGTAATATCGGTGCCCTGGGACATCTGGCAAATGCTCTTTCGAGGTTTTGCTCTGGGAGGACATGTAATTCGGTGCCCTGGGAGATCTGCAGATAGTATTTCGAGGTTTTTCCTATGGCATGTAATAGCGCCCTGGGATATCTGGAAGATGCTCTTGCGAGGTTTTGTCCTATGGCATGTAATAGAGCCCTGGGAGATCCGATAGGTTGGGCTGTGTGCCCGTAATCAGTCCTAGGATGCTCTTGCGAGGTTTTGCCATGACCACATGTAATTTGTGCCCTGGGAGATTTCAGGTCGGAGTTGTGTACCCGTAACATCCTGAGATGCTCTTGCTAGGTTTTGTGGTGACCACATGTAATAGCGCCCTGGGAGATCCTTCAAGTTGGAGTTGTGTACCCGTAACATCCTGGGATGCTCTTTCGAGGTTTTGTGGTTTAGCGCCCTGGGAGATCCTACAGGTCGGAGTTGTGTACCCGTAACATCCTGGGATGCTCTTTCGAGGTTTTGTGACGTACGTAATAAGTCCTGAGGATTCCACAGTATGGCCATTGATGATGAAGACCTACAGGTGGTGGGCCTACATCTAGTATGAAAAAGGACTGGCTCTGTAGAACTTCCTATGACGAGTAGATTCAGAGATTGATTGAGATAGCATCAGCAGTGACGATGATGATGACTCGATGACGATTATCCAGTGACGATGATCCAGAGAAGATGACTTGTGCTAGAAGAACTGTGCTGAGAAATACTTTCCTAGTTAAGAGGGAGTGTTGATGTATATGTAACTTCGGAATGTATTTCATATATGTATATTGTATTCCTATAGAGATGGTATCATTCCTCTATAAGGAAGTGTCGTCATTTATATTGTAAGTGTCGTAACTTATACTTGATGGGTTATTAGACCACCTTGTTTGGGGTCGGCCCTGTATAAGTCATGTGGGTCAAAGGGTTATTAGACCACCCTATTGGGGGTCGGCCATGTGGGTCAAAGGGTTATTAGACCACCCTATTGGGGGTCAGCCCACTCAACATTATGTTATGTGGTTAAGTTCGAGCCTACATGAGTTAGGTAAAAAGGCAAGTCAAGTCAAGTATAAATAGAGTGCGGGAGGCACTTTATTTACTCACTCACTTCTCACAAATGCACTCAAGGAGGAGTGGCGCACTTATGGAGGAGGAGGATCTGCTGCTAGGTTATGGCTATCTCTCTTGGTTGGTTGTATCATTGCTCTATCTATCTCTGAGGAAGTTATTGGGGTTTTTCACCTTTATGGTTTTCCCCAAGTAAATCTTTGTGTCTCTTGTGTGCTTGCATTATTGTCTCCATGATTGATATGCTGTAGATATGCTGTACATGTTGTTCTCTCAGTTAAGATCCTACATCAGATTGAAGTAAATTCTGAAAATTTAACACCTAGAGCAAAGATCTTCAACGGGTTGTCTTCTATGAACTCCATGCTTCTCCATCGACAGGGCACTTTAGGTTGCTCAAAACGTATGAGCAAGCACATCGTAACTTATTTTGGTAGGGAATGAAAAGAACAGATCAACATATTGTGGATGAATGTGATACCTTCCAGTGAAACAAGGGTGAAACGACACTCCTTCCAGGATTGCTCAAATCCTTTCCCATCCCTAAATGGATTTGGACATATATTTATATGGATTTCATTGAAGGGATCCCTAAATTTGGAGGAAATACCGTTATTTTTGTTGTGGTTGATCGCCTCTCCAAATATATACATTTGTGTTCTCTCATCCATCCCTATACAGCCTCCTCAGGCGGACAAATTTTCCTGGACCAGATCTTCCATCTTCATGGAATCCCTTCTTCCATTGTCTCGGATCGCGATGCAAGTTTCACAGGTCATTTTTGGACAAAAATATTTCGCCACACTGGCACCAAACTGAACATGAGTTTTGGGTATCACCCACAAACAAATGGTCAGATTTAAATTATCAATAAAGGTTTGGAAACTTACCTTCTTTGCTTCACCCATGAGCAACAAAATCAGTGGGAAAAGTGGCTCCCTCTCGCTGAATGGTGGTACAATACCTCCTACCACACTACATATAAAATGAATCCATATGAAGCAGTCTATGGTCAGGCACTTCCCATTCTTCTTCCATACACCCCCAGCAGTCCACCAATTTAGGGAGTTGACACAGTTCTTCGAAACCGCGATCAGATTCTTCGCATTTTGCAGGATAGTATTAACATGGAAAGAAATCAAATGAAACAACAAGCTGATCAACATTGTTCTGAGTGCACTTTTCAAGCATGTGATATGTTTTTTCTTCGTATACAACCTTACAAGCAATCCTCCCCAGAACTAAAAGGGCGTCATAAGCTCTCTCCAAAGTTCTATGGGCCATATAAGGTTCTTTAGAAGATTGGGTCCATTGCTTATAAATTTGAACTTCCTCCTTCTTCTCACATTCATCCAATATTTCAAGTCTCTTGTTTGAAGAAAGTTCCTGGCACCAACATTAGAGGAAAAACTATTTTACCAGAACTAGATAATGAAGGATCCATACTTTTGGATCCGAAGGCCATCCTTAATAGGCGCACTTGTCATATTCGCTCTCGATCGATCAAAGAGGTCTTAATTTAGTGGAAAGGAATGCAACTAGAGGATGCTACATGGGAACCACTCCTTCATATTCAACAACAATTTCCACATCTAAATATTGGAGGAGAAATGTTTTTCTTAGGGGGAGGGGATGTTAGGAATCCGTGTCAACCCTTCTCTTTACATTGTTATTATATTGTTGTTGGAAGCATATGATTTGTAATTCATCCCGTGGTATTATATGTTCCATGGTATTTATCCATAGTATTGGATGCTTATGCTTTGTAAGTCATCCCGTAGTATTATATGTTTCATGGTATTGATCCATAGTATTTTCACATAGACTTAGTATATAAGTATTGTTGAGGCCAATGAAGGCATCGATGAGTTATTTGTACTGAGATTTCCCAAAGGAGGTTTCCCCCTCGAAGTGGCCTACGATCAATAAAAATATTTTGTGTTCTGATATATCGTGCATTTTCATCAATTAATTGTTGCAGGTTCCTCACAGAATGCTCAGGTTATGTATTGATTACAGGAATATTAACAAGGTTACAGTGAAGAACAAGTACCCGTTGCCTCAAATTGATGATATTTTTTATCAAATGAAAGGGGAAAAGGTGTTCTCAAAGATTGACTTGAGTTTTGGTTACCATCAAGTGAGAATCAAGGAAGAAGACATTCAGAAGACAACCATTAGAACAAGGTATGGGAACTATGAGTTTTTGGTGGTGTTGTTTGGTCTCAATAATGCACCAGCTACATTCATGTGTCTTATGAATATTGTTTTCAACAAGTATTTAGAGAAGTTTGTTCTCATATTTCTAGATGACAGTCTTATCTGCTATAAGAATGAAGAAGAGCACGAAGAACAATTGAGAATGGATTTGCAATTACTAAGGGAGCATAAGTTGTATGCAAATCTAAGAAAATATGACTTTTATAAAAATAAAATTCTTTATTTGGGTCACATTATTTTAGAGGAAGGAATATCAGTGGATTCCGAGAAGATTGAAGCCATAATGAATTGGCTAAATCTAAGAAATGCTACAAAAGTAAGATCTTTTATGGGTCTTCTTGGTTACTATAGGAGGTTCATTGAAGGATTCTCCAAGGTTGCACACCCAATCACTTCTTTTCAAAAGAAGGGGATAAAGTTTGAGTGGATGCTAAAATGTGAAGAAAGCTTCAAACTTTCGAAGAAGCTTCTCAAAGGGTCATAACAAAAGGAGGAGAGGTTGAACAAGCATTCATGGAAGAATATCAAGCTAAAGAGATTCCAAGGGAGTTGGATGAATTGATACAATAGCCTCTAGTCAATATAAATGGGTCAACAGTTAAACTTACCCACTACCCTTCTCTAGAATTCACAAAGCCTAGGATGTTGCAAACATCACCTTCAAGATCACCTTTAGCAAATTTAGTAAAAGTAAACATAGATTTGAAAACTAGATACATAAATATAATAGAAGGAAGTGTTAAAATGATAAATGGCACGAGGAAGAAAATATATACGTCGAGGAAGAGACTGCTCACACTAGTAGATGAGAAAACTGACATTTTGAAATGGTCTATGGTAGAGCCTATTGCCTCGTCCTACTAGCCTTAGTGATAGGAAATATGATGAATACCAATTAGACTTCATCCAATTTGAAAAATTAGACAAAGTAGATTTATATAGCACACCAATGCCATGATATGTAAGGAGGTGGTACAACCTACCAAAGTAAAAAATAATCTTAGGATAGAATTCGAGAGGTTTGAGGAGCTTTGGAAGCTAGAAAAGGTCACATTCAAAGAAAAACAAAACACTATCAAATATATGGAAAATAAAATAATTGATTTAATTGTTAATCCACCTGATGCATCCCATGCCAAGTATATTTCGAAGGAAAAAGATAATGAAATATCCCACCTAATGAAGCAGTTGAATATGCCTGCAAATTAGCTAGTTCACACTCCTAAACTGAGACAAGCTCAAGAAGAAAGTGAAAACATCTATGCTAACATGTTGCATTTGAAGTAGGTAGCTGAAGCGAAAAAAAACAAATAAATGAGCTTAAATGGAAGATTGCCTCCCTGAGCTTACAAAATACCACAATATCTAGTGAACAAGTCACTCAAGGTTTACCTCCTAGTATACAATAAGTAGGGAAACCTACAGGAGAGACCGAGCAGATTGTAGGAGAGCCTAATAGGTAGGATGAACATAAAGAGGTAATTGATGTGATGGATGAAAATTGTCTAAGTTAGTAGCCTACTCAGGAGCAAGTTTACAAAGATAGTAAAATCAAAGAGTTGGAGGATAAGGTAAACCATAAAAATGAGAGAATTGTGGAGCTTGAAGCAAGCATTAGTAAGAAGGAAGATGGCATCAAAGAATTGGAGACTGAGGTAAAAGAGCTTAAGAGACAAATTACTAAGCTCAATTTAGATGTATAAGGATAATATTTGATTAGAAGAACAGATTAGACCCTATGAGATAATATATCCTGGTTGTTCATGAATGAGTGAGACCATTGTGAGGTCATCTAAGATGAACTAGAAATCTATAAATCAATCAAAGAAGAATTTAAAAGTGTGGAAATAGAGATGGGAAATATTCCTAAGATGGATGAGAAAATAATAGAATATTTGAATATAAAAATTAAAAGATATCAAGAAGAGTTAGAGATTACAAACTTAACAAAATTGAGTAAGGTAATTAGACAACTGGTAATGAAGAGGACTTTGTTGAAAAGAGCCCAGATCAATATGAAATCACTGACTAATGATATAAAGTATTTTAAGAGCATGTTTGATAGTCATAGAATTTGGATTACCACATCCATGAGATGGGAATGAATAAATTGTCCCCAAAGAAGAATATAAGGCTACATTGACACACAAAAGAAATGAGATGCCTCAAGATGATGCATTAGAAGGAGTAATAACTAGATATCAGGCTCTTTACAGGTTAAAACCTCAGTTTCAGATATGGATTCATTTGAAGAGGTTATTAAAGGAGCCCGGCCCTATATCATATGAGAAAAATACTAATTGTTTTGTGGACAATATACTGAGAGCGGACTCAAGGCCTGATCTCCCTAGCTTAACGTAAGTCTAGAAAAAATAAGATAGAACATAAAATACTTTCCTAAATCATATAGACATACAAATGTAAGTGTAGATCGTTTACCTTAGATTTGTATATCCCTTTCTCCTTTGTTGATCCAATGCTCCAACATATTTATCTCATATGAGAAGATCTATGCTAATAGTTAAGGAGGAAAGCTCTAAACATCATTAAGGAGACAACATTTATGGAAAACAATTATATTAACTATATTGAAAAGTGGAGAAGTACAATAGAAAAGAGGATTACAACCGTTTCCTTAACACTGCAAGCTCCTTCCGACAAGCCATGCCAAAGCTCCTAGAGAGAAGTAGATGTTCCCCAAGCTAGAGTGTTAGATCTATTGGGCTTAGTTTCACCAACATAAGGGTACCATAGACTTCCTCCCTTTGGGATGGGAGTGAGCTTCATTTAAGTAAGACTAAGTGGATAGGGTATGGATAGGATAGTTTGAGATATGAGAGGAGAGGCTTAAGGGATCCTTCCAAGGTGTTAGGAATCAAGTGCCATCTCTCCCAAGAGGTCAGCGATGGGGTCCCAAGTCAGCAAGCTTCGAGAAGGGGCTCGAAGGGCTATTTTTTTCCATTAACTGACATCGGCGCACTTTGCAATTGAGCAAGATGCGACGTCGCATGCTGCATGAGTGCAACCTGCGACGACCTCTCAAAACGTAGTACAAATGGGTACAAATCCTTCCATGTCAATCACTCAATGAATGTAACTCCAGGGGTGTATACACTGAATCTCATTATGGGAATATTTTAGGTGTAACACTAATTCTTGAATAACCCCGAAGTCATTTAAGGCCCATCAAATTCCATTGGGAAAGGATTGGCATGCAGTTTCAAAATATCCCCAAATAATATTTCCTTCTCAAAGGAAAGACACATGGAATACGTACAACGTTCCACAACGACAACCAATTGGACAACAATTGTGATCTATAGTGGCAGGTCAATTTATGGGATAGCCAACTCTGGTTTTTATTCCACCTGAAGGATAGATAAATGTGGAGATGTTGCAACAAATGAGGGCACAAATAGGAATACCTCCATCTAATCAACCAACAAGTCAAACTTTTGGGAAGCCGGTTGTACAACATAATGTATACTTGAGAGGGAGGACAAGGAAGACAAGAGGTAGAAATAAAAGTGTAAGTAAGAAGAATTAAAAAGTAAAAGGATACTAGTAAGTTAGAAAGTCAAAAGTGAAAGGGACAAATTTACAAGTTTGTTGCAAATTAGTTAAACTAAATAAGATTCGGCTACTCCTTAAGATGTATATAATGTAATCCAAGTGCATATCTAAATGCTAGCAATTTTTAGAGGGACTTTATTAGTTTTTGAGAGGATGAACTATTTTGTAATGCACATTTTGATATGAGATTAAGCTTGTAGAGAGATAAAGAGATATTTTTCCTCTATATTATGTCTATCCTCTTTGTTATCATACTCTTACATCATTGTTCATGTATACTCTCATGAGATGTCAATAAAGTTATGAGTAAAAGATTCAACTCCATATTCTGTCAACAATATGATATATTGATGAATGTTGGAATTGATTGTAGAGATTTCAAATACTTTGACCTCTCATCTAGTTTCAAATATTTTATTAGATACAACAATGTTTGAATCCTTTTCTTATTATCGTTTCTATGAATTTATTGTTTCCTAAAAATCCATAAATAAGCTCATGATTTTCAAATTTACATTTTTTAACAAACTATTGAATTCTTTAATTCAAAGATTAGTACGTTTATGATTTTATTAGGTTCAAAGGGATTCGTCGAATAGGTGCCTCTTATACATATTATTGTCTCCATTTGCTAAATCTCACCCTCACTATCAACTAAAGTACTATTACACTCTACAAAATTTCTCTACAATCATTTTAAATCGTCGTAATTGTTCATAAATATTTACTTACGAGAGGATTTCAAGAAATTCCATTTTTAAATAAAATTCCATAGAATCACATCAAAAATCTATAAAAGTTGATTTCTTCCTTTCCTGGCGTGTACTATATTTCAATCTAGTATATATGAGAGAACTAACAATAGGATACATACATTGATGTACAAGAAATCCAAAAAATATGAAGAAAAGTATATAACATCCCTTACAAGTTCCTACAAGACCATGGGAGAGCATATCCATGGATTTTGTGGGTGGTATTCCAACCATTAGGAAGGGACATGACTATTTATTTTTTGTCGTTGACAAATTCAACAAGATGAGCATTTTTCAGAAAAGCCTAGGTGCACTTTGGGATACCAAGGAGCATCAACTTAGACAGGGACACTAGATTTCTCAATTTCTTTTGGACTACTCACTCAGAGAAGATGGACACTAAATTGAAGAGATCCACAAGATTCCATCCATAGACAGATGGGCCTAGATAAAAGTAGTCAATAGGAATTTGGTACAACTTTTTAGAGGTTACAATCATAATAATCCAAAGACTTGGGATGAAAATGCAATCTACATCCAACTATCTTATAATAGAACAGTCCACGCTTCCATTGGAAAGTCCTCTTTTGAAACTTGTTCTGGATACCTTCCACCTTCACCTCTAGATGTTGTTTATGGACAATGAGGGAGAGTGATGGAAGGCACCACCAATGAAGCATTAAGAGCCAAAAAAAATAGTGATAAGATTAGGAAAACCCATTTACAAGTACAAGAGACATTGAATAAGTCACAGGAAAAGTACAAGGAAACACATGACTAGCCCAGGGTTAAGAAAACATTGAAGGTGGGATACAGAGTATGGTTTCACTTGAATAAGGAAAGACTGCAAGCTCCTAGTAGGAATATCAATGCATTATGGTATGGTCCTTTTGAAGTGTTGGAGAAGGTAGGATATAATGTCTAAATACTTATTATACCCCCATATATGCGCATTTACTCAATAGTGAATGTGGTAAATATAAAACTCTATGAACCTTCCATGCTGGACCAAGAACCTAAGCAAGTCTTACCCTTTGTAGAGGAATTAGAACCAAAGGATTAGGAAAAGTTATCAGAAGACAAAGTTTCATAGAGGAGATCCAGAACAACCAAGTGAAGATAGTATGAACTCTGGTGGGTGGGGTTGAAAGGAAAACTTCTAAGCAAGGACAAATGGTACTCCAAGGAGGAGGAAAAATTTCCTCACCTCATTTCTATAAAATATTTTTAGCATTAAAATCCTCCCAAAATGCATAGGAGTGATTCAAAATGGATTAATATATATGTTTTCATCTATTTTGCTGCTTTTGGGGTCAAAAGATTTGATGAATTGGCTTGTAGGGCCCATTTTAAAGGCAGGTCTCACTTTGCAAATTTGGGGTCTAGAAACTTTCAAAGCTTATTTGAAGGTCAAAATGATGTTTTCTGGGGTCATAAATCCAATTGCTTATCAATATCCCTTTATGTGATTCTATGCTCCAAAAATTTCAAATAATCCAAGAATCATCTCAAACAAAGTCGGTATAAATAAGTTATGTCTTCTACAAGTTGACCTATCTAGTTGACCACCATGGTAATTAGAGGATTCGACTTTGGCTATAATTTCTCACACATGTGGATCTAATCATTTGCAAAATTTCAAGAATGTTCTAGATGTTCCAAAACCCTAACCATAACCGAGAGTTGGGGCATGCAAAAACTCTAAAAGTAACCGTAGACGACAATTAGGCTATCTTAAATACTAAGTTAGCTTTAGGAGAAGCAGGGGTTCAATTATTTTGATGTTATTCTATTGTTCCAGATTTGAGCAACCAAATAAGAGTGGAAATTCGAGTAGAAAAAGGGAGATAGGAGATCCTATAATATCCATTATGGATGTTGTAACTCCATAGACAACACACCTTTTCCTCTGTATTTGCATAATTATATGAAGAGAAAGGAATGATCCTCATTTGTTGTTGGGTTTTCCCCCATAATCATTTTTCCCAAGGAAAATCTTGTGTTATTTGCATGGTTTTTTTTCTTTGCTCTAGTTATATTTCTTATAGTTCCAACTATTTACCATTTTGTAAGATTGATTGTGACGAACTATTCTAGTGGAATAGATGTGACAATTTACAAATCACATTTCCAAAAACACTTAAATATTTTAATGCTCATTGGAAGGTAATTAGGCCATTAATATGGTGGTTATTCCATTCTATACAAGAAAGAATCTAATTGGGCCTCTTAAGTTGTTTGATTTAACCCATGTTGTTTGCACAAGGAATTTGGCCTTGTCGACAGAGAGTTAGAGTAGAAGTTGCACTTCCCTAGAGTTGTGATTAATACTTTCAAATCCTATTGTGGTCACTTGGATAACTCTTATACTAGGTCAATGGAGGGTTAATGAAAGGAAGAACAAAAAATAAATCCTATAAGTCACATAAATAAAGTTGACTTTGGGATGAAGTTCGTTGAAGTGGGGGAGTATGTAATGGAATATGATATATAATTAAATATATGAAAACAATTAAATAAGATAACATATAATAATAGAATACAATAATATATAATAGAATAAATAAGAAATAGAAAATATATAATAAATAAATAAATAAATTATTAGAGAATTATAAAATTGGACGAAAAGTAATTTTAAGAAAAGATAAATAATGAAAATCTAACTAAATATGCATGATATGCATGGGAATTTTTATAGGAATAAAAATTTATAATAATATCTATAATGGATATTGGGAAGGGGTAAATGATCTTATATTTTTACTTAAATAAAGAATTGGTTCTTGAGAAGTTCTTGGAGCTTGGGCTTTAGAAGAAAAAAATATATGATTTCGAATTTGTTTATTAACTGGGGGTTAAAGGGATCTCAATTGCATTGTATGAGGGATTGGTTAGCAAGAGATTCACCCCCCACATGTTTCCTAATTAATTAAAGTGGATGGGAAAGAGAAGCGATAGATTAACGATTCCATATTCGCCTTAACCATAAGTTAATTTCTCGCAAACATTTCAGGTATGTGTAATATGGCTATCTTATTCCCTTCATATGAGGAACATTAATATAAGGCATTCCTATTTAGAATCAATGAAGCAAGTGAATTAAAATATTGCTCGCATAACTTATTTCAATTGTCCTCGTTATGTATGGAGACCTATGTTAGAAACCCACATGGTAATTGAGAGGAGACATTTAAAAAACACAGTCATGTTAAGGGTTGGTGTGGCCCAATCAGGGGGAAATCGCCAGGTTATTTTGAAGTCTTGGATGCCATGTATTATAGTCTCTTAGACCATGGGCTAGTCCAACAAGTCACAACAAAACTAGAAATCACAAACAAATGAAACAAGTGAAGACTACTGTCAAGCACTCTAATTGCAGATAATTAAATATCAACACACAGAGCGTATGAAATTTATTGTCAACCCGAGAAAGTCTTTTTATTTCAAAGGACAAGTGCACAATATATGCTTAAACACAAACCATTAGAAGTGAATACTTTTATCTTCTATCATCTATGTTCATCCCAAGAATCTACGCAATCCCAATTGCCTTCTAACTGCTGTACTACAATCCTTTTTCTATTATGCATCAAGCAAACGAATATCAGATCTAATCAACGATTGCAGGAAGGAAATCTCAATTGCATTCTAAAATAATCAACTGTCTAATGAAATCAAGCTGGGAATCATGAAGCATGACCTGAACATTACTCTAGAATTTAATAAAGGAGATTGAAGCAACTGTTCTAAGATACTGAATTGCAAAATATAAATCAATCAACACATAACAGGAAAGCTAATTCGTAGGAGCTTCTGGGATTACGTTTCAGCTGTAGGATGAGCACAACAGTGTGAACAGAAATTGAATTACATAAAACAAACCTGACTCAGTCGACTGTTATTGATACCATTCACCAATCTCACAATTAAATCATTTACTGAGAAATCCACACAATGAATATTGCTGCTGCGTACAAACGAAAGATCAAATCATCACAAAACAGAAAGATGAAATCCTAAATTAACACAGCAATCTCTGTGGAAGACAGGCCCAGTCTTCACACAGAGACGCTGGTTGAACAACGCTCTCTTTAACTTAGAAACAACTCTTTATATTAACAGAAGGATGAGTACATAGTTTCGGCTTGACTGCTAATACAAGATGAATTAATTAATTGCTGTCCAACCCCTCGATCGAGGTAATACCACATATTTATACATACAGTTGCAACATCTAAACCTATAATTGGGCAGCCATGAAGATCTATGATCTTCAGGCGCCCTAAATAATCTAGCTGTTACAATGCGTGGCAGAACTTGAAATATCCAAATATAAGAGGAGTTATCAACTGTCCCAAGAGTGGCGGTCCTTCCAGCTCACAGCTGGATTTGAGCAGCGACATACTTAAGATAGAACTTTATGTTACAGCTGCCCTGCCACGACTGTGCCTTGATTGACGAATTGAGCCCCAAGGAACCTTCCTTAAGCAATGGACGTCCCTTCCTCCGTGACTTGTTCAGCTCCGATCTTCCTGCAGTCCATTTATCTTACTACCTTCATAATTTGCATCATGTTAGCACGAATTAAGAGATGCACAGCTTAAATCATCACAATCATAAGTATTAATACAATAAAACGATAATCGGCCATACCTTGGTAAATTGGGGAATATATAAGGACAATAAGTTGAATTGCCAAGGTAATTGGTGTGAGACAAGGTAAGGGACAGTGATAAATGATGGTCAAAAAGGGCCAATTCTGGGCTCAACATCTCCCCCCAACTATCCTGTTGCATGTCCTCATGCAACAACCTGCATCTGAATATTGTGCTGAACCTTGTCCAGGCAAGAGGAAAGAATGTAGATAAATCAGGCATCCCCTCTATCCCTTTGAAAAATTTCTGTTAGCAACCCAGCAGTTCCCAACTTTACTGTTCCCCTTCCCCCGCTACTTGCTAATATCTGCAGTTCTCTTATGCTTTGCCTGGGGAAGTTGAAAAGACACACTCAATCTGAATCCAATTCAATAATACCTGTAGGAGGTGGAAGCACTGGTTCTTGTGGGACAGTGTCTTCCAGCGCATCTAATCTTATCAAGGGAGTTGCTGGTTCTTGTGTAACAGCAACATCCCTTAAACCTTCTTCAGCAGCTGCCTTTATTGCTTTTGGAGACACTGGTCTTTGTGTAACAGTGTCTTCTTTGTCAATTGGCTGCTGGGATTGGATATCCTTTTCGATTTGCAGCTCCTCCTCCAAGATTTCAGTGTCACCTGAGCAGGGTGTCTGTACCTGTTCATCATCACTCCATTGTATATCAGGAATGATCTCTACTCCCGGGTTATCCTCCAACTGCAGTTCAGGGATTCTTGCTGCAGCATCCGAGGATGTTGGTTCTTGTGTGACAACATCCTGGCTTACATCTTCATCTTTATTTTGCTGCAGCTTCTCTTCCATGAGTTCTGTATCATGAGAGCTTTCTGGGGTCACCACCCAGAGTTCATCGTTGAATGCCAGAATATCCTCTGTCCCGGCTTCTTCTTCTGTCTGCTCAGTCGGTTGGACGGTCAAGTTCAGGATTGCTGGTTCTTGTGTTGCAGCATCCTGTTTCAACTTGTCACTGTCCTGCATTTCCATTTCCCCTTCTAAAATTATTGTGTCCTGGGAACGTTCTGGGGTTATAGCACAAAATTCTTCACTATCCTCCAGGGTATCCTTTGGCTCCATGATTTCTGTGTCATGAGAACACTCTGGGGTCTCACCATACTCTTTTATAAGCTCCAGAGCATTCTTCATTTCCCGTTCTTCTCCCATTTGTTCTATGATTTCTATGTCGTGGGAGCATTTTGGAATTGCCATACATTCCTTATAAATTTCCAGGGCATCCTCCACTCCCTGTTCTTCTCCCATCCGTTCTATGACTTCTGCATCATGGGAAGTAGCAGCTGCAGCAAGGATGTTTAAAGGTGCTGGTTCTTGTGTTGCAGCATCCTCTTTCTCCACTGCTTTCCCTTCTGTGGCTGCAGGCTGTTGTGCTGAATAGGTGCTAAGTAAAATTTTATGGCCTGCTTCCTCAAAGATCTCCCCACAGGTGGGGCAGAGTATTCGCTCATCCTTTTCTCCAGCTTCAGCAGAAGCTGTTTCCTCCACTTGGTCTGCAGCCTCTATTAATGTATACATTTTTCTTCCACCCTGCTTTTGGCAGATTTCCTTCCATGTTTCCAGCTCCTTTCTAAGTGCTTGGAGGTCCTCTTTCAGCATTGCATTCTCATACAAGAGTCCCTCAACTCCCGGCTCTTCCTCCACTGGCCTTTGTGGAGCATCCCTCGGTTTTGGTGTAAGGATTGGGGGTTCAACCTGTGTCTCTAAGGTTGCCCATTTTGTTCTAGCTGCCTCTGCTGCTGTAATTGACCGAGTTCGCTTCCTTCTAATTGGTGCCACTAAATCAAACTCATTGGTGGTCCTCTTCCTTTTCTGTGGCGTTTTCTTTTGTGACTTCCCTTTCTGTAGTGTTTCTTCTCGTGGAGCTGGAACATAGGGAGGCAAAACTGAAGTCAAAGGAACATTTCCCTTCCCCCCATGCTGTTCTTCTTCAATCACAGCTGCTCCTCCTGCCCATTCCGGTGAAGATTCGATTGTGACCAGCTCAATATCTTCTTCCATTGCTCTAGCTCCGCCATCTTCAGGTTCCATTGTCGCAGCATTTGATGCTGCTCCAATTTCACCTTCTGCTGGCGGAGCTGCCCTGTTGTCTAGGTTTTCCATGAGGGTTTCATCTACATTGTCGCCTGACAGCTCTGTTTGTGCTTCCCCTCGCTCTCCTTCAAATGCAGTGTCATCCCCCACTAGTTCTGCTTGTGCTGGGGATTCATATACTTCAAATGGCTCTGCCTGTGCCTCGGGCTGTTCTTCCTCTATGGTTTTGTCAACCCCTGATGTCCCTGCCTGTGCCCTCTGTTGCTCTTCTTCCGTTTCATCCCTCCCGGATGGTCCTGCCTGTGCCCTCTGTGGTTCTTCTTCCGTTTCATCCCTCCCCCCAACTTCACTGGAGGAACTCCGGTCCTCCTGTTGTGGCGGAACCGGTAATTGCTGTAATGGAATAACCCTCAAGGGAACAGGTTGCTGTGGCCGGGTGATGAATTGCTCCCATGTTATATTATGTTGGGCCAGGGTTCTCATAATAATTAACTTAATGAGGCCATGGTGTGTGAGGGAGGATAATGGGTGTTTTGCAGATTGAACGAATGTTGCCATATGGCGCAAATCATGCAATAGATAAAATGGAATATTTAACAAAATGCCATGACGGAGATGAGAAAGTAAAGGAAGTTCAGAGTTGTACACAGTTTGGTATCTGCCTTCGCAAGTTATGTATTTCTTGAGGAAGATAGCGACCTGGTCCCATGGCTGCGGCAGTGACTTCAATGCAATCCCTCTCCTGGATGCTTCAACTTGCTCCCCTGGAAGTAAAAATTGTTCCCGTGCAACTGTTGCAGGAACTCGACGGTTAAACCAAGGTTTTCCCACCAATGGGATAGCTGTAACCTCGGATATAATGACCTCCGAAACATCTATACACAGCCCCCACACCGTGGAGTGTGTTTTAGTGAGATTCAATGCAAATTGCAGGGCTGCGTCCCGGTCGAATCCATCCAATCGTTCAAAGAACTCGACCCAGCCAGCGGCTTGAAAAATGGCCAGAACCTGCAAATTCCGTCTAAGTTCCCGGGTATTGAAAGGTTCATGGCGAACTGGAATGCCCATGGTCCTGGCTGCAAGATAGAACTGCTGTTTCGACAGAGTACAGGATCCAGAATAGAAGTTGCAGCGCGGAGAATGCACGAATCGTTGAGCGGAGACGTTGAACGAATGAACTAATTCGGAAAGTTAAGCGCAGAGAGGAGTTTAAAATTTTCATGCCGAATTGGGGAAGGTGGCAGTTATTAGTATTACGTCGTACGAGGGAAAGGTTCAATCAGATATAAATGGTGGTACGAGTGAAGGTACGGCCAATCTCGTTTACATGATATCAATACTTAGTCACGTGATAAATGAAAGCCATACCTCATAAAACTGTGCGTCGGAGGGCTGCGGAAACTGGTGGAGCATGGAGTTGGTGACGTCATGGAGCCGAACGCGTGCACAATCAGACGTGGAATCATGATGACTCGGATAAGGCACTGATTTCCTTCGCCGGTAAAACACAAGGCGTCGCATCCTCCGGGTTGAAATGATGAGTTCGCCGGCAGGACTGGGCTGAATCAGCGTCATAATTAGCAAGTTAAACAATCCTTCTGTTAACACGGGAGTTACCACTGCAAATTGCCAAAGAAATGATCACACGGCCGATGAAAAAGCTTGTTGCAGCTGACAAGAAAGAAGTTACAGCCATCGGGAAAGAATTCGTGGCAGCCGGGAAAAGATTCACAATATCCGGGAAAAATTACGGCTGTCGGAAGAGACTTACGGCTGGCGGGAAAAGATTTTTCGAATATGGGAAATATGTCGCAGCCGCTGGAAAGAAATGACAGCTGTGGTGTGGAAGTGAATTGGTTAATGAGGTGGCGGCCGGGAAGTGATGTGGCGACTGCGAGAAAAAGATGTTGCAGCCGCCGAAATTACAGCCGCCGGGATTGCAGCTGCCGGAGTTGCAGCTATCGGAAAAGATTTGACGGTGGACGGGAAAAATTTACGGCTACCGGGAAATGGAGAATACGGTTGTGGCTGGTAAATGGAATGGCAGCTGCGGAAAATGAGATGGCCATAGTTGGTGAATGAAATGGCAGCTGCGGAAAAATGAGATGGCAGCCGTGGAAGATGAGGTGGCAGCCGCGGAAGATGAGGTGGCAGCCGCGGAAGATGAGGTGGCAGCCGCGGAAACTGGAGTTGCAGCCGCCGATGTTGCAGCTGCCGATGTTGCAGCTGCCGATGTTGCAGCCGCTAAAGTTGCAGCTGTCGAAAAAGATTGACGGCTGTCGGAAAGGGCATTTACGGCTCCCGGGAAATGGAGAATACGGTTGCCGGAAGAGAATATACGGCTGCCGGAAAAATATGTTGCAGCTGCCGGAAAATATGTTGCAGCTGCCGAAATTTTTTTTTTTTTTTTTTTTTTTTTTTAACACAAGGACGGCACAGAGAGATTTTCATTATGGGCCCCAAACTGATCATTCTCCTCGTGCTTCCCTGAAAAAAAAATTTTTCTTAAAAGACAACAGCAAGCAAAGAGATCAAATGCAAAAAAAAAAAAGAAAACGACAATTA
The DNA here is from genome assembly GCA_027924585.1 of Larix kaempferi. Classification (NCBI taxonomy): domain Eukaryota; kingdom Viridiplantae; phylum Streptophyta; class Pinopsida; order Pinales; family Pinaceae; genus Larix; species Larix kaempferi. The sequence continues at coordinate 22,590,751 of BSBM01001346.1, forward strand.
TACGCTACAACAAGAAATTATTTATGTACAGCAAATATGATTTTCATTTTAAGATTTGGTAAAGGTAGAAAAATGTTCCTGCTCTGGTGCCAATTGGTAGTTTGGATCAGCAGCAATCTGTGAAATGAATGCATCTTTCGAAATGGGCTTCCGATACAGTCGCAGCCTGTGGCCATTAACAAGTAATGGCATACGGTTTTCATCAATGGTGACCAGGCGAACAGTGCCGTTGTCAAATACCCTGTCAACCAAATATGGACCCAGCCATCTTGTGCGTAATTTCCCTTTGAAATCTTTCTTGAATCTAGAGTCGTACAGTAGTGCCCAGTCTCCTTCATGGAAGATTTTCTTCTTGATGAATCGGTCATGCCAGTTAGATCTCTGTTGCTGAAGTAGCACAGTCTGGTCTACCGCAGCTAATCGTTTCTCATCCAGTTCATTCAATTGATTCAATCTTCTTTTCTGGGCTTCTGCTACATCCAGGTTCATTTCAATGGCTGTTTTCAGGGTCTTGATCTCAAATTCAATTGGAAAGATGGCACTCTTACCATACACCAGATCATAGGGAGAAAAGCCCGTGGTATTGCGCCAAGTCGTGCGATATGCCCACAGTGCTTCTGGAAGTCTGTCAGCCCAATCCCTTCGATGGATTTTAACTGTTTTAGTAAGGATTGCTTCGATAACCTTATTAGTGCTTTCCACCTGACCATTGGCCTGGGGATGATAAGGTGAAGTTATCTTGTGCTGCACATGATACTTCCGGAGCAAGGATTCAAATTGATGTGAAATAAATTGTGGTCCGCCATCGGTAACTACTTCCTTTGGTACTCCAAAACGGGTAAAAACTTCACTGTACAGGAAATCAATCACCGCCTGGTCGTTTGCCTTAGCCAAAGCTACAGCTTCTACCCACTTAGTCATGGAGTCTGTACACACCAAGATGTAAACCTTCTGTTTGGAAGGAGGGTTGATAGGACCAACAAAGTCCAATGCCCATCTATCAAACGGTTCTAGTACCACTTGGGGCTGTAAAGGCATCTGGTCTGTCTTATTAGGTTGGCCCATCCTTTGGCAGCTGTCGCAGGACTGAACATATTTTTTAGCATCTCTGAACAGTGTCGGCCAATAATAGCCCATCCGCAACGCCTTATGTCCTGTTCTTTTATCTGCAAAGTGTCCTCCGCAAGGTTCATCATGACAGGCCTTCAGTATATGAAAGATCTCATCTTCCCTTACACATCTTCTAATTTCAAGATCAGGTCCTGTGTAAAAGAGATGGCCTTTAAGCCAACAATACCTGGCACTTTGCTGAATAATTTTTCTTTTCTCTCGTTTAGACATATGTGGCGGAAGTTTCCCTGCAGCCAAATAATTAGCAACATCTGCATACCAGGGTGAATGAGCTGAGAGTGCGAATAAATGTTCATCCGGGAAAGCATCCTCAACAGGTGAACTGTCATCACTGTTAGTAAATCGTGATAAAAAATCAGCAACAACATTTTCTTTTCCAGGTTTATCTATAATAGTAATATCAAATTCCTGTAATAATAAAAGCCACCTGGTTACTCTGGCATTAGTGACAGGTTTATTCATTAAATACTTAATGGCAGAGTGATCAGTATGCACAAATGTAGGATACCCAGTAATGTAATGCCGAAACTTATTAATAGAGTAAATAATAGCAAGAAATTCTTTTTCAGTAACAGTATAATTTAGTTCAGCAGGGGCTAAGTTTTTACTCACATAATAAATAGCATAAGGTACTTGACCATCCTGCTGTCCTAGTACTGCTCCAATGGCGGTATCAGAAGCATCTGAAGAAATGTGGAAAGGTATGGTCCAATTAGGTCCCCTTAAAATAGGGGCTGTGGACAGTTTCTCTTTAAGCTTATCAAATGCTGTCTGGCATGCTGTACTCCATGCAAACTGTACATCCTTCATTAACAATGAAAACAAAGGAGAAGCAAGTTTGGAGAAGTTTTCTATGAATCTCCTGTAATACCCAGCATGTCCCAGAAAACTTCGCACCTCTTTCTGAGTTGAAGGGGTTGGTATATTCTTTATCACCTTAATTTTTGAAGGATCCACTTGAATACCGTTAGTAGAGATGAAATGTCCTAATACCACCCCCTCACTCATCATCATGTGGCATTTTTCAGTGCTCAGTGAGAGGCGAGCCTGTTCACAGCGAATTAAAACCTTCTTCAAATTTTCTAACGCTTCATCAAAATCCCTGCCATAAGGAGTGAAATCATCCATAAAAACTTCCATGCTATCATTTACCAATTCAGAAAATATGCCAATCACAGCTCTTTGGAACGTTGCAGGTGCATTGCACAACCCAAAGGGAAGCACCCTGTAAGCGAACGTTCCCCAAGGGCAGGTGAAGGTGGTCTTATCCTGATCCTCTGGAGCAATCTGGATTTGATTGTACCCACTGAATCCGTCCAGGAAGGAGAAGAACTTCTTCCCAGATAAGTTATCAAGTACCTGGTCAATAAAGGGCAGAGGAAAGTGATCCTTTTGTGTAGCCTTGTTCAGCTCCCTATAATCGACACAGACTCTCCATTTACCGTTTTTCTTGGGTACAATTACAAGTGGGGAAACCCACTCACTGTCTGAAATAGGATAGATGAATCCTACTTCCAAGAGTTTCTGGATTTCTTCCTTCACTATATCCCTCAGATTGGGGTTCATGCGTCGTTGGGGTTGACATACAGGCCGGGAGTCGTTTTTAATATAGATATGATGAGTGCACAGACTAGAAGGAATACCCTTCATGTCTGTATACTCCCAGGCGAATGCCCCATTACGTTCCTTCAAGAGATTGGTTAAGCGCTTTTGTTCTTCTGAGGAGAGAGCAGGATTGATGTTCAAAGTTCTTCCAGGCTCTACCTCAATAGGAATACTTCTCGAGCTTTTCAATACTGGGATTATATTTGCGTCATTGGCTAGTGCTTCCTCCGTAAGCTGTTCTTGTTCTTCTTTGCCGAGGGTACTGTTCAGAAGTTGATAAACTTCCTTGTCTACAGAAGCAGGTTCGCTAATGAAATTATTAATGGCATCGTCTTCTGTTTCGTTTTTGAAAGTTAGTGCCTTCCCTATTGTTAGTAATGGCTGAACATCTTCTTCTTCTTCTTGTTCTATCCAAAGGGAGGTTTCAGTTTCTAGACTCGGCCTTGCTGGAGGGTACAGGGTAAGATTTTTGGTTTCCATGCCATCAGATATAGTCATAGATCCTGATCGACAGCTGATGCAAGCATCAGCTGTAGCCAACCAAGGTCTCCCTAAAATCAATGGATGTCCCCCCAGCTGTGATTTTGGCTGTAATACCAGAAAATCGACAGGGTATTCCCACGAGTCTACTGAAATAACGAGGTCGTCCAAAATCCCTTCAGGTCTGATAGTGGATCTGTCTGCCAGTTCTAAGATAGTAGGGGTCGGTCTAATATTGGTGAATCCGAGTTTTTTTACAGTCTCCATCGTTATAACATTGATCGCAGCTCCTAAATCTACTAGTACGTTGGGTATCTGCGTTTGTCCTATGTGTACAGTGACAGTAGGATTGCCGGGATCCTCATACTTAGTTACAGGGGTTTTTCCAGTCATTAAAGCGGATAAATTCCCTATAACATGAACAGTAGGAGGATCTCTGGGTTTCCTTCCCGGTCTTTTAGTGCACAGGTCCCGAACAGTTCTAGCGTAGATAGGTACATCTTGAAGAGCTTGTAAAAGGGGAATCTTAACATAAAGGTTCTTCAATTCTCCTAAGAGATTGAACTGAGGTTGCCCCCCCCTTTGTGGCAGCATCAATCTCTCAGGGTAAGGTGGTTGCCTTACCAACTGGGCGGGCTGCGTGTTATCCACTTCATCGTTCAATGTTTCAGTCCTCCCATCTGAGGGATGCTCAGCATCTTCAATGATAGGAACCGGATCAAAAGGATGCTGGGAACTCTCTCCTTTGTCATACACAGTTGGTGGAATATTTTCTGAAGTTATACGCTCTACTACCTTCCCAGACCGTAAGCGAATGTCATTACAAGGTACAGGGGAGAGAGAGTAGGCTGGCATATTGAGAGTTTCCAGTTGCTGGACTGTTTTATTATTTGGGTTAGGGTTAGGTTGGGCAGGCAACTGAGGCCATATTGGTATGTTAGGCACAGGATTATTTTGCAGCTGCAGCTGCGACTGCTGAGGTAGGTATTGAGGATATTGCTGAAATTGAGGATATGGAGGATACGGTAACTGTTGAGGTGGAGGTGGTTGAGGAAACTGATTCCCAGGATGGAAGTTCCTCCATCCAGGAGACCATGAAGTAGGCTGATGAGGTGGCTGTGTCCAAGGACTCCATGAATTATAACCTTGCATCGTAGGTTGAGGAGAATTCCACTGAGCATAATTTGAAGGGAATTGTGTATTCACGTTTTGCATATTAGTATTCCAATTATTCAAATTATTCAAAAATGGAAATGAATCGGGAGACATACCTTGATTCCGGGGCTGCCAGGGTTTCTTCTGTGCAATAAAGTAGGCTGAATCCACCTCTGGAGTTGATGCCTGCAGAACAGCTTTCACTTGGGGCAGCGTGGGGCATTCTTTCATATCATGATTCAGCTCGCACAATTGACATACTTGAACTTTGTCAAGGGGGCATTCTTTCAGTGGATGAGTCTTTCTACATCGGGGACAAAACACCCCTAGTGTGAGATCCTCCACTGCCTGTCTTTGCTTGGCCTTCAAGACGTCAATCTCTGAAGATATAGAGCTCATCATTTCTGTTTTAAAGTTTTCAAGAAGATTGCCTATCTCTGCACGTGTAGCTCCCCCATTGGATGACTTCTGAGTTCTGTCGAAGACATCACGTTCCAGGTTATTTTGTTTATGCTGCTTATTATGCCTAGAAGATCCCCTGGAATATCTCTTACATAATTCCACAATTGTCTCAAAAGATTCTTTAGAGATATCCCCCTTTCCTAATAAATTTAGCATGTCTAAACAATCGTCCCTGATTCCTCGAAGCAGGATTATCTTAAGCACATCTAGTCCCATGTTCGTCTGTCCAGCTCTCTGCACATTGTACAGCAACCTCTCTACAAAATCCTCCAAGCTTTCGTCCTCCTTCTGTACCATTTTGAATAACTCCTCCCTCTTGTCCCTGGTGTTGCAATATTCTTGATATTTTTCCAGGAACACTTGCTTCATCTTGTTCCAATTAGCAACAGTTCCTCCCCCAAGGCTCATGAACCAACGTAATGCATTGTCCTTCAGGGTGGCAGGAAAAAGCTTCAACTTTTGAGCATCTGTGACATAATCATAGCTGCGACAGAGGATATCGAATTCAAACAGGAATTCGTCTGGATCTTCTGCCGCCCTGCCATGGAAGCGGGGTAACACTGACGGTGAGATGTTTTTCATAGGAGCTGTCCCCTCGAGCTGCTGTATTGGGAATTGCAATGTAGCCATAGTTTCTGGCGGGGAATTATCTTCATGATGGTATTGTACCACTGCTTCTTCCTCTTCATTCTCATGTCTGTTATTCATCTTTTCTTCTGTATCTTCTCCTTCGTTTGTTCCTTTATCCCTTACCTCAGTTGTAACAGCTGCGTATTCTTCGGATGTAACAGCTGCGTATTCTTCGGTTGCAGCAGCTGCATATTCTTCGGTTGCAGCAGCTGCGTATTCTTCGGTTGTAGCAGCTGCGTATTCTTCAGTTGTAACAACTGCGTACTCTTTAATTGCAACAGCCGAATCAGCTGTTCCTTCTTTAGCAGGAGTATATGCAGAAATCACCGCTGCTCCTGTATCTTCCACTGTAGATCCTGATGCTAACGCTCCAGGATCAGTAGGGCCTCTTTTGATAGGAGTCCCCTGTTGACGAGATCTGACAGCTGAATCAGTTTTGTCAACAAGGTCGTCAATGAATGTTCTTCTGCCCAGCGGTGGACCTCGACCACGACCCGAACCACCTGTACTGTTAGTAATTTGTGGGGTTTTGGGGGTCGGGAGGTGATCGTGTTTTACCCCCCTCGTATTCATGCGAAGCAGATCATTTCAAAAACAACCAAAAGACTGACTGAAAGCAATTATCAGATACAACTAATGACTAGTGTTTAATTTTTATCCTTCCCCGGCAACGGCGCCAAAATGTCAAGCACTCTAATTGCAGATAATTAAATATCAACACACAGAGCGTATGAAATTTATTGTCAACCCGAGAAAGTCTTTTTATTTCAAAGGACAAGTGCACAATATATGCTTAAACACAAACCATTAGAAGTGAATACTTTTATCTTCTATCATCTATGTTCATCCCAAGAATCTACGCAATCCCAATTGCCTTCTAACTGCTGTACTACAATCCTTTTTCTATTATGCATCAAGCAAACGAATATCAGATCTAATCAACGATTGCAGGAAGGAAATCTCAATTGCATTCTAAAATAATCAACTGTCTAATGAAATCAAGCTGGGAATCATGAAGCATGACCTGAACATTACTCTAGAATTTAATAAAGGAGATTGAAGCAACTGTTCTAAGATACTGAATTGCAAAATATAAATCAATCAACACATAACAGGAAAGCTAATTCGTAGGAGCTTCTGGGATTACGTTTCAGCTGTAGGATGAGCACAACAGTGTGAACAGAAATTGAATTACATAAAACAAACCTGACTCAGTCGACTGTTATTGATACCATTCACCAATCTCACAATTAAATCATTTACTGAGAAATCCACACAATGAATATTGCTGCTGTGTACAAACGAAAGATCAAATCATCACACAACAGAAAGATAAAATCCTAAATTAACACAGCAATCTCTGTGGAAGACGGGCCCAGTCTTCACACAGAGACGCTGGTTGAACAACGCTCTCTTTAACTCAGAAACAACTCTTTATATTAACAGAAGGATGAGTACATAGTTTCGGCTTGACTGCTAATACAAGATGAATTAATTAATTGCTGTCCAACCCCTCGATCGAGGTAATACCACATATTTATACATACAGTTTCAACATCTAAACCTATAATTGGGCAGCCATGAAGATCTATGATCTTCAGGCGCCCTAAATAATCTAGCTGTTACAATGCGTGGCAGAACTTGAAATATCCAAATATAAGAGGAGTTATCAACTGTCCCAAGAGTGGCGGTCCTTCCAGCTCACAGCTGGATTTGAGCAGCGACATACTTAAGATAGAACTTTATGTTACAGCTACCCTGCCACGACTGTGCCTTGATTGACGAATTGAGCCCCAAGGAACCTTCCTTAAGCAATGGACGTCCCTTCCTTCGTGACTTGTTCAGCTCCGATCTTCCTGCAGTCCATTTATCTTACTACCTTCATAATTTGCATCATGTTAGCACGAATTAAGAGATGCACAGCTTAAATCATCACAATCATAAGTATTAATACAATAAAACGATAATCGGCCATACCTTGGTAAATTGGGGAATATATAAGGACAATAAGTTGAATTGCCAAGGTAATTGGTGTGAGACAAGGTAAGGGACAGTGATAAATGATGGTCAAAAAGGGCCAATTCTGGGCTCAACAACTACAACTCCATATCAATTGTTTGCATGCTTATAGATATGTGGTTGCACTTTTCCTAGAATAAAATCATGAGCCTTGAGGCTATTCTGAATAAACAATATGGCCAATTGCATATGTTTTGTATAATAACCATGGCCACATCTCAAAATCCCTAAACCATGGAAAAAATATAAAGAAACACAAAATTCATGAGTCTAGATCATGCATGGATAACATTTCTATGGCATGCATGCACTATTAACCCTATCACTGAAGAATTTTGATAAACCTATGTAAATAAAAAAATACCAAATAAAATAAAAAACACAACAATTAACAATTAACATTCCTAAGAGTTTCTCTATTGTCTTTCTCAATGTATTATCTTTTATTTTACAAGACAATATTATAACATCCAACTATTGTAATATAAGGTATAAAAAAAAATGTATTTACCATGCAATGCATCTAACTATTATTGGCTAAGATAAATAACAAATTTTGGTAATACAAATGATAGAAAAAGGAAAATTCCACCACCATAGCTAGAAAAGAATTATGCCAAGAATTTGTATCTTTCCCACAAAGTTGAAAAGGATTAACTATTGGGAGCACTTTTCTATCATAAAATGAACATCATGAAATAAAACTTGCTAGTCACATAGTCTAAGTTGTAACAATAGTCTTCTACATCATGAAATAACTAGAAACCATATAAACCTTAATAACCTACAAAATGTTAAAATAATCCATGTTCCAAATTAGATGTATTAGTATGGAAAATATAAGTAAGAAATAAAGAAACAAACACAATAATGCTTTACATGATACAATGTTTCAACCCACAGGCACAAGGAGAGATGGCATAAATATCAATAGTCTATAAAAAGAACCCATATCTAAAATAGTTTTGAAAAATAGATAATAGTTTCTTCTTCATTAACATATGAAAGTTTGCAATGCTAAGAAAAATACCCTTTTTCTAAATGACTTTTAACATGGAAATTGATAATGAAGTAGAAAGGAACAACCACAAGCCAATTGAAGGAGAAATCACTAGTGTGATAGAGATGTGTATCAATGGAGGAAATCATAACTCAATGCCTTTTACGAACCTTAACTACTTCTATAAAACAACTAAAGTAGATTTACATTTTAGAAACAACTCTAACAATAATAGTAAAAAGATTTAAATCATTGAGCTTAAGGGTGACAGGATATATCACTTGATTCAAAATTAAACAAAACATGGTAAAGTGAGTGATTTTTCCTCTAGGAGGTAAATCCTTATGTTTAAGGGTCAATGAGGTAATTTCACTAGGTTCAAAGTCTTATTAGCCTCCAAACCTATTGTTGAAAAATTAGGACATGGAGACTATGGATATAATAAGTTGGCAATCCATAATTAACTAGGATACTCCATTAAGAGATCAATTGAGTGGTCAAGTAAGAGACAAATTAGTTCACCAACTAATGTTTTAACTAGTTCTGCAATTATATGACCCCAAGGGGTATATATGGGAATATATGTATATGAAATGACCCCAAGGGGGTATATATATGGGAATATCTGTATATGAAATAACCCTAAGGGGGAATATATGGGGTAAATGTATATATAATAAGGTCATCTTAATAAAGGAACCAAAACTTCTAAGCCTCAAGCACCATGAAAATGATCTCCTTGATTTTAGACATTTGAGCTGTAGTTTAGGCACCATTAGTTAGCTTTACACCACACTGATGACTCTAAGGGAATTAACTATGCCCAAGAAAAATAGGTCCTTTCTCCTTAAAAGAAGGTTTTAGTACTAAAAGTTTCCTTTTGGAATATGTCAAGGTAAGAGAATTCTACATAGTTATCATTTTATATTAAGAAAAGAACATGTCCATTAGCATAAGTACTTTGTAAACATCAACATATACCTATAAAAAAAATAAAAAATAAAAAAAATTCTCTTTTCTTAGATGTGTTATAACAAGTATGCTTTCTTTTTAACTTTGGATTGAACAAAAACACTTTTTTTTTCAATTCCATATTCTTATCAATGTTTTGAAAGTGGATTCGACATTGTAATTTCAATACTTCAAAATCTTTAATAACTTTAAACTAACATATAATTAGCATTAAAATAATATACTAAAATAGTGTTCCAAAATTGTTGGAATTTTTTTCAAACACTTCAGTCTATCATTATATGGTTATGATTTTTTTTACTAACAATATAGTAATAGAATGAACCCTACAACCATAACCATATACCTAATAAAACTATAAATCATTCTCACAATAAAACTAAACTACTTGTTAATAACATTAAAAATCATTATCATAATAAAACTAAACTAAATATTAATAACCATAAAATTCCGGCAAACATAGTATTTGAAAGATACTAAAACCTCCTAAAAACATTAAAAATGCTTATGTCTTCCATCAACTTTAGAAAAACTGCAAGTGAGTTTTACTGCAGCTAAACTCTAAAAATATTGATATTTAAAATTCTACTAAATCATAAAACTTCCAAACTTCAGTTTAGTTTCACTACAACTAAACTCTAAAAATCTTGACATTTAAAATCCTACTGAATAATAAAAATTCCAACCTACAACACTACTTGGAAACCTACTAAATTTTATAGCAAACAAAGTAAAAGAACAACCCATCAATCAGCATGGAAGTCCCATAAATATAGCATATAAAAGTTATTAACACCTCCTAATAACATTAAAATGCTATTAGTAGTTCTTACCATACTCAGTGGGTCTACAATCATTTTTTTTATTCAAATGCATTCCCATCAACTTTTAAAAAAGTGCACCCTCAACTTTTAAAACAATGCAAATGAGTTTCACTACAATGAAACTAAAATTTTGATATTTAAAATTCTACTAAATCATAAAACGTCCAATACAGAACAAACTGCAGTTTAGTTTCACTACAACTAAATTCTAAAAATCTTGACATTTAAAAACCTATTAAATAATAAAAATTCCAACCTAGAATCCTACTTGGAAACCTACTAAATTTTATGGCAAATAAAGTAAAAGAACAACCCAACTTGGAAGTCCCATAAATATAGCATATAAAATTTATTAACACCCCTAATAACATTAAAATGCCTCCTAATAAAATTAAAATGCTATTAATAATTATTACCATGCTCACTTGTCCAAAATCAATCTTTTTTAAATCACATACATTCCCATCAACTTTTAAAAAACTGCAGCAACAGATAGTCTTGCAAGCATCAACAATGATGAGGGTAGGAGGCAAAGGAGCTTTGTAAATATTCATGTCTAAACTATTTCCCCCCAAGTATTCTATAACCCAAGTTGCCTTACTTTCCATATCCCATTTGAGCTGAACCAAAAATCCAGGGATGGAGTACACTGACAATTTTGAACCAACTCTTTGAAGCTCTTGACAGATCTCATTTTGGCAAGACCCTGAATGGACAGTCTGGCTAAATCACAAGCAACAAATCCTTTGGAAGTTGTTGCCAAATCGTCGTGTCCATGGGAATGCTGATAGCCCGCTCGCACAGTTCTGGGAGGCAAAGCCAATCATTCTGTTCCAATATAGCGATACCTTGAATCTTGTCCATTTTGTTTTTGCTTCAGAAATATATCTAACCGGCTCTATTCTAATATGTGTATTCAAATATCTTTACCCTTTTATATATTCTTCTTTTCATATTTATATATTCTTCTTTTCAAAAAGAAAACAACTATATAATTTGTTATTTTCCCACCTTTTCCAGCTATGAATGTTAATAAATTGCAAAATTTTATATTTTCTAAAAAATTAAGCAATGGAATCCCTTTGCTTTTCAATATTTTATATTTTTTAGTTTCAAAATTTTATATTTTTTTTCCGAAATTAAGCAATCGAGCCCATTACTTTTCAATATTTTATATTTTGTTTTTCAAAATTTTATATTTTTCACCATAGAATCAAATAGTACAAAATATTGGTATTCTATTAAGAATCAAATAGTACAAAATATGTAAGTCAAAAAATACTTATATTCTGAAAAAACCAAAAACTGTCAAAATATTACACTCATCTTAACAAAAAAACCTTATCCATAGTCATTAATGCATCAAACTAGTGATCATGTGTCAAAAATTCTATGGTGCCCACCGCATCAACTTGAGACTCCAGGAATTCCTCCCAGTAGATAACACCTTCATCGCCGTCAGATGCATATTTAGATAGCGAAATGGTCAATGTGTTGTGATAACAATATATATGTTCAAAGGAGATCTCGCTGAAAAGTAGGATTTTCTCCCTAGTTCTGCAGCACCATTGATGCAGAGAAGTTACTTTAAATTGTACTCCCCATGTGCCCATTTAATTAGAGTTAATTATTACTCTAGAGTCCCCAAAAACTCTCAACTCTCGAATGCCAAAAGAAACTGAAACAATAAGCAAAAGAAACTGAAATAGTAAGCACACACCGGAGCGCTAAAAGTTCAGACTTTGTATTAGTTCCTTTACCACAGCTCATCTTGAGTGTAAAGTTGTAATATCCCGAATTTTGGACTGACTATTTTATGATGTTATATTGGGCCACAGCCCCAGCACATATGATTTATTCTTTTGTAGACTGACATATTGGGCATGGACCCTGATTGATTTTCATTATTTGATTATATACTCGGCAAGGAAGCTCCAATGTTCTGATTATGTCTTGATGTGGGTACAAAACCTTAATATACTGAGATGACATTTTCTTACATACTGTGCAGTGATGTGAATGCCATAATTGACTTATATGGTGTGTTGAGCATGGACTCAGAAACACATAGATTACTTATGTACTGAGCAAAAACCCCGATGTACCTAGAGGAAATATGATGTACTGGGAGTAAGCCGTCATGTACATTGTGTGTTGGGCATAAGCCCTGGAGCACTCCAAGCTTGATAAACGAATATTGGATCCGAAGAAACTTAAATATTCTAGATGTGCCTCACAACCACATTCTAGCACTAGTGTTGAGCAGGAACTCTGGAATTGCACTAGAGTAACGCCCATGTGAGAGTGTTGAGTTAAATGGCTCTCAAGAGCACTCGGGGTTACAGAGTTTCAAAATGTTGACTTGGAAAGACTCTGAAAAGCACCTTTATCACATTTATTCAACTAACTAAATGATTCATCTTTTTATCCATCATCACCTACTGCGGGAGCTACCATGTTAAATGAGGGAATCCAACATGCAAAGAGAGAGACTACAGGTACCTAACCAAGCTGACCACGACCATCCAAAAGAAGTGGACCATGTCCCTAAAAGTTAAAGAGAAAAGAGTGTCATGTGATGACACATAACTAAATAAAAGATAATTACCAGTAGTCTTTTATGACTAACCTGATTAAAGGCCTCCAATTATTATTATTATTATTATTATTATTATTATTTATTATTAGGAGCTTTAAATAATAATAGGTGTTATTATTTAATTATGGGATATAGTTAGTATATCTGATTTATGAATTATGCAATATTTCAAATGAAGTATCGATAAGTTAAGTGAAATATATTTAATATAAGAATGATTACTAGTATAATTATTGTTATTATTAGGAGCATAAATCAAAATGACTTATAGTCAAACAGTTGGAAAAGTCCTAGTTCAAGAGGACTAAGTTATTTAATTAAATAATATCTTTTAAATTATTAAATATTGAATTTAAAGAAACCAATTACTTCAACACTCCTAATACAAGATTTCCCTATTTAAAGAGGGTAGATCCCAAGTTTGGGGATCACCTATCATTCTTGGTTATTATCATTCTCTTATGGTAGTCCAAGAAAACTATTCTGCTCCAAGAAGCTGAAGCAACCTTACCTAAACATTCTCGGAACTAAACCAGAAGTGGATCTAGGGCCTCTACCTCTCATTGCATGTTGCAACCAAGCTTGGGGGGGACCAGATAGAATCGGGAATGGTTCAGGGGTCAAGGTTGGGAGGAACACTGTATCCCCAAAGTCATCTAGCCCAAGGCAAACATTCTAACAGGTCAACAAAGATACAACAGGCTCTACTTTAACTATTGTTGAGTGTGCAGGTTGCTATAGGGAAGATTAAAGTGCCAAGCGGTTAGGCTTCTACAGAAAGGGACCAAGTGCTCAAGCAGCCATGTATGGAGCAATTAATATTTCTTTTAAAAATTAGATATTACAACATTGTTTTCATTACCAAATCGTATTCGTTATCAGAAATTGAGGTTCTTCCCAGAACTCAGTGGAGCGTATAGCAGGGATAACGAATCTAGCCTTTTCTAGACAATGTATATTATCTTCTAGGCTAGGGTATTTATAATTTATTGCTTATAGTTAGCTATCTGCTATCAAAATCGTATTTCTGATTCATAGTACAGGGTCCCATTTACGCATGCTAGTTCCTTTACTTTATTAGTATCTCTATTTCGAAACCATTATCAAATAGAAATAAAACAAACAGACATTGACACTTTCAGCAACACTACTCTTTGAAACTACCAAACATCGAATTGCAGTACCGGGCAGAGGAAACAAGTTATAGTATGGACCGGAACTTTCATTACCAACGAATTATTCAACTACTACCACGATAGCACACAATCAAAACATTACGAAGATTTAAACACATCAAGTAATTTCCAGGTCTCACGTTTTACAAACTTAGTCTCTGACATTTCATTCCTACAACCCAAAATTTTGATTAAAATCCCAACAAGTATCATTTCAGAAATCAACCAATTCATACACGACATTACAGAGGATTTCATCAAACTATGGTATAGGGATCGATTTCCCACACCCATCTCATTATACAGAAAACCATACACATTATTACTATAGAGAAATTAACAAACGATTGATACAGGGATCGATTCCCACTACTTCTATTGAAGACCCTTTTGTCTTCTACCTATTTCAAATAAACAGAAAACGCAGAGGTAAGAACCCAGGGCTTCTCAGACTTATAGACAAGACAACCATAGGGTTACATATTCCCTCCACTCCATCTTTCTTTTCAATCAAGCAGGGGTTCTACTCTTGTACATTTTACAACATGAAGTCATCAAATCGAGAAGACCACACAGTAGAGCAACAACAACTTAAAAACGCATAATTTTTATATACATTCCCTTCATAGGGTTAAATACAAGTTCATTTCCAAATAGAAAACACAGATAGTGTACGACTGTACAAGAACCCCATAACCATATGAATTAAATAAATGCAGAGATTTGGATAGGCTATCAAACCCTCATAAACATTACACATCAGGGCATCTTAAGACCCATACAAATACATTTTGAACACATAAAACTGTAATATAAACCCCAGTTCCTCCATGGGCATTATTTCCAAATAACGATAGTTCAACCACGTTAAACACAGGGCTGGATAGCCAAACCCCACACTAATAAGCTACAAGGCCTGCAAAACGACAATAGATACATTCACACCACAACCCAGCCAAAAAGGCGACTTCCAGGGATTCGAAACTTGTCACATTGAACTCAAATAAGTTCACTAGTTCCCAGTAAACATACACCAACAGTAATCCCCACATGGGCGAAAGGAGGAGCCAAGAGATGACTGCAGGAAAAAAAGGCAACCTTTGGCACTTCCTATACTAGTTAAGAGCACATCCATCAAACAGATCGGACCCCCACTGAAGATCAATACAGTAAAAATTTGTGACTATAGACCAAAGAGCTCTCGCATAACCACATTCAATAAACATGCGATTAACTGATCCCAGATTGTTAAAGTATAAAAAACAAACACTAAGGCCCGACCAACCTTTCTTTGTAAGAATGTCCCATGTTTTTCAATTCTCCTCGAAGAGCATGCCACATAAAACACTTTATTTTTAAGGGGATATCCCACTTCCATATAACCTTGAACCACCATTTTGTGGGAAAAATACACAAACCGTTAATTATAGCCTTGTAGGGATGTTTTGTCGTCACCATGCGAGTGGCCGGATTGTTGCTTCAGATAAGTTCATCCTTTTCCAAGGTTAACCAACACCTTGTAGAGTTCAGTTTATTGATGTAATGTTCCCATTCCAGTGTTGTATTTCCTGTGAACCCTAATTCCATAGCACTGAGCCAATATGAATGCTTATTATCAGCATTATGCCTTTTGATTTTACCAAAGGTAGCCCGATCAAACCAGTGCAGAGTGTTGAGAATGTCACTCGATAACGAATAATTTTCATCCAAACGCGAGATCGGATCAATACAACTATTATTCTCTTTCCATTTCCAACCTTCCACAATAAGTCTTTTGCCAGCTAGTTATAAACATTGATGAAACCGGTCCAAATGGGAGATGAACCACGGGTCTTATTCATAGGATTCCTTATCCAATTTAAGACGTCCCCATTAAAATATTTGAAAGAGAGGACCCGAGTCCAAAGGTTGGGTCCAAAGAGACCTCTCCAAATAATTTTCAGCCTCAGAGCACAACTAAACAGAGGTAGGTGTTTACTTCCCCAACCACCACAGCTTTCTGGGAGTGCTATGTTTTCCCATTTGGTCATAATGAGCTTGCTTCTTTCCATACCCCCGATCCACACAAAATTAAAAAGAAGTTTACTTAGACAATTGGTAATGTAAACAGGGACCTGAAGAAGTGAAAACCAGTACACAGGGATGCCAGTAAGGAAATATTTCACCAAAGTGAGGCGGCCACCAATAGAAAGAAGTATGAATGTCCAATGATTAATTATTTGTTCCACCTTCTTTAGTATCCATAGCTAGTCATTCTTTTTGTACCCATTTGGTTTTAGGATGTATCCAAGATACTTAAGTCCCACCTCCAGCTGATAAAAATTATATGGCAATAAACCCATGTAGTAATAAATATTGTTCCAGTCAATCCTGTAATGATATATGCTCAATTTCATGTTACTCACCAGGATCCCAGATGCTACACAAAAGGTCCCAATAATTCTTTTATAGTGCATTCATTCCTCCCCCGAGTCTAAACCTGCTAGAAGCACATCGTCAGCGAATACCAGGTGTGTTAGAGATAAATCAGAAGAAAGTGCAATACCTTTGATGTTGCCAACTGCTTTTTCAGCCCCGATCATTCTGCTTAGACCTTCAATGGTTAATAGGAATAAAAGTGGTGACAATGGGCAGCATTTCCTAACTCCTTTGGTCATCCTGAAGAAATTAGAAGGGGTGCCATTGACCAAAACTGCAATGTGTACAGTAGAAACACAGGCCATGATCCAATGAAGAAATAATGGTGGAATACCAATCTGAATGAGAATCAACCGTAGGAAAACCTAGTCAACCCTGTCGTAGGCGTTTTCAAGATCCATCTTTAGCTGCATAGCTTTCAATTTTTTCACCTTAATAGTATGTATGATCTCCTGAGTTATGCCGATGGCATCTAAAATTTGTTTTTCCTTCAAGAAACCAAATTGCTCGCTGGAAATACATTTGGACAAAATCGGCTTCAGTCTGACAAAGATGATTTTGGATATTAATTTGTATGCCAGGTTGCATAACACAATAGGCCTAAAATCGCCAAATGTAGAAGGTTTAATTTTTTTCGGGATTAGAGTAAAGAAAGTAGAATTGAGACCTCATAGATATATCCTTCTTTTCTAAATTATTCCACCATTTTTAATAAGTCTTCTCCCATAACATAAAAAAACTGTAAGAAAATCTCAATAGTCCAGCCGTCCGGCCCAGGAATTTTTTCCTTCGCAAACCCTTTTAAAGTCTCTTTGATTTCCTGCAGATTGACTTCTTTCAAAAGCTCCTGCATCTCATGTCCTTCAACAAAAACCAGGAACTATCTAGCCACATTCATCTGTGTAAGAATATCACTATGTCTTGGTGTTAAATTCCATACATTCATAGCATAAAACATAAATTCATTACCAAGATCACTAGAAGAAAGACAAAGCACAAAACAAAAACACAGATTTTTACCCTGGGAAACCCAATAGGGAGAAAACCCAGCAACCTTCGCAGAGAGATGATAATTCTGAGATCAGAGTACAAATGAAGAAAGAGAGAAAAGATGAGAGTATCTTCCACAAGTAACCAAACCAAATAAACCTCCTTCCTCAGGTGATGCGAAAATCTGCTCCTCCAAGTGATGCGCACTTCACAAGTGTGAGAATGAGACTAATGAGGTGCACAAGCCTCATATTTATACATGTGGGAAACTGGAAATTCCCTTATGGGGCCAACTTGTCTTTGGGGGCAATAAATATTTTATTTTTAATTCTTTTATTAATTTCTTTTGCACCCCAAGACTTAAATTAATTCTTTCATGTGTTTACATAATTGTTTACATAGGGTTCTTCTCCCTTAGGAGGTATAACCAAGTACAATGATGGTACAATAAAATATAATAAATAATATCTTCCAAAGTTGTACATAATCCAACACTCCCTCTCAACGAGGAAGGTATTCTTCGGTCTTCATCTACATCATGATCATCTGGGTTTCATATTGTACTCAACTCTGTCTCTATCATCTTTCTGCATGCTGAAGGTTGTCCACACAATCTCTGTGTATCATCATCACCAGTCCTTCGGTGAGTCCAGGAGAATCACTCAATCCTGGATCCAAGAGAATCACTCAATCCTGGATATCTAATATATACAGCTATACCATCTCTGCTATACAATTTGCTACCTTTCTATCTCATTTTCCAATGGGGTCCTCCCATATCTGGCTGAGATCTCAGACGAGCAAAAGGGCACGGCCATCTACTGATTGTCCTACTCTTCTGCCTATGATATTTATCCCATATTTGGCTGAGTATTTGGACTGTAGAGGCACTTGTGCAAGCACATGGCCAACTGTTGACTGTCCTACTCATCTTCGTATGAGATTTCTCCCATATCTGGCTGAGTAACTGGACTGTAGAGGCACCAGTGTGAACCCAACCAACTACTGACTGTCCTACTCATCTGCCTATGGGATTTATCCCATATCTGGATGAGTAACTGGACTGCAGAAGGTACATGGGTGAGCCCGGCCAACTGCTGACTGTCCTACTCATCTGCCTATGAGATTTCTCCCATATATGGCTAAGTAACTGGACTGTAGAGGCACCTGGGAAAGTAGGGTAAGCATCTCATCTTTCCCTCTCAAGGAGGGAAACGTTCTCTTCGACTCCAAGTCTTCTGCGAAAGTATTCGAACTTCACTATGGGAAGTGCCTTGGTGAGAACATCTGCAGTCTGGTCGTTTGTCGGCACGTACTGTAACTCGACCGCAACTTTCTGCACCATATCACAAATGAAGTGATATCGAATCTCAATATGCTTCAACTTGTCGTGAAATACAGGTTTCACTGACATCTGCACATAGCTCTGGTTATCACAGTGAATCACGGTCGGCTCTAGAATCTAGCCGAACAATCTTGCCAGGATTTTACGAAGCCAAACTGCTTCTCTAGCTGCTGTGTTAGCAACCATGTACTCGGCCTCTACAGTACTGAGTGCTACCGAGTTCTGCTTCCTACTGCACCAAGAAATAACTGCAGAACCCAAACTGAAGTGATATCCAGAAGTACTCTTCCGATCTGCAACACATCCGACCCAATCTAAGTCTGTAAACCCGTGAAATATCAGGTCACCATCTAAATCATATTTCAATCCATATCCCACAGTGCCACATAAGTATCTGAGCACATGTTTTGCAGCAATCCAGTGAATCTGCCTCGGTTCGCACATGAACTGACTAAGGGCATTCACAGCAAAACATATATCTGGTCTGGTGTTTTTCAAATACATCAATGACCCAATCAACTGGTGATAGATAGTGGGATCAAACAAATCAGGCTTTGAAGTAGAATCTCTCAACTTCTTCCAATTTGCATCCATTGGAGTAGCCATGGATTTGCAGTCCAACATTCTGAATCTCTTCAATATATAGATGGTGTATTTTCCTTGTCCTGGGAAAATCTCTTTCTTCCTTTTCCATACATCTAATCCCAAGAAGTAATGCATCAAACCAAGGTCTTTCATTTCAAACTCAGAGGTGAGACTCTCCTGACACCATACAATGAGTTTCTCATTTCCAGTGAGAAACAAGTCATCAACATATAATACCAAGATCAGTGGCTCATCATCTACAACCTTGTAGTAAAGGTTGGGGTCTGCATCACTCTTGGAAAATCCCAAGCTCACCAGGAATCCATCTATCCGTCCATACCAAGCACGTGGTGCTTGCTTGATGCCATACAATGCCTTCTTATGTCTGCATACATGAGACTCCTTTCCTTGGACAATAAACCCATCTGGATGTTTGATGTAAACTTCTTCCTCAATAACACCATTGAGAAAAGCTATCTTCACATCCATCTGATGCAACTTCCATCCCATAGCCGAAGCAATCGCGATAATGGATCTGATAGAAGTATATTAGGCCACAGGAGCAAATGCCTCATCATAATCAACTCCGTCTTTCTGAGAGAATCCTCTGACTATGAATCTGGCCTTGTATTTCTCAACACTGCCATCTGCTCCATGCTTGATCTTATATAACCACTTAGAAGTTACGACTGAATTCTCCTCAGGTCTCGGCACAGCCTCCCACACATCATTCTTCATGATGGATTGATATTCTTCCATCATGGCATCCTTCCAAACTTGGTGTTTGGATGCTTCTTTGTAAGTTGTGGGTTCTGAATCAATAATGTTGCTCATTAGAGCTACATAGATGGAGAATCTCTGAGGTCTCTTGCTTTCTCTGAAAGTGCCATGTGGAGCATCATGCCCCTCTACATCATGCAGTGTCTGTTGTGCCCACCTAGGTCTTTTCCAACCTGTCACATCTCTGGGGATATCAACTGGATCTATGGGATTGATAGGTTCATCCTTTTCTACTGACTCCCTCTAGGGTGGAGGGGGAGATGATCTCATCTCCTTTGGTTCTAGCATTTCTACATTATCAATCTCCATATCTGATCCTCTGCCTTTCCTGATAGCCATTTCTTCTTCAAAGGGTACATCCCTACTGACTTCAATCTGTCTAGATCCTGGAATGTAAATTCTATAATCCTTTGAAGACTCATTGTATCCCATAAAGGTACCCTTATTGCTTGAAGGTTCTATCTTTGATCTTTTCTCTTTGGGCACATGAATGTAGACTGGACAGCCAAAAATCTGGAGATGGCCCACTTTTGGTTTCACACCTATGAACGCTTCTTCCGGAGTCATGTTCTTCAAGATCTTATGTGGACATCTATTCTGTACATATACAGTGGTTCTGGATGCTTCTACCCACAAGAACATTTGGAGACTCTGGTCATGTATCATAGCTTTGGCTGCCTCCACAATTATACAATTCTTTCTTTTTGCAACCCCATTTTGTTGAGGGTTGTGGGGAACTATGAGCTCCCTCTTAATTCCTAATTCCTTGCATAAATCATTGAATTCTGTAGAGGTATATTCTCCACCATTATCAGATCTCAAGACCTTGATCCTCTTTCCTGACAGATTTTCAACTTGTGCTTTAAACTCTTTGAACTTGCTGAGTACTTCCTCAGATTCTTTTGACTTGAGAAAGTATATCCAAGTCTTTCATGAGTAATCATCAATAAAGGTGATATAGTAGTGGTAACAACCTAATGACACAACTGTCATGGGCATGTACAAGTCAGAGTGTACTAGGTCCAAAATCCCTTTAGATCTACTCTCGCTATCTGGAAAAGACTTCTTGGCATTCTTGCCAAGTGCACATCCTCTACAAGTTCCATCATGGCTTACCTGGAGCCCTAGAAAACCTGTTACAATGTTCTTCAGAACTGGGAGAGCTCGATAGTTTAGATGAGCTAACCTTCTATGCCATAACTCACCCATACTTGCAGCATCATGTATTAGAGATTGTACTAGAGAAGTATTTAGCCTATACAAGCTCTCTTCTCTTATGCCAATAACCTTCGTTGTGCTCATGCTTGAGTTCTTGTGCCAAGCAAGGACTTTCCCTTCTGAGAAAGCTACTTCATAACCCTTGTCCTCCAATGTTGAGATGGAGACAAGATTTATTTTCATACTAGGTACATAGAGTACATCGCTTAAGTGTAATGTATCATTTGATTCCAATTGAAGGGTGGTGACTCTAGATCCCTTTACAATGTAATTTTCATCATCTCCAAGTACAACACGGAGATGTGAATCTTTCTCAATTAATTTTGAAAGATTCTCTCTATACCCAGTCATGTGTCTAGATGCACCACTATCTATGAGCCAAGTGTCACTAGTGGTAGGAATAGTACCTGATAGCGCTGATATGAGTAGGAATTCTATGTGATCTTCATTCTTTTGTTTCTTGTGATGATGTTCTTCTTCTACATTAGCCATGGATGCTTCATGCTTCCTTTTGATTTGACTTCAACAGCTACTGGCGTAATGTCCATACTTCCTGCATCTATAGCATTGAACTTGAGATACATCCTTCTTCTTCTTTTGATCTTGATGAGGACTTGATCTCCTTTCTTGGTGCTTTTGATTATGGAACTTCTTTCCTCTTCCCTTACCATTCTTGGTATGAGAAACAAATGCTTGAGTCTCTTCAGTTTGATTGCCATGGATTCTTTGACATGGTGCGATCCTTGTCTCCTCCTGAGAGCAATCTTCCCAAATCTTGACAAACTTTGGTAGTTTAGATCTACCACTTATGCTTTGGATAAAGACTCCCATGATGGTGGAAGACCATTTAAGGTGTGAAGGACAAGCTCCTTATCACAAATAGGATCTGCACTAGTGCTGAGCTTGTCTCTGAATTCTGCGATCCTCATAAAGTATGAGGCAATGGATTCCGACTTCGCTATCTTCATATTTGAGAGTTGGTTTCTCAAAGTCATGGAGACATTTAGGCTCGTGTGTTCAAACAACTTCATAATGGTCTTGAACATCTTCCTAGCATTCTTCTTACCTGAGATCTGAGGAACCAAATGATCTCTCACGGAATCCACAAGAATCCTTCTTGCTTTACCATCATTCTTCCTCCATCGAGATTTATCTTCTTCGGCTTCTGGTTCGTGGAACTTCTCATTTACATATAGTAGAAGATCATTTTCTTCTAGGATTAAGAGAACCCTATATTTCCAGGAGATAAAGTTGGAGGCTCCTTCCAATCGATCTTCAACCTTCATCTCAATCATCTTGATTTGCAGATCTGGATCAGAAACCCTAGCAGGAGCTAGGTCAAAAATAAAAGTTCTTGGAATTGAATTCCTTCTTCACCAATGGATTAGTCTAGCCAAAAACGAAATTCCTATGGCTCTTTTTCTTAAAAATAAGGGGTGAAGACTTCACAAGATGAAACCCTAATTTCGGCAGGGTTCCTACAATGCTTCGGCAATGAATTCTTCTAGAATGGCTATGATACCATGTTAAATTTCATACATTCATAGCATAAAACATAAATGCATTACCAAGATCACTAGAAGAAAGACAAAGCACAAAACAACAACACAGAGTTTTACCCTAGGAAACCCAATAGGGAGAAAACCCAGCAACCTTCGCAAAGAGATGATAATTCTGAGATCAAAGTACAAATGAAGAAAGAGAGAGAAGATGAGAGTATCTTCCACAAGTAACCAAACCAAATAAACCTCCTTCTTCAGGTGATGTGAAAATCTGCTCCTCCAAGTGATGTGCACTTCACAAGTGTGAGAATGAGACTAATGAGGTGCACAAGCCTCATATTTATACATTTGGGAAACTGGAAATTCCCTTATGGGGCCGACTTGTCTTTGGGGGCAATAAATATTTTATTTTTAATTCTTTTATTAATTTCTTTTGCACCCCAAGACTTACATTGGTTCTTTCATGTGTTTACATAATTGTTTACATAGGGTTCTTCTCCCTTCGGAGGTATAACCAAGTACAATGATGGTACAATAAAATATAATAAATAATATCTTCCGAAGTTGTACATCATCCAACACCTGGATCCGAAAAGAGTTTACCAAAGTAACCCATAGGAGCACTGTGGAGCTCCTTTCGACCATAAATTGTATACCCATCATTATCTAAAAGATACCAAATGACATTGGTGTTTTTCCTCTGCAAAGCATATGAATGGAGAAAATTTGTGTTTCTATCACCAAGGCCAATCCAAGTAGCCCTACTCTTAAGCCTCCATTTCATCTCTTCCTAGTTAAATAATTCCTCCTTCTTTTTCTCCAGCAACTTAACATTCATAAAGATTTCTTTTTCCACTTCCCCATTGAAATTTGAAAAATGTAAATCCTGAATCCATTTTTCTGAACATGCAAGATCCATCAAATTGGATTTGTGCTTATTTTTTATCCAACAAGTAACTAACTCTTTAAGCCTATGAAGATTTAGGACAATAGAATCCACGGGATTGAACCCAAAATCAATGTCAAAATTGGCCCAAAAATCCCTTATCATACTGCAGAAATCATCATTTTTAATCCATGAACAATTGAACTTGAAAGGATAGTTTAGTTTGCAGAGTGAATCATCAATTTGGAAGAAAACATGCCAGTGATGAGAGAATTTTTTTTCCCCAATCCATGTACAATGTCGTTCTCAACCATTAAGTAATCTAGCGTTCACAACGAATTTGTCTAATATTTTGTGAATACCCTCGCACCCCACCCTCCCATTTGTCCAAGTAGGAGAAGGAGTACCTGGGGTAACATCCACAAAATAATAAGAATCCAAAAGCTATGAGAAGAACCCATCCAACACATCCAATCTAGCCTGTACCCCCCAGACTTCCTCCATGCCCCTGGTCAAATTCAGATCTCCTGCAATAATCAAATTCTTGTTATTTAGCAAACTAGAAGAGCACAACGAGGACAAAAAAGGACCCTGGTCCTTATAAGGCCTATAAATGTTAAACACAGAGATTGGCTAATGTAAATACACACCGTTCCTGTCCAAAAAGATACCCCACTTGGTATTAAAAGCACAAAAATTAAAGAATTTAGGATTCCATCCTGCGAGAAGCCCTCCCGACATACCCAAATAATTAGTGGCCACAAATTCCCAACCTGGGAGAATGGCAACAAGCTTATAAATAACACAATTTCCTTCGCACATGGTTTTCTGCAATAGAATAATACTAGGACCAGTAGTTTTTACAAGATGGGATAAGGCCCTAGCCCTGGAAACCTTACCCAACCATCTGACATTTAGAGTGAGAAATATCATGGTTCAACCCTAGAAAGAGGCATGTTTGCTCCAAGGGCCTCAACAAAATTAGTAGAAAGAGAATCACCCATACCAATGCTGGAAACATCAATTTGGGTAGAAACAAGAATGTAGTTATGAGCCTCCCCCTCCCTAGCAGAAACCCTAGGTTTGTGTCTACTTTTCCTAATAGTGACATTAAGGAAACTGATCCAGGTGGATATCGGTGGCATCCCACCTCTTCCAACTAGCTCAAAACAGTCTTCTGGCAATTTTGGTAATTTACTGTTTTTAGCAGTTTTTCGGGTCTTGAACTTCCGAAGCCGTTTTGAGGCCCTAAACGACGTTTTTTGGGGTATCTTTTACCAAGTAATTTGATAATCAAAGTCATATTTTTAGCTGCATTCCTCGGATAGATCTTTCCAATGAGTTATCATGTGCCCCAAACGGAGATTGTATGCAAAAGTTACGACCCTGGGAAGTTGATGTACTAACTTACCCAAACAGGGCCCACATAACTTTTGGTGCTTCGTCTCCTAGGGTTAGGTTTTTGGAGGTATAGGGTTTTTGACATTCCTGTTTATTGTAAAAGGCCTTGAGAGCCTCATTGTAACCATCTTGTTCCAAATGAGCACAACCATCACATCTCTTCGCAGAGATAAGCCGCCACCATTCCAGCAAGCTTGTTTTCCGCTGCATTTTACAATTTTAGCTTATTTCCTTAGTGAATAGAAAACTAGTTTTACTGTACTCTGTTATTTTTTGTTAAGCATATAGTAATAATCTGTATTCATTTCGTTTTGATCATAAAATCCAGATCAAAAACCATCCACAATCAGAGGCTTGATCATTGGGTTACATGAAGGATTTTTTGAGTAGATAGTAAGAGGGGATAATAGGTCAGAGACAGGGTCGTTCTCACCACCACTATCAAAAAGGACCAACCTATCCACAGGAGAAACCCCAACACCACGATTAGAAGTAAGAATGTCCGAATTATAAAGAGTTGCAGGATTGGCACAAAAGGGGTCAGCAACACCACGATCCTAATTAAGAAAAGCCATAGTAGAAAGAGTTTTAGGGTTGGCACAAGAGGGGTCAGAGTGTGCAGCAGGGGTTACAACATTACACAACAAGGAGGGCTTAGAGGTAGTATGTGGTTCATCCTCCCGCTCGACAGTATCATTATTAACAAAAACAACATCTTTAAATAACCCACCAAGATTTAATTTAACCTTTCCCTCAACAATACGTTTATCTAATGATTTTTCATGTTCAAGATAAAAATCTAGTTCTGCCAATGAAATATCCTTATAAGGTGTAATAGAATCAGGAGAAAGCTTATCCAAGTTCGACAAAACCAGCGAGTGGCACCCAATATTTTTAGTCTTCTCTTCCATACTCAAAATCCCATCAAACCCCTCCTCCTTCATAGACTGCCTCTAGCTAGCGCATCGAGCCAGAACATGCCCCGTTTCTTTACAATTGAAACAATGGAAGGGCATTTTATAATAATGTATCCTTTGTATGAAATTAACCTTGCCCCAAATAATTTCAACCTCCCCATGAAATCTGTTTGCCAAGTCGAATTCAACCATGACCCTTGCAACTTTCCTGTCCACACCGAACAAGGATTTTTTATCAGTCCTCACAAATATGCCAACTCTGTTAGCCAAGCCAATAAGGATGTTCTCTGTCCACAAGGAAATTGGAAACCCTGGTAATAGAATCCACAGGTGTCTGTGTGTCTATCTCTCCCTAATCAGATCAAAACCGATGTGCCATCGTTTTAAGATAATCGAACCTTCCTTAAACAGCCATTTCCTAGACAGGATAGTCTCAACATTCTCAGGACTCGGTAAGGTAAACATAATCCATTGATTCATTAGCAGGTTAACCCGAGGCACCAATCCGAGTAAGGGGGTCCCGTTCTGGTTCACCCAATCCAGAATCTCTCCCCTTGAACCAAAAGAGAACTCAATACGCCCAACAAGGGCCCTATTGGCCAACATTTCAACCCGGTCCAAATTAGTGGTTTCTTCAATAATGAACTGTTCCAAGCCCTCTCTAGCCTTGATCGTCTTCAACCTTTGTCTTCTTCTCACCTTTTTCCCAAACAAACCCCTCCTACATGCAGGCACCACCGATGGAACCAGTGGCGAAACACCTAATCTTGATACTTCTCCACCATGTTTGCAGACCCTCGCTGCATTCTGGAAACAAAAGGGCTCATGTTGCAGGGACATTTTGTCAAAAAGAGAATCAAATAGAGACCAGTGACCTATGAAACCAGTAATACGCCAAAAGACCGTCACCTATCTCCTAGCCAAACAAGAAAACTGTGAATGGGTGACAGTTAGCACCCACCACAGTCCAAAGGAACAAACCCCTGGTTACTCTAGTAGGCAAGTTTGGTTACAGTAACTGACGAAACAAAAAAAGAAAAAATACCTCTAACCCAAATAAAAAAGAGGCCCAACCACAACGGGGTAAAAACCCAAAACTCAAAAAGACCAAAAATAGCCCGAGCTAACTGGTCCAATGAAAAAGACTGAAAACACCCTAAGCAGAATAATCCAAAATGTCTGCAAACAAAATACTTCCCACATTTTTATGCTTGGTTGGTACTAGGTTGATTCGGAGAATCAACGTGACTCCAAGAAATGCTGCAGTCATTCCAGCCATCATGTTGGGTGATCCAATCTTACCCAAGATACCATGCCAAACCCTAACCCAAATTTGGCCAAAAATGCAGACCTAGCCATCTTCCCCCCTTATTCCAAAAGGGATTTAACATTATCAAGTTATTGGTCATCTTATTTTAATAATGTTAATTTTTTCAATTGTTTATGTATTCAATATGGATATTATAAGTTTAAATAATATTAATTTATTTTTATATACATAAGGATGTCATAAGTTTAGAAAAATGAGTGTGCTTACTCATATGTATACTAATTCCATATAAATTTATTTATTTGTGTGTTAAATTATTAAATTAAATTATTTGTGTGATAAAGATGTAAGTCATAGAAAAGCAAGTTGTGGTTAGTTATTAAATTAGATAGAAGTTAAATTTTTTATATATTTTTATTACATATTTTTGAAGTAAATTTTATGAGAAAAAAATTATCAACTAATACGATAAATTATTTAATGTTATGGATCCTTAAATTATGTATTCTTAGTTAATTATAGATCAATCAAGCTGAAATTAAGTACTCTTTGACCTAGTTAAGATTAATTAAACATTATTTCCTTCAAACTTAACTTGGGATTAGCACTTATTGACCCAAAGTTTATTAACTCGTGATATTCCCCCTTAAATTATATCACTTAGGTCTACATCTAGACTCTACAATAGTGAACCATTAAACATTGAAACTCTCTAGTACCTTGGTAGTTGGGTAGTATGAATAATGGCACAATTGAGCATCATTAATCAGTGCCTTGAGAAATTAGGTCGAATACTATTGTTGAACTGTGCAAGTATATCATAGACATATAGCGCCTGACAATCCATTATCCTCAAGACCATAAAAACCATGTCCTCTATGGCCAACCAACAAAATTCATACATCTTTGCATTTAGTAGGAATTTGGTAATTTTTTCAATACAATAATATTTAGCAGAGTAATACTCCCACCAATGTTTAAAAAGAAAGTATGAGATTCATTGCTATTGTTACCCTCGAGATGTTTTACAACATGGGGCCATATCAGATTGCCACAAAGGATGGCTTCATTTTTTCTTTGTAAAGGCCAAGTTTGGTCTTATTTTATGTAAGTTATTTGTCATGTGGAGCTCCAAACCCATGCTCTAGTCATGGTGGGTCCTCTTGGTTTTCATTCCAAGAAGTATTGGTTTAGTGGTCTAGCTAACTGCCCCTTGATGTGGTGGAGGTCCCCCATCATGCGAGGCATTTATGCCCAAGGTTCTCCTCTGGTGCTTCTTGGTATGATGCCATTGGCACTCATGGATTAGGGGCTCCCAACGAGACTTGGATTTAATTCTTTGTAGAGGTGATTACATGTGTAAGGGTTGTCATACCCATCTTAGTACACTTCATTATGCCCAATTGGGCCTATTTTTTATGTATTGAAGAGGTCGTACCACCTAAAGGAGGAGGACATTGAGGGAAAAGGCATAATGTTGGGGTTAGATGGGGCATGGCACCCTCCTCCCATGCTCTACATTTCGTCCAAGTTGTAGCAATTCATCATATTTTATCATTAGTTTATGTTGTATGAGGTAACATAGTCCTCGTCTTGCGGGTGACAAACCCTAAAAATAACTCTTTGAAAACCATTTTAAGTTATTTTAGACATTTTAAGTTGGTCATCTTGTAAAGGAGGTTAATTTGGCCTAAGTCACATATTAATAAGGAAACTTCTCCTCATTTTAACTTAAGATCACGAGATTAAATAAAGTTTTTTCTTATATACTCTTCTCTACCTGGGATAGTGGTGTGCACTCTCTTCTTGGCATTCTTGAAGCTTCAATGCAACATTTTCATGGTGTTTGAGGTTGATACTTAATCTTGCAAGGCTTGTTTAAAGAAAGGGATTATTAGGAGGTTATTTTTTTCTCCCTTTTTCTTTGTTTTTGGTAAGATCTATGGTTCTCTTTCTCTTGCACCATTGGAGACATCCAAGGTAAGAGTCAATAACTTTTTTTTATGCATAAAATCTTTGTCTTGTAAGTGAGGCATCCCTCTTTAGAGGGTCATTCAAATCCCCTGTTAGGCCTTAGGAACCTCTTTTTTCCCGAATTAGGTGAAGACCAAAACAACCTAATGTTTCTTGGTTTTTCCCTAATTCATCAAAATAAAATTTTCAATTCTTGAAGGGAACACTAACCATGATTCCTCAGTGACCTTGAAAGGAAAAGAATTAACTATTTATTCCCCTCATCTTCACTTGGAATCATTTTGTCAAATTTATGTACTAGATATTGTTAAAAATTTCAAAAAAATCATATATTGTGAAAAACCATAAAAATTATATTGTGATCAATGCCTAAACTGAATGAACTGTATTCCCTACTTACACCATGCCATCGATGGCACCTACTCCCAACACCTCTAACCCTTTTCCATTAAAACTTGTCTCCAGAAGAGATGGTGGAATGTCAACACCTCAAAGATTCGTATAAGTGTGAGGAAGGCATTTCAAAGGGAATAATATCAAGTGTAGAAGTTATTCCAAATAGATGTATCCCCATAAGATCACCCCAAATATATAACAATTGAAGGAACTCAGGAACTAGAAGTAGAGACTATTGCTCCATGTATAGAATATGACACCACCTTAGAAGCTCTTGGTAAGGAAACCCAAATCTCTCACCATTTCTTATCAGGCTTCTTGACACCCCCAAACAATGAAGATGATAAGCTACATGATGTATTGCAAATTTATTTTACTAATTGACAGTGGAAATACCCACAATTTTATTCATCACAAAGTGGCAGAAGAAACCCATTGCTATCTCTATCCTGTGCCATATATTCAAATTATGATAGCAAATGGAGGTATGATGAAATATGGTGAATTATGTACTCTGAGTGTGGAGCTCCATATGGGCGACTAGCATCTCAAAATGCACATGTTTTAAATTGAAATGGTTGGTTTTGATGTAGTTCTCGGGGGTAAATGTGTAATAACCCTAGTTTTTACTTGGAATGTATTTATTCAGAATTATGTAAATGATGTAAATATGCTAGTGCATATTCCTAGTGCAAAGCTCAAGGCCAAGACCCGACTAGTGAATGGCTAGGCATGAATGATGTATATAATTTTATTTCGACTGTTTGGTTGGCTTGTCATGCTAAATTAGAATATATGTAAATATTATGTGCATAAATAATAAAATGGTCCAAGAATGGTTGTGTAAGGAGCACCAAAGGGGCTATGATTCCACCAAAGGGGAAGAGGAAAATGGGGTCTATGGGAGACTAAATCCTTGTTGGTAAGTGTAAACTTTAGAACTCACCCAAATTATGTCATGTGCCTTGATTAAGCCAAATACCTCCTTTTTTAACTATTTTCCAATTATTGAATACGTGTGTGAGGTTGGTCACGGGAAAAGTCACCTCATGTGGTTATTGTAGGCTCATGATAGAATTAAGTTTGTGGCTATTAAGAGTCCTTTCTTCTATGGACATAATTTGAGTCAGTTTTATTTTCACCATTTTCTCATATCCCTTGGGGTCAACCCTCATTCTCTCATTCTTACATGCATATTTACAGTAGGAAGAGCTCTCCATTGTTTTCCATGAACATACAAGAATTTTTTTATCCCAGAAATTCGAATTTGGAGACAACACTACAAATTTGGAAGAGAAAAATGATGGTTGTTGGTGAGAAGAGAGGTTGGGAAATATAGGAACCCTTACACATTCAGTTCTACTTCTCATAGGTGCTTGAGAAGCCACATATTGAAGTTACATGTCGTTCTATAGCAACACATATCATATTTGACTTCTTCTAGGCACACACTAGAAGCACTAGGCAAGATGGAGCACCCAAGAGAACCATGGATCGATGAAGGAGATGCATGAGCCAAGAAGGGTGTTGTGTGGGGAAGGTATTGTGGAATCCAAGGCCATGAGGGATGAGTGAGACCCCTGTAGATCTCAGTATGAGCATTTGGCTACGCATAGAGAGTAGAATGGTTTGTAGGTATAGAGAAAGAATCTTGTAGGTGTTTCCTTCGCCCTGGTGGCCTTATAAACCAGCTTGGGGGTGGCCTCTTAGTAGAAAGATTATATGATATATATTGTGCCTATTGTTGGGTGAAAAATCACTCTTACGTAGCTCGTTGCTTGGATCTGCATTGGATAAAGATAAGTATTTTCATGCATTTGAATATGGAAATTTTTTATTTGATTCTTGTGATAATTATGTTGATAAATGCATGTTGTGTGTGTGCGTGGATCAATTTTAATTCATCTATGTATTTTTATTACATTTATGCACACATTTTATACATTGAGATTTGTATTATGGATTTGGGGGTGAAATATATGAGGCCAAAATTAGAGAGCGTCCCCTACCTATGGTCGAATTGGGTGAAGGGGAAGTTACAGAGTGGTATCAGAGCTGTTGGTTGCAATACCAGAGTTGTGTGGGCCAGAAGTTAGGTTTATGGAAAAAATCATAAGAAATGGTGTTGTAGAAATGTGATGAGCCTGCAATAATTAATTAATACAAATACACGAGATATCAGAAATAACAGAACTCAGAATCACTTTTATATTGATCGCAGGCAACTTCGAGGGGGCAACCTCCTTTGAGCAAGCTCAATACAATTAACTTCATGGTGCCTTCATAGGCCTCAACACACACTTATGTATTAAGTCTAGGCACCATTACTATGAGTCAAAACCATGGGCCAATACAAACTATGGATCAACAAAACAATGGGCGACTTACAAAGAATATGCGCCAACAACAATAACACAAAATATGGATCAACAAATACTATGGGATGACTTACAAAGCATATGCATCCAACAACAATATACTAACAAATTAAAGACATGGGTTCCTAACATCCCCTCTCCCTTAGAAAAATCTTTGTTATCAAAGCTTTAGATGTGGAAATTGATGCAGAACCTGAAGGAGTGGGTCCCCTATAAAATCCTCAGGTTGCATTCCTGGCCACTGGCGCCTTTGGAGTTTCAGGGAGGATGGCGTGGAAGGTTGTAGATGAAGAAGAACCATATCAATGATGTGAAAAGTGCACGCAGAATGGTGCTGATCGGCTTGTTGTTTCAGTTGAATTCTTGCCATGTGAAGATTGTCCTGCAGAATGAGAAGAAGTTGATCACGGTTTCAAAGAATTGAGTCAATTTCCTGAACTGGGGAGCTGCTGAAGGTGTATGGAAGAAGAACTGGTGGTGCCTATCCAGAGACTGATTCATATGGTGTCCTTTTAGATGTGGTACTATACCATTGGAGCGTTTCTAGGAAATCCATAGAAATAGTTGTCCAAATCTGTGGAGGGATGGGCAAGGGTTCGAGCAGTCTCAAAAGGAATGTCGTTTCACCCTTTTTGACCTGGAAAGTATCACAGTCAACCACCATCCATTGAATTGTGATTTTGAGTCCTTGTCAAAAGAAGTTACATTGTTCCTGGTCATACGTTTTGAGGAACCTAGAGTGCCCTACTGATGAAGAAGCATGGAGTTCATAGAAGAGATATCCCCATTGAACTGATTGCAGCCAATTTGGAACAAGCAGAGAAATAGCTATAAGAGAAACTGGGTCATCAAATGTGCGAGGAGGAGCATCTGCCACCATATTGTCCTTACCCTTCTGGTAAGTGGTCGCATAGTCATAACCCATGAGTTGGATAACCCATTTCAGGTGTGCTAGGGAGGAGACCCGTTGTTCCAGGAAAGTTTCCAGACTCTGGAGATCAGTCTTGATGCAGAAATAATTCCCCAATAGGGATGGCTGCCACTTCTGTACTGCATGCAAAATAGCCATCATGTCTTGCTGAGATGTAGATGCAGCTAAATGCTTACCGAAAAGGTCTCGTGAAGGCGGCAAGCTCACGGGTACAGCAAAGACACCTGCATATCTATCCAAGGAATTAGTGGAGACCATTGGTGGGTGCATCTGAAGGGAATGGAGATGAGCAATGACACCATGTGAATTCTTCTTAAGGATCTTTTCCAGGCGACGTGAACTGATGATGCGGAGAGACCTTGGTTGTAAGCCCATAAATCTTTTTTGTGTCCCATTGACTGAAAACTGCATCCAAAGTTCAGCAAAATCCCATAAGATGGGACCAAGTGTGCGTAACCATTGAATGCCAAAAACCACATCACATCCGCCTAAGGATAAGGCAAACATGTCAGGGCGTAGGTTATAATCTTCCATAGATATACACACATTGTGGCACTTCCCCTTGCAAGGTAAGGTGCCCCCATTAAAAACCATGACTTCAAAGTTGGAGCAAGGATGGACAAAAAAATCAACCTGTTTGGCAATCCGAGGGTCAATGAAGTTATGAGTGCTACGAGAATCAATGAGTATGGTAAGAGGGATCTTCTTGAAGTATCCCTTGACCCGCATTGTTTTTGGGGTGGTCATGCCAGTTACAGCATGGAGAGAGATCTCGGGTGGGTCATCTTGAGATGGGGTGTCAACAGGGGGGTGTTGAATGTTGACCTGATCATCTACTGTATCTGGAGCTTCTTCACCAAGTTCTGAGGTAGGCAGAGAATCCACATCTAAGAGATAGAGCTTTTGTTGAACACATCTATGTCCCCGAGTGAATTTCTCATCACAATTAAAACAAAGCCCTTTTTCTCAGCGTTCCTGAATCTCTATTTCAGACAAATGTTTGATAGGATTTGGTTGAGGAGTAGGCGTGATGGGAGGTCATTGGGAACCCATATTTCTGAAGGGAACAAAGGTGGGTTTGGAACGTTGTTGAGCTACGATTTTGTCCTCTGCCAACTTAGCCAACCCTAGGACTTCCATCATTGTGTTGGGATAGAACATTTTGACCTCTGAGCGGATTTCATCCTTGAGACCACTGATAAAACAACTCCTGTAGAATTCATCAGACAATCCTTTTGTGTGATTGGCTAGTTTCTCAAATTCTGTCTGATACTCTCTCATTGTGCCAATTTGGTGAAGTTTAGTGAGTGCTCCTGTGAAGTCATCAAAAGCATTAGGACCAAATCGTGGGAAAAGGAGTTGGAAAAAATCTATCCAATTTGGCTCGGGATGAGCTTTGATGTACCAACGGTACCATTGAAGGGATTCCTGTTGCAAATGAAAGGATGCCAGTGGAACTTTCTAGACATCAAAAGTATTATGCAAACTAAAATATTGTTCTGCTCGGTATATCCATCCAATTGAATCAGTACCATTGAAGTGAGGGAAAATCAATCTCCGGCCCACGAAAATTGCTGGAAGAAGAGGACCTGGTAGCTGCAAAAGATTCTGGGTGTCGGTTATTGTTCATGGCTAAATGCTGAAGATGGAGGCTGAGAAATGTTTCATCCAGATCTTGGAGTTTTGTTTGGATGGCTGCAAGTGCTTCCTCCATGGTGTGTGCTCTTGCACAGGTGACAACCATAACCAGGGTTTTTTTTTTTTTTTGGAATGGGTAGAAAAACACAAATAGAAGCTGATTTAGTAAAGGGAAATTTGGATTGGGTAAAAAATCCGATGGGTAATTGGGGTTTGACTAGATTTTGGACACTGTCGAAAGGATAGGAAAGCAGAAAAGGGGGATTTCAGAATCGAGGTGAAAGAATGAGAAAATTATATACTCTTTAAGGGTGAATTCGAGGGAAATAAAGTTAAAATAAGGGAGATATGGTGAAAAAACAGATGGATCGACAACAGATGGATCTGAAATGACACCGAATGGATCGAAAACGACTGGATCTGGAATGGATTTCAGAATAGATCTGGAATGGCTTTCAGAATGGATCTGAAATGGCTGGATATGAAACGGCTCGAAATGGATCTAAAACAGCACAGAAGTGATCGGCAACAGTTCAGCTGAAAATAGATATGGACCCCAGGTATGTTCAGCTTCCTAACAGTTCAGGTGTTTCACTCGACCACCAATGATGTCTGACGACTTGTGTATTGGGGCAGTACCCCTCACTCCACAGCTCAGGTAAAACTAATAACCACTTTTCCACAAATGACAGCTCTTGGTTTACCTCTCAGGTGGGAACTAATCAATCAGATAG
Source organism: Larix kaempferi (assembly GCA_027924585.1). Taxonomy (NCBI): domain Eukaryota; kingdom Viridiplantae; phylum Streptophyta; class Pinopsida; order Pinales; family Pinaceae; genus Larix; species Larix kaempferi. The sequence goes on from BSBM01001346.1 coordinate 22,626,169, forward strand.
GGGTCGTTTCCCTTTTCGCTAGCAGGTCCTCTTAATGGGATAGCTACTTTGGGGTTCCTATGGTACTCCTCACAATGATTTTTTGGGCTTATGCCCAAGTACTTCCCACAATTAAGCGGATAGAGATTATTCCTAGATCCAAACTTGCAATAGATGCGAAAAAACAATTTGGCAGAAATTCCACCCAACGAGCCCAAGAAAGTGCTCTAATACCAGAGGTGATGAACCTGCAATAATTAATTAAAGCAAATACACGAGATATCAGAAATAAAAGAACTCAGAATCACTTTTATATTGATCACAGGCCGCTTCGAAGGGGCAACCTCCGTTGAGAAATCTCAATACAATTAACTTCACGGTGCCTTCATAGGCCTCAACACACACTTATATACTAAGTCTAGGCACCAATACTATGAGTCAAAACCATGGGCCAATACAAACTATGGATCAACAAAACTATGGGTGACTTACAAAGCATATGCGCCAACAACAATAACATAAACTATGGATCAACAAATACTATGGGACGACTTACAAAGCATATGCGTCCAACAACAATATACTAACAAAGTAAAGACATGGGTTCCTAACAAGAAATCTGTTTATGTTATGTGACAGATTTCCAAATTAAAATTCTGTACAATTTTGAAATTTTGAAAAATTTGGAAATTTTTAATTGGGCCCCAACCATGCCATGTAGACAAGTGACATGGAGGATCCAGGTGGGAAAGAGGATCGATGTGGAAGAGCTGCATGGGTAGAAGGTGTGATGTGGAATAGCCACTTTAAATCCGCATGCATAAGTGACCGTAAGTGATGGAGTGTGAAGGAGAAGAAGGTCTAACCGTCAAGTAGTGGTGCAGATCAACAGTCAGTAGTGCTTCAAGATCACAAAGGTGCGCGAGAGTTAATTAATTATTGTGACCCTAAAAGGAAACCACCCCATTTGCTTGCAAAAGTGGTCTCGATAAACCACTTCCTACAGATCCCGAAACCAACTTTTGGTATAACAGGAAGTGATGTGATGTGGGGAGATGTGATGGGAAATAATTTCAGAAAGGACGGGACCCACCCTAGGCATGTCAGTTGTGGAAGATTGTGCATATCAAGATCAACATCTCACGGTGCTTCAGGCCATGGAAGATACATGGGAGTTAACTGATTAGCATAACCCTCAAGTGGTAAACCACCCTATGGCGTGTCGACTACTTGTGCATTTAGGCTCACAAAAGCAGGTCTAGGAAACCACTTTCCTCAAATCCTAAAACGGCTTTTGTCCTGATAGGAAAAGATATGATGTAGGGTCCAAAAATGATGTGTGGAGATATTAGGGGTTATGGGACCCACAATAGTCATCTCATCCTAGGAAAATCGTATATTTTGATCAACGTCTAAGAGTTCTTCAAGCCCATGAAGGTTCCTGAATGTTAATAAATTGGCTTGACACTGAAGTGGTAAACCACCTTGCAATGTGTCACCCTCTCATGCTTTCAGGATTGTGAAAGTAGTTTAAGGAAACCAGTCTTCCTGTAGCTTGAAACCGCTTATGATTAACAATTGGTAAAGTGATGTGAGTGGCATCTGAAGGGCACATATCACAGGAAGAGATGATTTTTCATAGACAAGTTTCAGGTTCCTGAGATCTAAAAAAATAGTTGATCTTATGAACCAGATTGCATGAAATGGAAATATTTACAAAAAAACAAATAAAACAAACAAGGGCACTTCCCTCGACCTCCCATGTAGTGGTGTAGGGAGGCTCCAAGGGGAAATCCCCCTTGACCCCCCTTTTTTTTAATCTAGAAATTTGGTTCTTGAATTCAACTATGGATGTGAACAACTAGAGTTTGAAGCGGTGATTCAAATGTTTCTATGATTTGACATAAATTTTCAATATGGATTGTTCCCAAAATGCATGAAAATAATTTTCTAATTTTATGAGAATATAAGGCAGCTAAAAACTGTATTTATAAACACTTTTGTATATTCACAATCCTATCAGTGACTATTAAGGGTCATAATTGAGTATAGTGCAGTTGGGGAATCCTTGATCTTGGTTGGACCAAGAAAAAGAGTATCATCATGGAGGATGCATGAGATCCCTATGAAGTTGAGGCAAATGCAATGGGAGAGAATATACATGTTGAGAATTCAGAGATAGAGTCCAATAGAAGAAGAAACCAAGAAACTCCCCTAGACATTGCAGAAACCATGAGAATCCTAAGGGTGTAGTAGAAAAGTTGTAGAGCAGACAATGAAAGGATAATTAGAGCTCAAGAGGAACATAATTGGCTAAATGCATCTATGATTCAAAGTCTAAAAAAATTCAGAGGAATATTAACCATGGGTAGAATTCAGAAAATCAAGAAAAGAGTGGGAGTATCTCAAGGAGGAATTCCCATAAGAGCTCCCATAGTTCAAGAAGGATTTCTAGAGCTAGGACATACACTCCAAAAATCTCTTCAAGTGAGTCATCTAACTCTAAAGAATCCATTGAAGGTTCAAGTCATTTCATCTCATAGAAATAAGAGGAAGAGGTCTTCCAAGAAAAAATTACATGGATAATTTAACAAGGACAAGCCTCCTACATTTGATGGTGAGGTAAAATATGGTCAACAAGTTAAGGCTTGCGGATTGTTGGGATGATGAAGTATTTCCAAGTTCAAGACTATTCAGAAAATCTGAAGGAAAGAGTGGCCATATTCAATCTAAATAGGAGGGTGTCTATATGGTGGTATCACCTTAGGTAATTAAAGAGGATTAATGAAATAAATATTGTGTGGAAAAAGTTCAAGAATTACTTCAAGGAAAATTACCTTTATGATAGGTACTATGATGGGAAAATAAAAGAGTTCCATGAGCTAAAATTGGGACAAATGAATATGGAAGAATATGCAAACAAATTCTTGGAGCTACTGACATATGTCAATTATATCATAGATGATAAGGTGAAAATTGAGTGTTTTCTAAGTTGATTATCCCAGTCATAGAAAGACAAAATTGAGTTTGATGAACCTCGAACTCTAGAGGATTTCAGAAGAAAGGCCAAGTATTGTTATGATCAAAATAAGGGAAAACTAGAATTCCATAAGGCATTGAAGGACAATAAAAATGAGAAGTTTGACCAAAGGAAGAAGGGGTTCAAGTCTCCTCAATTCAGAAATCATCCAAGGAAGCCACCCCAAGTTGTGACTAAGCAAGCTAGGATGATGGGAGACAAGCCAAGAGATCCAAGAGAGCCACTTCAGTGTTGGGGATGTGGAGAGGACCATGTGCTTAGGAACCATCCACACTAGAATGGGAGTGCAAAGTAAGTTCACAACATCCAAGGAGTTGAAACTATGGGTCAAGTGGAAAGGATCGTCCCTAGAATCTATGCAGCACTAGAGGACTACCAAGCAGACCATCAGTCAACTGTGGTTGAATTTGAAGGTAATATTTATAAGAAATCTATTCTTATTTTGATTGACCCTATATCTACTCATAGTTATGCCAATCCTAAAATTATTGAGATTTGTGCTTTTAAGAAATCAAAGCATAGCAAATAATGGTTAGTCTAACTAAAGACTAGAACCAAGAGGAAAGTTAGTGCAATCTTGGAGAAATGTCTATTGGAAATGGGTGGAGTGTGCACTTTTGTAAATTTGAATGTTTTTCCACTTGGTTCCTATGATATCCTAATTAGAATGGATTGGTTGGAATCCCATAGAGTTAATCTCGATTTCTACATCAATACTTTGAGTATATTGATGAAGAAGGAAACCCAAGGGTTATAAAAGGAATTGTAAAGGTAGTTTATGTTAGGGATATTTCAACCATGCAGTTGAAGAAATTTTATAGGAGAGGTTTCCAATTGTATGTAGACCATGTTTTGGAGGAAACAAAAAATGAAATTCCCAAGTTGGAAGATCATTATGCATTGCAAGAATTCAAGGATGTGTTTCCTGATGAAGTGCCAGTACTTCCTCCGAAGAGGGACATTGGATTTATAGTTGATCTTGGGCAAGTAGATGCACTAGTTTCTAAGACACCTTAGAAGATGAGTACACCAGAATTGTTAGAGTTGAAAATGCATCTGCAAGAATTGTTCGAAAAGAAGTACATAAAGACAAGTGTGTTTCCATGGGGATCCCCCATATATTTTGTGAAAAATAAATATGGAATGTGTTAGGAACCCATCTAAACCCTTCTATTTACTTTGTTAGTATATTTTCTTTGGACGCATATGCTTTGTAAGTTGTCTCATAGTATTATATGTTCCATGGTATTGATCCATAGTTGTATTAGCCCATCGTATTATATGTTCCATGGTATTGATACATAGTATTGGCGCATAGAATTAGTATATAAGTATGTGTTGAGGCCAATGAAGGCATCCACGAGTTATTTGCATTGATCTTTCTCAAATTAGGTTTCCCCCTTGAAGTGGCCTACGATCAATACAAATATTCTGTGTTTTGATATATCGTGCATTTTCATCAATTAGTTGCTGCAGGCTTCTCACATTTGGTATCAAAGCACTTTTTTGGGCTTGTTGGGTGGAATTTCTACCAATAGTTTTTTCCGCATATGTATTGTTTCTTTCAATATCAGGTTCGTATCTGGGAATAATCCCTATCCACTTAACTGTGGGAATTACTTGGGCATAGCCCTAGAACTCATTATGACGAGTACCACAGGAACCCCGAAGTAGCTGGCCCATTGAGAGGACCTGCCAGCGAAAAGGGAAATGACCCCTACCTAATTGACTAGTTCCCACCTATGATGTAAACCAAGAGTCGTCATTTGTGGCAAAGCGGTTATCATTTTTACCTGAGCCATGGAGTGAGTGGTACTTCCCCAATACACAAGTCGTTAGATAACATTGGTGGCAGAGTGAATCCTCTGAACGTTTGGGAATCCACGCATACCTGGGGTTTGTTGAAATATTTTAACTTCTAAGAATATTATATTTGTACTTTATTATTCCAGAGATGTTTCATTCCTCCGTGAAGACCTTATTGTATATCCGGAGATGTTTATTCCTCTGTCGAAATGTGGTAACTTGGGTTATTAGAATTCCTTAGTGGTGGTCGGCCCTATATGTGTTATGTGTGTCAAAGGGTTATTTGACCACCCTAGAGGGGTCGGCCTAGTCAGTTGTAATGGGGTGTTTAACCTAGTGATTAAGTTGGGGCCGACCTAGTTAATATAAAATACAAGTCGGAGTTATGTATAAATAGAGGAGGTGTGTTCCTCATTTAACACACATTACACTCACTTGTGAATAGCGCATAAGTGAGAGAGAGATCTGCTGTGGAGGAGAAGGAGCTCATGGTTTTGGATTACATCTTTGTATTTGCTGGTCATCTATATTGAGGAAGCTTTGCTGGGTTTTCTTCCTCATGAGGGTTTCCCAGGATAAATCTGTGTCTCTTGTATTTATGCTATGCTTGTTGTTCTTTCAGTGATCTTGTATATGCTATTATTGTGAAAGGGAATGTAATGCTGATATTTTTTGTCTTAGGATATTGAATCTTAACATGTTATCAGAGCTAACCTGAAGGAAGGCAATGTATGGCACTTATGACACTTGCTTCACTTGCGACAATTTGAAGGTTAAGGTTTTGTATAGCAAACAACTATCATCGTGGCACTTTCACTATAAATCCATTTTGGAAAATTTTCAGGAATTGAAACCTTTACATGTCGTAGATAACATCCCCATGTACCTTTTTTCCAAAGGACACCCTCATATTCATTTTACTTTGTGAGTTATGATCAATACAAGTTAGGGTTTCTGCCTCTTCCAGATCTCAGTCATAATCAGGTGACCTAGGAAACAAGGTCATAACTTGGGCTAGGAAGCTCCAAATGAAATTTCATAAAAAGTGATAGGTAGTGCATGGACTGTACTATCCCAGGTAAATGTTTCAGAGGACGAAGTTGAACCAATGACACATGGCACGCCGTACAAGTTCGCTCTCCTATTTTATCTCGTAAACAGTTCACGTTGCGACACTTGGCATAACTGTCTCTCAGAGAACCCAATTTAGGTCAGACCTGTGGGGTTGAAAAGAGGACAGGTAGGGATACCAAGGGAAGAATTTTTAGGCCTTTTGGATTTGTAATTTCAGAGTTACACCAGAAACAATAAGGTGCATATTTCTGTCAAAACAGATTTGGATTTTGAGCACCTTCATTCTTGAATCGTCACTGCTGTGGAAAATTAGGGTTTCGAAGAAAGTTGGAATTTTTGGAATCTGAGTCCACGGCTGAATGCTCCTCATCAAATTCGAATTTTAGAGACCAAGATCAAAATTTTTGGTTGGTCAGAAGGGTGGGCTTGATCAAACCCTAGTTCGGGATTTTGATCGAAAAGGTGGAAAATTAGGGCTTCTGCAAAAGTTGGAATTTTTGAAGTCTGTGACCACGGCTGGAAGCTCCTGATAAAAATAGAAGTTTAGAGCTTTGGATCGAACCTTTTGATTGGGAAGAAGGGTGGGCTTCATCAAACCCTACTTCGGGATCCTATCCAGAAGATCCAGAAGTTTCTTAGGCAATTTTGAGGGGTCAAATTTTGGAGATTTCAAAATTTGAAGTATGGTAGCTTGATCAGCTCAGCAAGGCACATCTTTCCATCCATTCAGAAGTTTGAAAGTCAAAGTTTGAATTTTTAGGGTTTCTCTAACAAACCCTAATCGAGCTCCAGATCCAGTTTTAGGGGGAGATGAGGCTAAGGCCTTACATAAGAAGACTACAAGAATTCCCTGACAGGTATGACTTGAGGAGATACAGGTATGTGTTAAAATATGTTCATGATTAAGTTTATAATATGCTTGTATTCATATTATTGAGGTTAGTACAATCTTGATTAATCTTAGAATTGTCTTATCACCCTAGTAAAAGTATGAATGCATGTGAATGATAGAAGACATTCTTTGATCAAGGTTATCTGATTGTACTAATGCACCTATGGTGTTGTATGAGGATGATGTTGTTTGCTAACAAAAGATAGATACATCAAGAAAGACAAATCAAGTTCTATGACCATGATGACATAAAGACAAAGACTTATCCATAGTCTTTAGAAGCTCTACTTACGAGGTATGTATGGTTTATTTCTACTATGCTTAACTTATGAGGTATGTCGGTTACTAGCACAAGGTCTTTAAATCATTGAAGAGAATAAATATATTGTTTGGGTATGTTAGACATAACTCAGCATGTATACTAATCTAGGTATGTTTTCCTATGTCAAGTTAGGATCTTAGTATACCCATGTATTGAATGATCATGAGCATACACATTCAAGATTACTTATAATCATAATGTTGTGATAATATTAAGTTTATACTAATGAATGTATGATTATGTATGAGATCATGATGATGACACTAGTGCACACTTAAGCATGCATAGTGGTCAAGGATGGATAGAAGCTCATGACATGGAAGGGAAGTTGAGACCAAGAAGGATTCAACCTTACAAGACATAAAAAGATAAGTATTTGAATTGTTATTTGAATTACTGAATAGTCTATGATATTGCTCATAATAGTTGTATGCATATTTGTATTCCTAGAATATATCATGCTAAGTGTAAGCATTCATATAGCATTGAACAGTATGCTACTAATATGCATATGATTGGTAAGTTGGACAAACATTCCATTGCTGATTGTTTAGAATGAAACCTCTTTGCTAACATGCTGAGAGATGTGTACACTCTCGATAGTATGTTCTAGTAGAGATGGAAGGCATCTAGATAGTCACTGTATCCATACAGGATATGGAAAAGTGTTGTGCCAAAGTATTGGTCAAGATAGTAGCATAACTATGTAAACCATATCTGTATGCATAATAGGTTATCATGTCAACATGATTTGATGATTATGAAGTATTACTAATCATGTACTTAAGTTTGAAAAGATCATGAAGAATGATGAACACTGAACAAGTGATGGATGTTCAACAAGAAGACTTACAAATCAAACATACCATAGAAAGATCGTGGATAGAAGATTCTCTTAGAAAGAGGAAGAGATCATGATGAGTGGCTAGATAAGACCATTCTCTTAATGGTAAAGTGTGAATCAGGCTCTATATGGGTACCCAGGCTCGATAGTCATTTGATGAGCTTAATGATCACCATGGGTGATGCGGATTTCAACCTTTGCTACAAGGTTGAAGATGGTTTCTATATACAGATGACATGGATGCAAGAAGGAACTCACCAAAGAGTTCGAATGATCTTGAGGCTCATATCAGTAGACCCATCTAATGAGAGATGGAACAGATAGATATGCAGAACATCACTCAGATTAGGAATGATGTTCAGTCATAGAGGGAGAATTGATAGTTTCTTGACAAGCTTGGGCTTTACCAGAAGTAAAGATGTTCCTAACCTTTACCTTAAGGTTATGGATGATACTATTATTGTATGTGGATGATCTCTTTCTGACAGGGAATGAGAAATAGATCATGGAAAGCAAGAAGAAGCTAGCTACAGAATTTGAGATGAAAGATCTCGGATTGATGCATTACTTCCTAGGTCTGGAAGTATGGCAAGGCTCATAAGGAATCTTTCTCAACCAGGGAAAGTAGTTGTGGAAATATTGATAAGATTTGATATGTTGGAATGTACAACCATGGCCACTGTCATGGGTTCCGACTTGAATCTATTAGCTGATGACTCATCACAGTTAGTGGATGTGACTCTGTGCAGACAGATTATTGGGTCATTGATGTATCTTACGAATACCAGGCCAGATATATGCTTTGCTGTGAACACCTTGAGTCAGTATCTAGTGGAATCTAGATGTGTTCATCTGGCAGCTGCAAAGCATGTGATTAGGTACCTAAAGGGTATGATAGACTTTGATCTATGTTGTCTTGGAGATCATGAATTCAGATTGTATGGCTACACAGATGCTGATTGGGAAGGAAGTGTATCAGATTGGAAAAGTACATCGGGTGGATGTTATTTTCTGGGATATGCCATGATCTCGTGGTTTAGCAGGAAGCAGTCTAGTGTGGCTCTCAGCACAGCTGAAGTAGAAAATATAGCTACTTGCTAGTTGTGAAGCGGTATGGCTTCGGAAGTTGTTATCAGGACTGTTTGACTTAGATATGGAACCCACTGTGATCCTATGTGACAACCAGAGTTGTGTCAAGATGACAGAGAATCCATTTTTCCATGATAATACAAAGCACATAGAGATTCAATAATTCTATATATAGGATATGGTGCAGAAAGGAGCTATCAAGCTCGAGTATGTGAGCACTGACAAACAAGTTGCTGATGTATTGACCAAACCTTTGTCTCGAGTAAAGTTTGAGTATTTCCGAGACAAGCTTGGTGTAGTTCAGAAGGACCCTCCTCGAAAGGGGGAGTGATATGGTCACTGATGATGAGATTTCCTGCATCGACAGTGAGGTCGATGATGTGGATACCTATATTGGTGATGCCGACAGTGAGGTTAGTGAATGGTCCTTAGACAAGGTCTAAGTTGACAAGGGTATTGCATCATCCTTGAAAACATGTTCTAAAAGGATCCGTAGACATATGTCTCCGAGAAAGAAGAGGGATTGCATCATCCTTGAACACATGTTCTAAAAGGATCCGTAGACATATGTATCTGAGAATGTGGTCCCTAGTGTACGAGTGGGGATTGTATCTTCCCCGGACTTTGGTCCCAAAATTTATCCATAGACAGATGTCTCCGAGAATGAAGTCCTTAGTGGATAGGTGGGGATTGTATCTTCCCTGGACTTCAGTCCCAGAATTGATCTGTAGACAGATGTCTTCGAGAATGAGATCCTTAGTGGATAGGTGGGGATTGTATCATCCCTAGACTTTGGTCCCAGAATTGATCCGTAGACACATGTCTATGAAAATTGATGATAGGACTGCATCGTCCTTGAGCTTTTAGTTCAAAATGTACGTGATAAATCCTAGATCTGATATAGGTCACATCCAGTATGAAAAAGGACTGGCTCTGTGGTGGTAAATCCTAGATTTGATCTAGGTCACATCCAGTATGAAAAAGGACTGGCACTGTGGTTGGGATTACATCGTCCCTATACATGAGATTTGTCTTAAATGGATCATGGATTGCATCGTTCCTAGACATGAGATGTGTCTTAAACGGATCACAGACTGCATAATCCCTAGACATGAGATTTGTCTTAAAAGGATCATGGACTGCATCGTCCCTAGACATGAGATTTGTCTTAAAAGGATCATGGACTGCATCGTCCCTAGACATGAGATTTGTCTTAAAAGAATAATGGACTGCATCGTCCCTAGATATGAGATTTGTCTTAATTGGATCATGGACTGCATCATCCCTAGACATGAGATTTGTCTTAAACGGATCACGGACTACATCATCCCTAGACATGAGATTTGTCTTAAATGGATCACGGATTGCATAGTCCCTAGACATGAGATTTGTCTTAAACGGATCACGGACTGCATCATCCCTAGATATGATATTTGTCTTAAATGGATCACGGACTGCATTGTCCTTAAACATGAGATTTGTCTTAAATGGATCAAGGACTGCATCATCCTTAGACATGAGACGTGTCTTAAAGGGATTAAGATTGATCATCCTGTAAGTAGATATGGATTGCATCATCCATAGACATGTGAGGTGTCTTAAAAGGATCAAGATTGATCATCTTGTAAGTAAGATTTGGATTGTATCCTCCATAGACATGAGAGATGTCTTAAAGTGAGCAGGATTGATCATCCTGGAATTGGATCGTGTGTATTGCAGATGATCCAGATGAGGTAGATCGAGATGATCCATATGCATTGAGATGATCGAGATGTTGTTGATCGAGATAATCAAGATGTTGTTGATCAAGATGATCGAGATGATGTTGATCAGTTGATCCAGACACTGAGCCTTTTGATTGAGTGATCCAGATGATGATGTTACTGTAGTTGTTCGAGTGTTGCAGAAGATGAAGACTCGGTACTGAAGATGTTGATGTTCCAGTATTGAAGATCTTAAAGATATTCTAGTAACTAGTTGAGTTACCGATGATGTTGAGAAAGCTTCCAATGATCTATAGATGTATCATGTATGATGTTGATGAATCCTTGCTCCTGCAGATGCTGTTATAATTTCCTTCTCGTTAAGGGGGAGTGTTGAAATATTGTAACTTCTAAGAATATTATATTTGTACTTTATTATTCCGGAGATGTTTCATTCCTCCGTGAAGACCTTATTGTATATCCGGAGATGCTTATTCCTCCGTCGGAATGTGGTAACTTGGGTTATTAGACTTCCCTAGTGGGGGTCGGCCCTATATGTGTTATGTGGGTCAAAGGGTTATTAGACCACCCTAGAGGGGTCGGCCCAGTCAGTTGTAATGGGGTGTTTAACCCAGTGGTTAAGTTGGGGCCAACCTAGTTAATATAAAATACAAGTCAGAGTTGTGTATAAATAGAGGAGGTGTGTTCCTCATTTAACACACATTGCACTCACTTGTGAATAGAGCATAAGTGAGAGATAGATCTACTTTGGAGGAGAAGGAGCTCATGGTTTTGGATTACATCTTTGTATTTGCTGGTCATCTATATTGAGGAAGTTTTGTTGGGTTTTCTTCCCCATGAGGGTTTCCCAGGATAAATATGTGTCTCTTGTATTTATGTTGTGCTTGTTGTTCTTTTAGTGATCCTGTATATGCTATTATTGTGAAAGGGAATGTAATGCTAATACTTTCTGTCTTAGCATAGTGAATCTTAACAGGGTCCATATCTATTTCCAGTTGATAAATTGCATATTACATCTGTCCAGAACTGTTGAAGATCAATTCCAATTAGTTGCAGATCCATTCCAAAAAAAAAGTATAAAATTATGTTTTTTCGCCATATCTTTGTTGTTTTAATTCCATTTCCCTTGAAAATTCACTGGAACCCCTACAATCCCATTATGAATATTTCATTCCCGAGGACCCTATACCAAATTCCACTTCCTGAATCCACAAATCCCACATTTGTCTATTTTTAGGGTTTGCCATAACTTTTTTCGATTTTCACCCAATCGCCTTCAAATTTTTCCACAGTGTTCATTTCCTATTTTTAATTTTCCCATTGTTTCACCCTACTTATGAAATCCCCATTTTTTGCTTCCCTGTCCATTATAAAGTGTCCAAAACCTAGTCAAACCCTAATTACCCGTCATAGTTTTTTCCAAATCCAAATTTTCCTTTACTAAAGAAGCTTCTATTTTTTTTCTACCCATTCAAAAAAATAAAAAAATCCTAGTTATTGTTGTCACCCACACAGGACAAAAAAAACATGGAGGAAGAACTTGCAACCCTCAAAACCAAACTCAAATATATTTATGAAAAATTTCTCAGCCTCCATCTTCAGCATTCAGCCATTAACAATAAATGACAGTCAAAGTCTTCTGCAGACACTGGGTTCTCTTCCTCCAGCAATTTTCGTGGGTCGAAGCTTGATTTTCCTCCTTTCAATTGTAATGATCCGGCTGGATGGATATACTAGGAAAAAAATGTTTTAGTCTACATAATAATAATGATGTCAACAAATTTCCACTTGCATCCTTTCATCTGGAACATGTAGCCCTTCAATGGTACTGTTGGTACATCAAGGCTCATGAAGAGCCAAAATGGACAGATTTTTTCCAACTTGTTTTGTAACGATTTGGTCCTAGTGCTTTTGATGACTTCACAGGAACACTCACTAAACTTCACCAAATTGGCACTATGAGAGAGTATTAGGAAGGATTTGAGAAACTGGCCAATCACATTGCCTGATGAATTCTATAGGAGTTGTTTTATCAGTGGTCTAAAGGGTGCAATCGGATCTGAGGTCAAAATGTTTTGTCCCAACACAATGATGGAATCCCTGGGGTTGGCTAGGTTGGAAGAGGACAAGATCACATCCCAAAAATCTCCAAATACACTTTTTTTCCCTTAAAAAATATGTCTTCCCAACAACCTCCCATCATGCCAACTCCTCGACCAACTTATATCAAGCATTTGTTTGAAGTAGATATGCAGGCACATACAGAAAAAGGGCTTTATTATAATTGTGATGAGAAATTCACTTAGGGACATAGATGTGTTGAGCAAAAGATCTATCTCTTGGATGTGGATTCTCTGCTTGCCTCTGAAATCGGTAAAGAAGCTCCATATACAATAGATGATCAAGTAGACATTCATCAAACGCTTGTTGAACCTACATATCAGGATGACCACCCATAGATATCTCTCCATGCTTTGGCAGTATTCACCACCCCACAAACAATACGGGTCAAGGGTTACTTCAAAAATATCCCTCTTACAATACTTATTGATTCTGGTAGCACTCATAACTTCATTGACCCTGGGATCACCAAACATGATGATTGTTTCACCCATCCTTTCTCTAACTTTGAAGTCATGATTTCCAATGGGGGCACATTACCTTGCAAGGGGAAGTGTCTCAATGTGCATATCTCTATGGGATATTATAACCTGCGCTCGGACATGTTTTCCTTGGCCTTAGGAGGATTTGATGTGGTTTTGGGCGCTCAATGGCTATGCACACTTGGCACCATCTTATGGGATTTTGATTAACTTTGGATGTAGTTTTCAATTAATGGGAAAAAAAGCACATTGACAGGCTTACAACCAGGGTCTCTCAGCATCATCAGTTCACATCACATGGAAAATATCCTTAAGAATAATTCACATGGTGTCATTTCTTAGATACATTCCATTCAGATGCACCCATCATCAGTCTCCACTACTCCCTTGGATATATGAAAAATTTTGGATTGACATGCAGGTGTCTTTGCTAAACCAATGGGATTTCCACATTCAATACTAAAGGACCATCGTATGCATCTCCTTCCTATAAGCATTCCTCCCAACATCAGGCCCTATCGCTACCCATTTCACCAAAAAATAGAGATTGAGATGCTCGTTCGGGACTTACTGAAGCAAGGTATTATTCGCCCTAGTATTAGTTCCTTTTCTTCACCACTTCTTCTTGTCCAAAAAAATATGGTTAATGGCACCTCTGCGTTGACTTCTGAGCACTTAATCACCTCACAATCAAGGATAAGTTTCCAATTCCTGTTGTTGATGAGCTTCATGGTGCTAATTTTTTCTCTAAGTTGGATCTTCATTCTGGGTATCATCAAATTCGGGTTTATGAGGATGATATCCCTAAATATATTTCCACACACATGATCCAGGTGGATATTGGTGGCCACCCACCTTTCCAACTGGCTCAAAACAGTTTTATGGCAATTTTGGTATTGTACTATTTTTAGCAGTTTTTCGGGTCCTGAACTTCCGGGGCCATTTTGAGGCTCTAAACGACCCTTTTTGGCAATTTGGGGGGCCAAATGGTTGCCTCTGGCATCCATTTGGCCCCACTCGAAAGATGTAAATCTCGTATAGTCCTTTCCAACTGGCTATCGAGCGCCCCAAACGGAGATCGTATGCAAAAGTTAAGACCCCGGGAAGTTGATGTACTAACTTACCCAAACGGGGCCCACATGACTTTTGGTGCTTCATCTCCTAGGGTTAGGTTTTTGGATGTCTAGGGTTTTTGACATTCCTGTTTATTGTAAAAGGCCTTGAGAGCCTCATTGTAACCATCTTCTTGCGAAATGAGCGCAGCTGTCACATCTCTTCTCAGAGATAAGCCGCCACCATTCCAGCAAGCTTGTTTTCCGCTGCATTTTACAGTTCTAGCTTATTTCCTTATTGACTAGAAAACCAGTTTTACTGTATCTCTGTTATTTTGTGTTAAGTATCTGATAATAATCTGTATTCATTTCGTTCTGCTCATAAAATCCAGATCAGTGGTATCAGAGCGGTCTGCTCCTTGTCGTCTTAATGCATGTCCCCAACGAGGTCAGGGTACAAAGAATTGGGTCTCGAGCTTGTTTCTCTTGAGGACAAAAGCTCTCGCACGCCTAAGCGACCTCTCATCGCAGGATAAAAGAAAGATGACGGGACATGCGATCCTATCAAAATGTTGCTTGAGGAAGCCCTCACACAGCAGAGGAACGAGATGATGGATAATTTCGCGCAAATCCTTCGGCGACTACCAACAAGCGACGCATCTTCCTCGAGTGGAGGCGCCGTCCCCTTCAAGGTACAAATCAACTTCGATATCCCTTAATTTGAAGGACAGATAGACGCAGATGCTGTAGATAAGTGGTAGAATCTACTAGAAGGGTATTTTTCTGTCCATAACTTTTCGAATAAAGAAAAGATTACTTTTGCGCTCCTCAAAGCCGTTCCCCATGTCAAAGATTGGTGGGAAACATTCTGCGAGCAAAAGGACACAGGAGAAGCCTCATTATTTTCAATCACGGCCACCTGGGAATCCTTTAGGGTTGCTATTAAGGAACAATACTACCCTGTTGGAAGTTATGACGACTTGTATACCAAATGGACCATACTGCAACAAGAAAGAGACCAAGCAGTGCTAGAGTTCACAAATATCTTCCATACCTTGTGTACCAAGCTGGGTATCAAAGATTCAGAGTGACATCTGGTGCTCAAGTATCGCTGTGGTTTGCATAGATACATCCAGATCGAAATGGAATTTCTGGACATCTCTTCCTTGGGCGCATCCTACCGATATGCCGTCAAAATCGAGTAGAAGCTCAAACAAAAGACACGGCAATTTGGGCCTCGGAACCCTTCACAGCAAAAGACATGAAAGGGCGGCCCCAACCCACAGAACAAAGGACAGAGCAAAGATGGACAGTATCAGGACAACCAGTCCAAGCCGCAAGCAAAGAAGGACACCGAAAAAACAAAGAAAGATACTGGGAAGTGGTGCGACTTCCATAAGAGCCCTTGGCATAACACTGCTGATTGCCGCTCAAAGCAGTCGTTGGTGGCCGAAGTGAAAGCATCTGAATCAGATGCGGGTTCTGACTCTGAGTCTGAACCAGAAAGGGGAAGACGGATCATTAATGCGGAACCCAATGCCACCATTTCTACCACCAAGCTCCAGCCTGATGAACCAGACGAGCCAGAAGAAGGAGAACGCCTATTCCATTCACAGATGTGGGTAAAAGGCACCCCGCTGCATTTCATCGTTGATAGCGGTAGCCAGAAGAATCTCATCTTAGCAGAGGTCATCAAGCGCCTGGCCCTGCCAACAACGCTGCACCCACAACCCTACACCATTGGATGGCTCCGCAAAGGAAGCGATCTTCGCATCAGCCAACAGTGTCGACTGCCATACGGCATCAAGCCCTTCAAGGATGAGGTATTGTGTGATGTTGCTCCTCTCGAAGTTTCAGATGTTCTTTTGGGCCAACCTTATTTATGGAAACGTCATGCTATATATGAGTCTAGGCCTCGTAGTGTTATTATTTCTTTGAATAGGAAATTGTACAGGATACCCGAGGCAGTCCCTCCTAGTGCTATTTCCTTGATCTCTGCCAAGCAATGCAGGAAGGTCATCTCTCAGACTGGGAAATTTGTCTTCTTCATGATTCGCTCTCAGAGTGAAAGAAAGATCGCAGCCACATCCCGGGCCTCCACTACCGATCTATCCACATAACAGAAGCAAGTGGATAAGGTGGTGGAAGGATACTCAGATATCTTCTCCTCTCTGACTGGGGTACCTCTGCACTGCCAGGTCCAAGCATCCCATCGATCTGACCCCAGGCGCACCGCTACCCAATGGGCCAGTCTATCGCTGCTCTCTGTTGGAAAACGAGGAGATCAAGAGGCAGATCCAAGAATTGCTCCACAAGGGGCACATCCATCCTAGTTCATCACCTTGTGGGAGCCCAATCGTGCTGGTGCAGAAGAAAGATGGGACCTGGCGACTCTGCATTGATTACCGGGCCTTGAATAAAATCACAGTCCGTAACCGGTACCCGATTCCCTGAATCAACGACCTCCTTGATCAGCTCACGGGGGCCAAATACTTCAGTAAGATTGATCTGAAGTCTGGCTACCACCAGGTCCCAATAGAACAAACCGATGTATGGAAGACTGCCTTCAAGTCAAAAGAAGGTCTTTTTGAATGGTTGGTAATGCCTTTTGGTTTGACAAATGCTCCAGCAACTTTTATGAGGATGATGGACGATATCCTACGACCTTTCACCAACAATTTTGTAGTGGTGTTGTTAGGAACCCATATCTTTACTTTGTTAGTATGTTGTTATTGGACGCATATGCTTTGTAAGTCGTCCCGTAGTATTTGTTGATCAATAGTTTGTGTTATTGTTGTTGGCGCATATGCTTTGTAAGTTGCCCGTAGTATTGTTGATCCATAGTTTGTAACGGCCCATGGTTTCGACCCATAGTATTGGCGCCTAGAATTAGTATATAAGTGTGTGTTGAGACCTATGAAGGCACCGTGAAGTTATTTGTATTGAGCTTGCTCAAAGGAGGTTGCCCCCTCGAAGTGGCCCGTGATCAATATAAAGTGATTCCGAGTCCTGTCATTTTTGCTATTTCGCATATTTTCATTAAGTGATTGTTGCAGGTGCCTCACATTTGGTATCAGAGCACTTTCTTGGGCTCGCTGGGTGAAATTTCTGCCAAAATTTTTTTTCGCATCTGTTGCAGGTTCGGATTTGGGAATAATCCCTATCCACTTAACTGTGGGAAGTACTTGGGCATAAGCCCTAAAACTCATTGTGAGGAGTACCACAGGAACCCCGAAGTAGCTGGCCCATTGAGAGGACCTGCCAGCGAAAAGGGCAACGACCCCTACCTGATTGACTAGTTCCCACCCGTGAGGTAAACCAAGAGCTGTCGTTTGTGGCAAAGCGGTTATCAGTTTTACCTGAGCCGTGGAGTGAGGGGTACTGCCCCAATACGCAAGCTGTCAGACAACATTGGTGGCCGAGTGAAAACCCTGAACTGTTAGGAAGCCGCACATACTTGGGGTCCATATCTACTTTCAGTTGAACTATTGTCGATCACGGCTGCGCCGTTTCAGATCCATTTTGCAAGCCGTTCCAGATCTGGCCGGTCGGCGTTGTTCTAGATTCCTTCTGAGCCGTAGCCGCTCCAGTCTGTAAAAAAAAAAAAATAAAAAAAAAAAATCGTTTTTTCTCCATATCTCCCTTGTTTTACCTCTGTTTCCCTTGAAATTTTCAGGGAACCCCTGTCATTCCATTCTGCATATTTCATCCCTGAGGACCCTATCCTCAGTTCCCCTTCCTACAGCCCGAAATCCCACATTTGTCTATTTTTAGGGTTTGCCACAACTTCCTCAGATTTCACCCAATCACCCTCAAATTTTACCACAGAGTTCCTTCCTGAATTCTGCTTCTTTGTTCCCCTCTACCCAATTTTCCCATTCTTTCACCCCGCTTCTGAAATCCTCATTTTTGCCTCCCTGTCTCTCCAACAGTGTCCAAAACCTAGTCAAACCCCAATTACCATTCTGATTTTTTCCCAAATCCAAATTTTCCCTTACTGAAGTAGTTCCTGTTTTTGTTTTCCTACCCAATCAAAAAAAAAAAAAAAAAAAATAAAAAAAATCCCGGTTATGGCTGTCACCCGTGCAGGAGCAAAAACCATGGAGGAAGCACTTGCAGCCATCCAAGCCAAACTCCAGGATCTGGATGAAAAATTTCTCGGTCTCCATCTTGAACATTCAGCTATGAACAACAAACGGCAGTCCGAGTCTTCAGTAGACAATGGGTTCTCTTCTTCCAGCAATTTCCGTGGTCCGAAGCTTGATTTTCCTCGCTTCAATGGTACCGATCCAACTGGATGGATCTATCGTGCAGAACAGTATTTCAGTCTGCATAATACTTTTGATGTCAACAAAGTTCCGTTGGCATCCTTTCATTTGGAACAGGAAGCTCTTCAATGGTACCGTTGGTACATCAAGGCTCATCCAGAGCCCAACTGGCCAGACTTTTGTCAGCTCCTTTTGCAACGATTTGGTCCTAGTGTTTTTGATGACTTTACAGGAGCCCTCACTAAACTTCGCCAAACTGGCACTGTGAGAGAGTATCAAACTGAATTTGAGAATCTAGCCAACCACACCGAAGGATTGACTGATGAATTTTACCGGAGTTGTTTTATCAGTGGTCTAAAGGATGCCATTCGCTTTGAGGTCAAAATGTTCTGTCCAAACACAATGATGGAAGCACTCGGGTTGGCTAAGTTGGCAGAAGACAAGATTGCAGCCCAGCAACGCTCCAAGCCCACTTTTGTTCCCTTCAGAAATATGGGTTCTCAGCGACCACCTATACCGCAGGCTCCTCGACCGACTCCTATCAAGCGTTTGTCTGAAGCAGATATGCAAGCATGCAGAGAAAAGGGACTTTGCTATAATTGTGATGAGAAATTCACTCGGGTAAATCGATGTGTTCAGCAAAAGCTCTATCTCCTGGATGTGGAGTCTCCGCCTGCCTCTGAAATGGGTGACGAAGATCCAGAAACACTGGATGCTCCGGTCGACATTCAGGAACCGCCTATTGACCCTTCGTCTCAGGATGACCAGCCAGAGATATCTCTCCATGCTTTAGCTGGAATCACCACCCCCCAAACAATGCGGGTCAGGGGTTACTTCAAGAAGCTTCCTCTTACAATCCTCATTGATTCTGGTAGCACTCATAATTTCATTGACCCTTGGATCGCCAAACAAGCTGATTGTTTTATCCATCCTTGCTCCAACTTTGAAGTCATGATTGCCAATGGGGGCACCTTACCTTGCAAAGGGAAGTGTCGAAATGTGCGTATCTCTATGGGAGATTATATCCTACGCTCTGACATGTTTGCCTTGCCCTTAGGCGGATGTGATGTGGTTTTGGGCGCGCAATGGCTACGCACACTCGGCCCTATCTTATGGGATTTTGCCGAACTTTGGATGCAGTTTTCCCTCAATGGACACAAACACACATTGACAGGATTACAACCAGGTTCTCTCAGCATCATCAGTTCACATCGCATGGAGAAAATCCTCAAGAAGAGTTCACATGGTGTCATCACTCAGATCAGTTCCATCCAGATGCAACCATCCGCGGTCTCCACTACTCCTTTGGATCTACAACAAATTCTGCATCGATATACAGGTGTCTTTGCTGAACCAGTGGGATTACCACCTTCCAGGCCGGAATACCATCGTATTCAGCTCCTTCTTGGCAGCGTTCCTCCCAACATCAGGCCCTATCGCTACCCATTTCACCAAAAAACAGAGATTGAAATGCTCGTGCGGGATTTATTGAAGCAAGGTATTATTCGCCCAAGCACTAGTTCTTTTCTTCTCCAGTTATTCTTGTCCGCAAAAAAGATGGGTCATGGCGCCTCTGCATTGACTTCCGAGCACTTAATCACCTCACCATCAAGGATAAGTTTCCAATTCCTGTTGTTGATGAGCTTCTTGATGAGCTTCATGGGGCTCACTTTTTCTCCAAGTTGGATCTTCGTTCTGGGTATCATCAAATTCGGGTTCATGAGGAGGATATTCCTAAAACAGCTTTCCGCACACATGATGACCATTATGAGTTTTTGGTCATGCCCTTTGGCCTCACTAATGCTCCTTCCACATTCCAGGCCTTAATGAATAAAATATTTCGACCCTACTTGCGGAAATTCATTCTGGTATTCTTTGATGATATCCTCATCTACAGTAAAACATGGGATGAACATCTCCAGCATCTGGATCTTGTCATGCAACTTTTCTCTGACCATCATCTCCATGCCAAGCAGTCTAAATGTGCTTTTGGACAAAAGGAAGTTGAGTATCTTGGGCACATTATCTCAGCACAAGGGGTTCGCGTGGATCCTGCCAAAATCGATGCCATGAACAATTGGCCACATCCTCAGACACTCAAGAGCCTTCGTGGTTTTTTGGGGTTGACTGGCTACTACCGCAAGTTTGTCAAGGATTATGGGAAGATTGCAGCTCCATTAACTGCCCTATTGAAAAAAGATGCTTTTACATGGACACCTGCTGCTCAGTGTGCATTTGACAAACTAAAACAAGCTATGTGTACTACACCTGTGCTAGCTATGCCCGATTTTTCCAAGCCCTTCACTATTGAGAGTGATGCTTGCGGCAATGGACTTGGTGCTGTTCTCCTTCAAGATGAACACCCCATTGCATTCACCAGCAAAGCCCTTTCAGGTAAGAATTTAGATGCCTCTACCTATGAGAAGGAAATGATGGCTATTTTGCATGCAGTACAGAAGTGGCGTCCATACCTATTAGGGAATCATTTCTGCATCAAGACTGATCACCAGAGTTTGAAATATTTCTTGGACCAGCGTGTCTCCTCCCCGGCACAACAGAAATGGGTTAGCAAACTCATGGGTTATGACTATGAGATCACTTACAAGAAGGGTAAAGACAATATTGTGGCAGATGCTCTTTCTCGTACATTTGATGCCCAAGGTTCTCTTTCAGCTATTTCTATGCCTGTTCCAAATTGGTTGCAATCTGTTCAACAGGGTTATGTCAATGACTCTTCCTTATCTCAGATCATCCAGCGCTTGACCAACAGTCCTTCTGCGGTCCCACATTACTCTTGGGATGGTGCTTCTCTGCGATACAAGGGTCGTTTGGTGCTTCCCTAGAGCACAGATCTTCAACAGGATGTCTTCTATGAACTCCATGCTTCTCCATCAGCCGGGCACTCTGGGTTCCTCAAAACATATGAACGAGCACGGCGTAACTTCTTTTGGCAGGGCATGAAAAGGACAATTCAACAGATGGTGGCCGAATGTGATACCTGCCAGCGCAATAAGGGTGAAACAACACTCCTTCCAGGATTGCTTGAACCCTTGCCCATACCTACACGGATTTGGACATATATTTCTATGGATTTCATCGAAGGGATCCCTAAATCTGGCGGAAAGACAGTGATTCTCGTTGTGGTTGATCGTCTCTCCAAATATAGTCATTTTTGTGCTCTCAGTCATCCCTATACAGCCTCCTCCGTCGCTCAAATTTTTATGGACCAGATCTTTCGTCTTCATGGCATCCCTTCTTCCATTGTCTCGGATCGTGATGCGACTTTCACTAGTCATTTTTGGACAGAACTATTTCGCCACACTGGCACCAAACTGAAGATGAGTTCAGGGTATCACCCACAAACAGATGGTCAGACTGAAATTGTTAATAAATGCTTGGAAACTTATCTTCGTTGCTTCACCTCGGAACAACAACATCAGTGGGCAAAGTGGCTTCCTCTCGCTGAATGGTGGTACAATACCTCTTACCACACTGCCTCCAAAATGACCCCATATGAAGCAGTCTATGGTCAGGCACCTCCAGCTCTTCTTCCATACGCCCCCACTAGTTCACCAGTTCAGGAAGTTGACAGGGTCCTTCGCAACCGAGATCAGATTCTTCGCATTTTGCGGGACAATCTTCACATGGCAAGGAATCGCATGAAGCAACAAGCTGATCAGCACCGTTCAGAGCGCACCTTTCAAGTCGGCGATATGGTTTTTCTTCGTCTCCAGCCATACAAACAATCCTCCTTGAAACTCAAAGGACGTCATAAGCTCGCTCCAAAGTTCTATGGGCCATATTGGATTCTTCAGAAGATTGGGTCCGTCGCTTATAAATTGGAACTTCCTCCTTCTTCCCGCATTCATCCAGTCTTTCATGTCTCTTGTCTGAAGAAAGTTCTTGGCACCAACATCAGCGACCAAACGATTTTACCCGAACTGGATAATGAAGGATCCATCCTTTTGGAGCCAGAGTCCATCCTCAATCGGCGCACGCGTCAGCTTCGCTCTCGCTCTATCACAGAGGTCTTAATTCAGTGGCACGGCATGCAACCAGAGGATGCTACATGGGAACCACTCCTTCAGATTCAACAACAATTTCCACATCTAAAGCTTTGAAAACAAAGCTTTTTCTCAAGGGGGAGGGGATGTTAGGAACCCATATCTTTACTTTGTTAGTATGTTGTTATTGGACGCATATGCTTTGTAAGTCGTCACGTAGTATTTGTTGATCAATAGTTTGTGTTATTGTTGTTGGCGCATATGCTTTGTAAGTCGCCCGTAGTATTGTTGATCCATAGTTTGTAACGGCCCATGGTTTCGACCCATAGTATTGGCGCCTAGAATTAGTATATAAGTGTGTGTTGAGACCTATGAAGGCACCGTGAAGTTATTTGTATTGAGCTTGCTCAAAGGAGGTTGCCCCCTCGAAGTGGCCCGTGATCAATATAAAGTGATTTTGAGTCCTGTCATTTTTGCTATTTCGCATATTTTCATTAAGTGATTATTGCAGGTGCCTCACAGGTGTATCTGGATGACATCCTCATCTATAGCAAGACTTGGGAGGAACACTTGCAACATATTCAGCAAGTTCTGCACACCCTGCGGAAGCACAAACTATATGCAAACTTGGAAAAATGCTCCTTCGGCATGGACAGGGTCCATTACTTAGGCTACATCGTTGATCGACATGGTGTGCATGTGGATCCAGCCAAGATCTAGGTCATCCATGATTGGCTAGCCCCAACCACACTCACTGAACTTCAGAGCTTCTTGGGCCTCGCCAATTTCTATCGCTGGTTCGTGCTGGGATTCTCTCATATCGCATGGGCCCTCAGCCAAGTGACCAGGGGTGGTGGTAAGGAAAAATTTGTGTGGGGTCTGTCCCAACAACAAGCCTTCGATGAATTGAACAAGCGTTTGTGCTCATCGCCGGTACTCTCATTACCGAACCTGCAACATCCCTTTGAGATCGAGACAGATGCTTCAGATTATGCTGTGGGTGCCGTTCTCACTCAACACGGCCACCCCATGGCATATCATAGTGAGACCCTATCAGATGCTGTCCGCAAGTACCCTACCTATGACAAAGAAATGTACTCCATTGTAGAAGCCTGCCGCTAGTGGAGACATTACATTCTTGGGAAGGAGACAGTCATCCACAATGATCACAAGCCACTACAGTTCATGCAGACCCAAGGAAATTTGCAGAATGACCACCATCAGAAGTGGTCAACATATTTACAGCAGTTCCAATTCAACATCAAATATAAAACAGGGAGTACCAACCGAGTTGCTGACTGCCTCAGTCAACCTCCAGTCGCGACAGTTACCACGGTGCTAGACTCTTGTGGCCACGAGACCTCCAGATGGCCCCACCTCTACGAGACAGACCCTGACTTCTCTGCCACCTATCAAATGTTGGGCACCAACTCAGTGGTTGCTAATTTCCATCTTCAGGACGGGTTGTTGTGTCATCTGGGCCATCTCTGCTTTCCATCAAGCGAGCGTTCGAAGCTGATTTGGGAAGCTCACTATAGTCAGGTGGCAGGACACTTTGGCATCGAAAAGACAGTGGCAGTGTTGTAGAAACATTTCTACTAGCCGAAACTTCGACAGGATGTCGGCAAGTATATCAGGTCCTGCACCGCTTGCGCTATTGCCAAACCGACCACTAAGAAACAGGGCCTATACACCCCTCTGCCTACTCCTAACAGGCCGTGGGAATCCATCTCAATGGACTACATGTCAGGCCTCCCGTCCACCAAGAGGGGAAACGACTGTGTTTTCGTGGTTGTTGATCGCTTTTCCAAGATGGTGATTCTAGCCACTTGCAAGAAGAACATCACAGCAGAAGCCACTAACAAGCTCTTCTTTGAACGAGTATGGGTACATTTTGGGATCCCATAGACGATTATCTCAGACCGTGACAGTCAGTTCCTCAGCTCATTCTTGTCAAGTCTCTGGTCACTGCTTGATACCAAGCTCACCAAATCCACTGCCTTCCATCCCCAGACCGATGGACAAACGGAGGTCGTCAACCGGATGGTCGTACATATCCTGCGCATGTACAATTCAACACACCCCCGCACATGGGATGAGAGTCTCCCCTATGTCCAACATAGCTACAACCGAGCTCTGCATATCTCAACTGGCCACAGCCCCTTTCAGGTGGGGTTGGGATTCCAACCATTAGGCCCCATGGATGTTGCACTTCCCCTTGCGACCACCTCGGCCGACTTGTCCCCAAAAGCTGACAAAGCCGCCCAGTTTATTGAACGGATCCAGCATATCCGCCAACAGGTTCAGGATATTCTATAGAAGTCTAATGCCAAGTACAAGCAGCGCCATGATCAACATCGGGTGCCACATAAGTTTCAGGTGGGTGACAAAGTTTGGTTGCATTTGCAGAAAGAATGCCTTATAGGGCCCCATCGAAAGCTTCGCCCACTTCATTATGGACCTACACCATCACCAAGGTGGTGGGTGACAATGCTTTTGAGCTCAACATTCCCCCCTTCCTGGGTCTGCATCCAGTCTTCAACGTGGCTCTCCTTCGGCCATATTTCCCACCACTATTAGACACCTCAGAGATAGCAGAGAAGTTGACACCAACAGATCTCAACCCTGACTGCCTACAACAAGCATCCAGTGATCATATTGTAGACACACGGATCAAGGGCACTCGACATCAAAGGATCCAGCTTTATCGAGTTGTCAAAGCAGGGCAGCTCCTGCACCAAGGCAAGTGGCTCACCCGAGGCCAAATTCAGCAGAAATTTCCTCATCTGATGGGGAAACTCAACGCAATCGAGACCATTTCTTCCTAAGGAGGGAGGATTGATCCAGGTGTATATTGGTGGCCACCCACCTTTCCAACTGGCTCAAAACAGTTTTATGGCAATTTTGGTATTGTACTATTTTTAGCAGTTTTTTCGGGTCCTGAACTTTCAGGGCCATTTTGAGGCCCCTAACGTATCTTTTTTTGCAATTGAAAGTTGTAAATCTCGGATAGACCTTTCCAACGGGCTACCGAGCGCCCCAAACGGAGATCGTATGCAAAAGTTACGACCCCGAGAAGTTGATGTACTAATTTACCCAAATGGGGCCCACTGACTTTTGGCGCTTCATCTCCTAGGGTTAGGTTTTTGGATGTCTAGGGTTTTTGACATTCCTGTTTATTGTAAAAGGCCTTGAGAGCCTCATTGTAACCATCTTCTTGTGAAATGATCACAGCCGTCACATCTCTTCTCAGAGATAAGCCACCACCATTCCAGCAAGCTTGCTTTCCGCTGCATTTTACAGTTCTAGCTTATTTCCTTATTGACTAGAAAACTAGTTTCACTGTATCTCTGTTATTTTGTGTTAAGCATCTGATAATAATCTGTATTCATTTCGTTCTGCTCATAAAAATCCGGATCAACACATGATGACCACTATGAGTTTTTGGTCATGCCCTTTGGCCTCACTAATGCTCCTTCCACGTTCTAGGAATTGATGAATAAAATATTCCGGCACTACTTGCGGAAATTCATTCTGCCCTTCTTTAATGATATACTCATCTATAGTAAAACATGGGCTAAGCATCTCCAACATATGGATCTTATAATGAAACTTTTCTATGATCATCATGTCTAGGCCAAAGAGCCTAAATTTGTTTTTGGATAGGAGGAAGTAGAGTACCTTGGGCATATTATTTCATCGCAATGGGTTTGCGTGGATCCTGCCAAAATAGATGCTATGCAAAATTGGTTGCATCCTCAGACACTTCAGATCCTTCATGGTTTTTTGGGATTGACTGGATACTATTGCAAGTTTGTCAAGGATTATAGCAATATTGTAGCTCCATTAACCTCTCTATTGGAAAAGGGTTCTTTTACATGGACACATGCTACTGAGTGTGCATTTGACAAACTGGAATAAGCTATGTGTACTACACCTGTTCTAGATATGCCTGATATTTCCAAGCCCTTCACTATTGAGAGTGATGATTGCGACAATGGACTTGGTATTGTTCTCCTTCAAGATGAACATTCCATTGTGTTCACTGCAAAGCCATTTCGGGTATGAATTTATCCGCCTCTACATATGAGAAGGAAATGCTGGCTATTTTGCACGCAACACAAAAGTGGCAACCATACCTATTAGGGAATCATTTATGCATCAAGACTGATCACCAAATTTTGAAATATTTAGTGGAACAACGGGTCTCCTCCCCAGCACAAAAAAAATGGGTTAGCAAACTCATGGTTTATGACTATGATATCACTTACAAGAAGGGTAAGGAAAATCTTGTGGTGGAGGCTCTTTCTCGCACATTTGATGACCCAGTTTCTATTTTATATATTTTTATGCTTGTTCCAAATTGGTTGCAATATGTTTAATAAGGTTATGTCAACGACTCCTCATTATCTTAAATAATCCAAAGCTTGGCCACCAACCCTTCTGCTATACCACATTACTCTTGGGATGGTGCTTCCTTGAGATACAAGGGTCGTCTTGTGCTATGACATCCCCAAAAATTCACTAAAAATTAAAATTTTTAATTAGCAATAAATGCTTGTGTCGCCTGGCTAAAAGTGTTAACTTCAATACGACTAAACATTAAACAACGTACGTAACAACTCGTAACATTCAAAATTAGTTACTAAGAGTTAGATTACTTAAGAATCGCATCAGATGTCTTAATAGTTGTTAATTTAAAAAGCGTTTATAAAATTGCAAGTCTTTTATTGCCAAGTCAACGTCGGATGTTTAAATAATGTTTTCATAAGCACTTAATTGTTAGTTTACACATCGTTACTTTTATTCTATATTATACGTGTTTAGTACTAGAAATGATCGATTGTCTTGCAAGATTGAAGGGGTCCTTAAGTACGCCCCGAGGCTTACTTAGCTATTACTAGCTAACGCTCAAAGTTTCTATTTGTAGAGCTTAGGTGAGACAAAAGGTTAAATGCTATGCAATGGCTCATATATTTTTAAACGTCCTGAATGTGTTAACTTTGCATACTTTGTAATGGTAAGAATTGCTTAGTTTTTATCTATCTTGATGGACAAGGATACCTATTTGAGACAATTACTATTTTGCAAGGTATAAGTTAGTGATACCTATATGTCGATTTAATACTATAGAAGCATGGTAATATATTTCATTACAAGTTATCAATCCAAAACTATGGAGAGAACATCGTAATGCTTTACCATTTCGATATTATTTACAAATGTAACAGTTATGCAATATAACTCTTTGCTTATATGTTATTTCTATAAGTCATAAAGTGCATTACGATTATGTAACATTTTGCAAAACCCTAAGCACGATACTATATGCAACACTATAGTCTTGGACCTTGATGCATTAATGAAAGCTGTAGATGTTACTATATGCCAATGTATAATGTTTTAACTTATGGTAATGTTGGTGATAGTGGATAATGCACTGGAAAATCTTCGAACTAGAACTTATCATTTATGGTGTAGTAAATATGTTGTAGTGGAAGGCTTACTGGCAGCCACCATGGAAACTTCACGTGATTACACCATAGATCGTGGTGACAAAACTCTGTTGCATGAAACCCTACATATTGAGCTGTGTAAAGATGTAAAGATTTGTTCTACGTGGATTGTCTGATGGCACACACCGAGCCTTGATAGTTGAAGGTTTAAATGCTCATTAAAGAAGTTTGGTGATCGTATACAGTCCACAACTTGTGGCAAAGTTTACATCGTTGATCTCTTGTTGATCTTGTTTCTTGGGTTTCACTCCAAATTGCATTGGTATGCCAACGTTCCCACCACTTGGCTCATTTTGCGAAAGGTGAGGATGATGCCGATCAGCTCCCTATACGTCAGGGTTTGCAGTCTGGTTGAGGGGGTCTCAAGAGGTTTCGATGCCTCGACATGTTATGACCAGGGTTTTTAAGATAATTTGTAAGTGTACATGTTTCAATCCTTATTGAGACTCGATGGTGAGATCTTCTCCCAAACTGTAAGCGTTGTTGGAGTTTGAAGTTTTTGAGTGGGATTTGGCATTTGTAACCTATCAGTTTTCTTTTGAGTTTTTGCTGTAGAAGAGGTGGAAAAACTCCATTCTAAATCTGCATGCGCTGATTCAACCAGAACGCTTCATCTTGTTCTAGCTATTTACAGGTGAGATATCAAGACAATATGTGTTTAGCAGTAGGCTTAAAATATGTCTTCATTATTTCCTTGTTTCGTATTTTGAATATTTTATCCGGTTTCGTAATGTCTATTGTGGCAGGTTCTACCTTGACAATGTGATGGAGATAGCCCGAGAATAAATGGGTGCTTATGGTTCGGATAAGCCTCGAAGATATCCCAAGATGTACAGACTTGGTTTTTTCCTTCGAATGTAATGACGGTCTTTAAGTCATCAGGAAAGATGTTTGAGAGTTTATGCCAAAAGGCAATGTTTAGATTTTTGGAGAGTTTTACTCCTGAGCTTATAGGGCTCTCTTTGGATTTCCAGTGATTTCTTAATGCTGTTGTAATATGTTTTGTTTGTTAGCTTGAAATGGAAGGAATTGTCTCGTAACATTTGTGTTTGGGTTTCAATGTTCAGGTGTAAATATATTTTCAATGAAAAAATAGTAGATAGTCGTAATAATAATATTTGGCCACATAATTGTGACTGTAAAGTCTGAAGGATAGCAATTGCTCTAGGGTAGAGCCCGTTTCTATACTTTTTAAGGTTAAGTTTTTAAACAGCGTCATATGACTAGCTCGTAACCCTTCTGTAGGAACTGTATTGTGTTTATATTTAAGGGCTTCGATCTATGGCTTGATGCATTCATTCATTTTAAATATATGAAAGGATTATAAAACTTTGAAAAGATAAAAAGGATGTAAACTTAGGGTTTGAACTATGTAGGAAGCAAAACCCTGTAATCGTATTTAAGTTTTGTATTCGGCAAAACAATGCTCTAGTGAAATGATAAAATGCTTCTTAAAAACAATATGAATGTATGGATACTATCTCTATATTGTAATGATAATATTACTTAGGTTTGTTTGTAAGGATTTTACTGATAATGATACTAGTATGATGTTCAGTCTGTCTTAGACATATTTCTATGATAAAAAGTGATACAAGAAGCCTGGTAATAAATGTATGTGAAGTTCGATAAATGGGAAGAATATATTTATAAAGCATTTGGTTTTTAAGGACTCTTTTTACTATTGTTTGAAAGGAAAGTACTTTCAATACTATTTTTGTTTATAAACAAAAGACAGGGTTTATTTATTTAGCATAAACAATGAAGTAAATTTGGAAAATTTGTATTTTCTGTGTACAATAAATTGTCCATTTAAATAAAAACAATAATACATAACTAAAAATAATATAGCTATGTTTATAAAATAATCATTTAAATTTATTCATTGCATACGATCACTGTGATCTTCTCTAATTATCCTTTCATGTACTAGAGTACGGCACTATTTACAGTGTGTGGAAACATGTAGGAAAGTAATTTTATAATCAATCATTCTATGATTTTAACCACATCATTTATACTGCATTTTATTCCAAAAATAATAATTTACGGAAGTAAAATGTTCACTAACTAAGGAAAAATATCTTAGATTAAATGAGAAGAACTCCTAACAAATACATTCCTATTTAATTTACTAACATGACAGAAGTAAATAAGATAACACAATATGAACCTGAAACTGTAGAAGAAGAAACAAACAGCCAAAGGATCCTGTTCCACCCAATCAATCTCCTAAAGACAACCAAGCTACTTTCCTTAGGACCCCTGAGCCCGTTCACTGAACCACTAGGACGAAGATGCTGTGTGGATTAATAAAATAAATTCCCTTGCAACTCAACAGTAGTACTTAGTAGTAGCACTTCTTGCCTTTACCAATATTGAACTCAGCAATGTCGCTTCACTAGTTCAGAATGCAGTCTTATTTCCCTCAAATAGTTGTAACTTTTCCCTCATCAATTCTCTTATTCACATAAATTATAACAAGGTAAGAATAGAACAGCCACCTGCTGAATTTGATGGGTAGATAAATAGCATGCCTAGGTATTTTGGTCATTTTATTTCAGTAAATGAGCCACCTACTCAGTTCCACTTTCTTGGGGAATATGACCATAAAAGTAGGGAATTTTTCCCCTGCAACAATTAGAAGTGAGTTGAGGATGTTGCCAAGTGTCATTTTGCTCTACACCACAGTCCATTCCCCCTAATGGGATAGTGAGCACTCATTCAACAGTCTCCTTTGGATGTTTGTCTCCACTTTTATTTATTTATAATAAAATATTCAAAGTAATTAATTACAGTCATACATGACCCCACTTGGTCAATAGTCATAAAACTTTACAATAAAAATAAAACATAATGTTTTCTCAATAACATAAAATGTCTAGAACTTGGGTATGTGACAAACACCCCCTCTTCAGTTCAACATCGTCCTCAATGTTTCTTTATTCATCATCCTTTCGTTCCTCCTAGAACAACATTGGATATGCCACCCACATATTACTTTCCAGTTCCCAAGTAGCTTCGTCCGGACTGAGGTGCTTCCACTGCACCTTAACCTGTCCAATGGTATGATTACGAAGCAAAATTTTCCTCTTATCGAGGATACGGTCTGGTTCCACCATAAAATATCCTTCTAGTTCCACCTGTACATCATTCCAATTAATCACAAGAGTAGCATCATGCACATAATTTTTCAAATAAGAGATGTGAAATACATTATGTACTTTAAGATTTAGTGGCAATGCCAACTGATATTCCACTAGTCCTATCCTGGACAAGATTTCAAAAGGTCCACAATACCTTGGTGCTAATTTAGCACAACTTCCCAATCTTAGGGAAATCTTCTTAGGTTTTACCTTTAGGAACACATGTTCACCAACCTGAAACTCTTTTTCAGTTCTTTTCAGATCTACCTGACTTTTCTGTCTATATTGTGCAATTTTCAAATTGTGTTGAAACTGTTTCATGGTTAGTTCCATTTCTTTTAACAAATCAGGTCCTAACATTAACCTGTCAACTAGATTACTCCAAGAGATAGGAGTATTACATTTTCCACCATATAAAATTTCAAAGGGACTAAGCTTTGCAAAAACTTGATAATGGTTATTAGAAGCAAATTCAGCAAGATGTAAATAATCCTCCCATTTACCTCGCTAATCTCTAACATTTAATCTTAAGATGTCCTCAAGAATTTGATTAACTCTTTCAATCTTCCCATCTGTTTGTGGGTGAAATGACGTACTAAAATTTAAATTAGTACCTAAACCTTTAAATAAACATTTCCAGAATTTTCTTGTAAACTTCGAGTCTCTATCAGAAATTATGACTTTCGGAATACCATGCAAACGAAAAAATCCATTTCATGAAAATTTCAACAATGTTAGTAGCTTTGTAGGTTGACATAACACGTATGAAGTGGTTTGCTTTGTTGAGCTTATCCACAACTACCATTATGGAATCATTATGTTTCTGATTTTTAGGTAAACCAGTAATAAAATCAATACTAATTATGTCCCAGTTCCAATCTGGAATAGGTAGTGGCTGAAACAAGCCTACTGGGTGTTGGTGTTCAACCTTTACCTGCTGACACTTTATACACCTAGCAATATATTCAGCTACTTCACTTTTCATACAAGGCCAAAAATAATCTTTTCTCAGCATGGTTATCATTTTTTGATAACCAGGATGCGTTGAGTATGGACTTTTATGCAATTCATTTAAAATCAACAATTGAATTT
The DNA here is from genome assembly GCA_027924585.1 of Larix kaempferi. Classification (NCBI taxonomy): domain Eukaryota; kingdom Viridiplantae; phylum Streptophyta; class Pinopsida; order Pinales; family Pinaceae; genus Larix; species Larix kaempferi. The sequence goes on from BSBM01001346.1 coordinate 22,658,620, forward strand.
CAGCAACATTAGGCACATAAAGTCTATTTTTATACAGCAGTAACCCTCTTTCATCAATTCTGAAATCTGTTATAAAATTTTCAACATTATCTTAAGCAATTTTATTAAGTAAATTCTGATATTTTTCATCCATTCTGATTCTTTCCTTGATTTGATTTTCTAGATTAGTTTTATAAGTGTTGATTCCTGAAATAAAATTTACTTTCGCATTTCTGCTTAATGAATCAACAACCTTATTTTCCTTTCCCTTAATGTGTTGAATCTCGAAATCATACTCACTAAGGAAAGCTAGCCACCTAGCTTGCCTTGCGTTTAGATTCGGTTGATCCAAGAAGTATTTTAATCCTTTATTATTAGTCATTAAGATAAATTTTCATCCCATTAAATGATGTCACCAAATTTTTAATGCATGTATTACAACAGCTAACTCAAGGTCGTAAGTTGCATAATTCTTCTCATGAATCTTTAACTTTCTAGATTCAAATGCAATCGCATGACCTTCTTATGTTAAGACCCCGTCAAGTCCATCATTGCATGCATCCGTGCATACTATGAAATCCATGTTAGGATCAACAATTTTTAAAATAGGTGTTGTTATTAATAACTCTTTTAGTTTCTTAAAGCTTTCTTCACATTTTTTATCCCATACAAATTTCTTACCTTTCTTTTGTAAAGAAGTTATAGAATTTGCTATTCTAGAAAATCTTCAATAAACGTACGGTAATAACCTGTGATTCCCATAAAATATTGTACTCGCATTACGTCTTTCGGGGCAAGCCATTCATTAATTTCTTTTATCTTGTCTGGGTCTACTGCAATCCCATCCTTGAATATTACATGCCCTAGGTACTGTATTTTATCTTTATAAAAATCACATTTATTAAACTTAGCGTAAAGTTGGTGTTCCCTTAACACTTGTAGAATTATCTTTAAATGTTCGTCATGTTCATCTTTCGTCTTAGAATAAATTAGAATATCATCAATAAATAATACTACAATTTTATCCAAGTACTTATGTAATACGTTGTTCATTAAACACATGAAGACTGCTGGAGCATTGGTCAACCCAAAGGGCATAACCACGAACTTGTAGTGTCCATAGCGAGTTCTGAGTGCAGTCTTAAATATGTCCTCATCTTTAATCCTTACTTGATGATACCCCGACCTTAAATCTATTTTAGAGAATATCGTTGCACCACGTATCTGATCAAACAAATCATCAATGCGAGGCAAAGGATATCTGTTATTTATAGTCATTTTATTTAGCTGACGGTAGTCTATGCATAAACGCATAGTTCCAAATTTCTTTTTAACAAACATTACAGGTGCTCCCCATGGAGACACGCTGGGTCTTATATAATTTTTATCAATCAATTCTTTAAGCTGTGACTTAAGTTCATTAAGCTCCAGAATGTCCATTCTGTTAGGAGCCCTTGAGTTAGGTACTTCCCCCAGTATTAATTCAATAGTGAAATCTAACTCTCTTTTCGGAGGTAGTCCTGGAATCTCTTCCAGAAATACATCTATTTTAACTTATCTTCCTTAGTGGTTTGTTCATCATTAATTACATTGACAACAAACAATTTACACCATTTACAAACAACCTTCCTAAATTGTAAAGCAAAAATTTGCCTAACAGATATCTTTCTAAGAATCCCTTTTGTTGTTACAGTTTCTAATGCATCATTCAAATAGGTAAAAGTATTTTCAAAGAAATTCAATACAACTATATGCTCTTCTAACCAATCCATCCCAATCAAAATGTCATAAGAACCTAAAGGTAGCACATTTAGTTTAACATGAGTCCTAAACTGATTCATCAACATTTCACATTCTTTTACATAATCAGTTACCTTTCTTTTCGTGCCAATATCTAATTGAACCAACCATGATTTATCAATCTTATCTACTTTCAGATTGCAACATTTAACTAAATCAAGTGAAATATAGCTAAGACTTGTCCCTGGATCAATCAAAATAGAAACAGGTTTATCTTTTAACATACCTTCCACTTAAACCATGGAAGTTTGGTGATCTGCTTGTCTGTTCTCCAAAGCTGCATTTATCCTAGGCATCTCCCTTGCCAAGTTACCAACACTAACCTCCTCCTATATAGTATGGATGTTGTTGACAACCTTCTTTCTGAGTGGACAGTTTGATGCATAGTGAGGTCCCTGACAATCCAAACATTTAACAGGTTCTTTATGTTCATTATTTTTAACAAAATTCTTAGGTGGATCACTGTTCCTTGCAGTTGTAAATTTTGATTTTGTATTACTTGCTGCACTATTTCTAGGAAACATCCTATTAGAGTAATTACGTAATTATTATTCCAGAAATTTCGATTAAAAGAAAACTAATTCTTCCTTTGCTCAAAGTTGTTAGGCATTTTTTCTTTCCAGCTTGGTATGCCTTCTCTTCTCTTATTCTATTCATAACAGATGTTCACCTTTCTCATGGCCTCTTTAAGAGTTTGAGGACTATCATATTCAATTCTGTCTTTTAAGTGAGAGAGAAAGCAGCTCAGAACCCTCTGTACCTTAGGCTTTTCTTCAACGAAATAAGGCACATACCTTAATAAATTCAAAAATTTGCTGCACAACTCACTCATATCCATGGAACCTAGCTTTAACTCATAAAACTCCTTAGTGCATTCCTCATAAAATTGTTTTGAGAGAAATTTTATTTTAAAATATTTCTTAAAATTACTCCAATTTACACTTTTCTCTTTTAAACCTTTAACTCGTTTCAGATTTTGCCATCAAATGTCCGCTTTTCCAGTTAAGTTATAAATTGCCATTTTAGTCTTCAAATGACTTGAGTAATTGTAAATCTGGAAATACTTATTCATTCCGGACAACCATGCTTTAGTTGTCTCACTTTTTTCTATTTCTCCATTAAAAGTTGGTGGTTTGATCTTTTTAAACTTGCCAGAAATTTCTTCATAGGGTCTGTACTTCCTTTTCTTAGTGTAGCAATCACTATCACTACTATCACTAGAGTACTTATATTTTTTCCTATATCCCCTTGCATCAAATTCAGAAGATGAACTACTGTCATAATCAGTTAATTTTATCTTTTTATCCTTACGTTGACAGGACATTGTTTCAAATTCAACATTATTTGTTGTTTCGTTAACTTGATCATTTTTATGAAGATTATTCAGCAGGATGTGATTCAGCTCCTCTTGATCTTTCAGGATTCGTTTGTTTTCTTCCTTAGTTGTTTTTATCTCAATTTTTAAATATTTTACAATCCTTAATAATTTAGAGGAATTATCATTCAGTTCGACAAATAAATTTTCTGTATTAATGTATCCTTGTTCTTTATTAATCTGTTCGTTATTAAAGGACCTGTCCTTAGCCGACTTTGTTGGTCCTTCCATACCTATAGCGTTAAATTATAAAATGATGAAACTAAAAACAAAATAAATTAAATGAGTAATTTGTAATTCTATTATAGATTTTCATTTGCACGCATGAGCCACTCCAGGCCTAGTACTTAAACTTGCGCTCTGATACCACATGTGACATCCTTAAAAATTCACTAAAAAATAATTTTTTTAATTATCAATAAATGCCTGTGTCACCTGGCTAAAAGTGTTAACTTCAATACGACTAAACATTAAACAACGTACATAACAACTCGTAACATTTAACATTAGTTACTAAGAGTTAGATTACTTAAGAATCGCACCAGATGTCTTAACAGCTGTTAATTTAAAAAGCATTTATAAAATTGCAAGTCTTTTATCGTCAAGTCAACGTCGGATGTTTAAATAATGTTTTCATCAACACTTAATTGTTAGTTTACACTATGTTACTTTTATTTTATATTATACGTTTTTAGTCCTAGAATTGATCAATTGTCTTGCTAGATTGAAGGGGTCCTTAAGTATGCCCCGAGGCTTACTTAGCTATTACTAGCTAACGCTCAAAATTTCTATTTCCAGAGCTCAGGTGAGAGAAAAGGTTAAATGCTATGCAACAGCTCAGATATTTTTAAACGTCCTGAAGGTGTTAACTCTGCATACTTTGTAATGGTAAGAATTACCTGGTTTTTATCTATCTTGATGGACAAGGATACCTATTTGAGACAATTACTATTTTGCAAGGTATAAGTTAGTGTTACCTATATGTCAATTTAATACTATAGAAGCATGGAAATATATTTCATTACAAGTTCTCAAACCAAAACTATGGAGAGAACACATGTAACAATTATTCAATATAACTCTTTGATTATATGTTATTTCTATAAATCATAAAGTGCATTATGATTATGTAACATTTTGCAAAACCTTAAGCACGATACTATATGCAACACTATAGTCTTGGACTGTGATGCATTAAAGAAAGTTGTAGATGTTACTATATGCTAATGTATATTGTTTTAACTTATGGTAATGTTGGTGATAGTTGATAATGCACTGGGAAATCTTCGAGCCAGAACTCAGCATTTATGGTGTAGTAAATACATTGTAGTGGAAGGCTTACTGGTAGCCACCATGGAAACTTCACGTGATTACACCATAGATCGTGGTGAAAAAACTCTGTTGCATGAAATCCTACATGTTGAGCTGTGTAAATATTTGTTCTACGTGGATTGTATGATGGCACACACTGAGCCTTAATAGTTGAAGGTTTAAATGCTCCCTAAAGAAGTTTGGTGATCGTATATAGTCCGCAACTTGTGGTGAAGTTTACACTGTCGATCTCTTGTTGATCTCGGTTCTTGGGTTTCAATATGAATTGCATTGGTGTGCCAACCTTCCCACCACTTGGTTCATTTTGCAAAAGGTGAGGATGAGGCCCACCGGCTCCCTAACCTTCAGGGTTTGTAGTCTGGTTGAGGGGGTCTCCAAAGGTTTCAATGCCTCGACCTGTTATGACCAGGGTTTTTAAGATAGTGTGCAAGTGTATAGGTTTCAATCCTTACTGAGACTCGATGGTGAGATATTCTCCCAAACTGTAAGCTTTGTTGGAGTTTGATGTTTTTGAGTGGTCTTTGTTATTTGTAACCTATCAGTTTTCTTTTGAGTTTTCGCTGGAAAAGATGTGGAAAAACTCCATTCTAAATATGCATGCGTTGATACAACTGGAATGCTTCATCATGTTCCATCTATTTACAGGTTATATATCAAGACAATATGTGTTTAGCAGTAGGCTTAAAATATGTCTTCATTATTTCCTTGTTTCATTTTTCCAATCTTTTGACCGGTTTCATAATGTCTATTGTGGCAGGTTCTACCTTAGCAATGTGATGGAGATAGCCCGAGAAGAAATGGGTGCTTATGGTTTGGGTAAGCCTCGAAGATATCCCAAGGTGTACAGACTTGGTTTTTTCCTTTGAATGTAATGACGGTCTTTAAGCCATCAGGAAAGATGTTTGAGAAGTTGATGCCGAAAGGTAGTGTTTAGATTTTTGGAGAGTTTTACTCCTGAGCCTATAGGGTTCTCGTTGGATTTCCAATTATTTCTTAATGCTGTTGTAATATGTTTTATTTTTTAGATTGAAATGGAAGGAACTGTCTCGTAACGTTTGTGTTTGGGATTCAATGTTCAGGTGTAAATATTTTGTCAATGAAACTGTCAGCACTCCAGGAAGCTCTTCTAGGTTGTATCTTGAAGATGCCTGATAACTTAACTAATTTTCTCAATGTTTCTCTCAATTGGATCAAGCCGGATGACTAACACAAGGTTTACTCAATCAAATCATGCATAGACATATTTACATAGACAAGGATTTTAACCAACTATGTTCAGAGGTTTCAAATAAGATATATGGATGGATGGATCTTATAATATTAGCAGAAGCACACATAAGGTATATGTATATGAATGGCCAATGTTATAAGCAAAGAATACTTGTAAAACTTAGTTTCTTAATGTAATGAGAAGATGACAGTTCTAAGACACTAGATAAGCATAAGAAATGAAATAAAACATTCAAATAAAAGTATAAAATAGACAAGAGGTAAAACTGAACACAATGGGCAAAAGAAGATTATATTTATGATATGCTATGAGAATTTTGGGAGTACAAGCCAAGTATCATCTCGAAAGTTGATCTCCTTTTCTTCTACATAAATCTTAGGATTTATAGCCTTTACAAAACAGTTTCAAGATCCTGAAAAACTGGATCGAATTTGCTAAAAATAGACAGTCAAAACAGTTTTCATAAAACTAAGAAAAGATCCCATTTAAGGGGGAAACCTCCATCTTGGTGGTCTCTATATCTTCGACAGCTGCAGTAGGCCTCCAAAGGCTGATGAATCAGATCAAAACTGCCACCTAGAGGATTTACAGGTCATCTTTTGCCAAAGATAGACAAGAAGCTTCATCTCTTTTACTTTGCTGGCAATTTCAAAACTGAGATATAAACTTGATTATGATGCCTTTAATTATTATATATCATTATAAACCATCCTCGAGTCATCTGAATCAATAAAAATCAGACCTGTGCAAAAATGGTAGCTTTCTGCCTTGTTTTGCACTTTCGGTGTCTAGAATAGCCAAAATACAAGCTTGTAAGCCACCGAAAGCTCTGCTTTCAGTGGCTAAGGACAGTTGTGCAAACTGAAATAGCCACTGAAAAGGTAGGATTTAGCAGACTTCTTCAAAGTTTCATCTAACTTTCTTTTCAAGTCCAGAACAACTGAAATATGAAGCTTATCTCTTCGAGGAAGCTCATAACTATAGAGAGATTTGCATGTTGAATACACACTCTGTACCTATTAGGTTTTCCCTCAAAGTATGGGGCTTCTATTTCAATTCTTTGAGGTAGATAAAAGTCAAATGATAACCACATAACTGTTATTGAGAAGACGATGAAAGAGGTCAAAGAAATAGCTCCAGTCATAGCAAGCAAACAATGCAGCTTTGATTCAATTTTTTCCTTTTCAACTTATCAATGATCTGTTAATGAGCTCACTGCCTACCCAATACTTTGTATTTCACCAAAACTTCTGAATATGTTCCTATTCAATTTCCGCAATCACTACAAATAATGTAATAAGTACTATTTAACACTGCAAAATGCCATTGAATAGATCTTCATCGTTTTTGTAGGATTGAATAGCTAAAAGCACATTAATAGCAACACACAAAAGTGCACAGAGAATAGTGACAATGCTGAAGCATTTGCAGTAGACCAAGAAGGGATATGTGCTCTTTAAGTATTTGGTTTGCAACTCTACATTGATCTGCATGTCAAAACAACATGTTCCCCTACAGCTTGATGCAAATCCCTTTTGATCGTGGCTCTTCCTGATGATCCGATTCCTTCCATTAAAAATGTCAAACACTCAAAAACCCAACTGTGCACTCATTTTTTTCTTTCAAATCAGACATTTAATAATTGTCGACTTGTGGTTTGACTTATAGCTGACTCGTGACCTGGAATTCGTAGCAGGACCTATAGACATGGACACCTGCAAAATTGTGTGCACTTGTCTCTTGTCATATATGACAATACTTTGTATGATACATCAATGAAGTATGAATATATGGAGAAAAATCTATAGCGGTTGTGCTTAGCTTTGGTGGCTTTATATGTTGCGTGACATGAGGGTTTATTTACTTTACTATGTATGGACTTATAGACTCAGGTTTTGGCTTTGGAATGACTCATTGCTTGTGAATAACTCGTGGATTTCGTATAGGAGCAGTAGCTTTGATTAATAAGGTAGCCTAAGGATTAGAACACGTGTACACACCCTTTGTGGATTTTTTATAAAAAATACAAATGAACTCTTTTGGGAATTTTCTTTGAAATAAAAAATACATTTTATTCCAAAACATAAAACCTAGAGAATGATATTTATTTGTGTCTCTATATTGCAGGTTAAGAGGTATAGTATCAAAGAAATCTTAGGCAAAAATATTAATAGGAGATTATTCAAGGCTTGATGAAGAATTGAGAGTATGATAGCGACCAAAATACCTAGTAGAACGATAAATCAAGTAGCAAGTAATGAGGATATTTTCAAAAAATACCATTACTTTTCGGTCGCTAACAGAAACAATAGTAGACAGTCGTAATAATAATATTTGGCCACATAATTGTGACTGTAAAGTCTAAAGGATAGCAAGTGTTGTAGGGTAGAGGCTGTTTCTATACTTTTGAAGGTTAAGATTTTAAACGGCATCATATGACTAGCTCGTAACCCTTCTGTAGGAACTGTTGTGTGTTTTTATTTAAGGGTTTCTATCTATGGCTTGATGCATTCATTCGTTTTAAATATACAAAAGGATTATAAAACTTTGAAAAGATAAAAAGGATATAAACTTAGGGTTTGAACTATGTAGGAAGTGAAACCCTGTAATCGTATTTAAGTTTTGTATTCGGCAAACAATGCTCTAGTGAAATGATAAAATGCTTCTTAAAAACAATATGAATGTATGGATACTTTCTCTATATTGTAATAATAATATTACTTAGTTTTGTTTGTAAGTATTTTACTGATAATGATACTAGTATGATGTTCAGTTTATCTTAGACATATTTTTATGATAAAAAGTGATTCGAGAAGTCGGGTAATAAATGTATGTGGAGTTTGATAAATGGAAAGAATCTCTTTATAAAGTATTTGGTTTTTAAGGACCGTTTTTACTATTTTTTGAAAGGAAAGTACTTTCAATACTATTGTTGTTTATAAAAAAAAGACAGGGTTTATTTATTTAGCATAAATAACGAAGTAAATTTGGAAAATTTGTATTTTTTGTTTACAATAAATTGTCCATTTAAATAAAAACAATAATACATAAGTGAAAATAATATAGCTCTGTTTATAAAATAATCATTTAAATTTATTCATTGCATACGATCACTCTGATCTACTCTAATTATCCTTTCTTGTACTAGATTACGACACTGTTTATAGTGTGTGGAAAAATGTAGGAAAGTAATTTTATAATCAATCATTCAATCATTTTAACCACATCATTTATACTGCATTTTATTCCAATAGTAATAATTTACAGAAGTAAAATGTTCACTAACTAAGGCAGAATGTCTTAGATTAAATGATAAGAACTACTAACAAATAAATTCCTATTTAATTTACTAACGTGACAGAAGTAATGAAGATAACACAATATGAACCTGAAACTGTAGAAGAAGAAACAAACAACCAAAGGAGCCTGTTCAACCCAACTAATCTCTTGAATACATCCAAGCTACTTGCCTTAGGACCCCCGAGCCTGTTCACTGAACCACTAGGACGAAGATGCTGTGTGGATTAATGGAATAAATTCCCTTGCAAATCAGTAGTAGTACTTAGAAGTAGCACTTCCTGCCTTTAGCAATATTGAACTGAGCAATGTGGCTGCACTAGATCAGAATGCAGTCTTATTTCCCTCAAACATTTCTAACTCTTCCCTCGTCAAATCTCTTGTGCACATAAATTATCACAAGGTAAGAATAGAACAATCACTTGCTCAATTTGATGGGTGTTAAAATTCAATATGCTAAGACAGAAAATAGCAGCATTACATTCCATTTCACAATAATAGCATATACAGGATCACTGAAGAAACAACAAGCATAGCATAAACACAAGAGACAGAGATTTATCCTGGGAAACCCTCATGGGGTAGAAAACCCAGCAAAGCTTCCTCAATATAGATGACCAGCAATATACAAAGATGCAAACCCTGAGCATAAGCTCCTTCTCCTCCATAGCATACCTCTCCTCCACAAATGCGCCTTTCTCAAGTGAGTGAGTGTGTATAATGAGGAACACACCTCCTCTATTTATACACTACTCTGATATGTATTTTACACAAGTACATGTAGGCTCGTATTTAACCAATAGGTTAAATACCCCACTACAACTAACTGGGCCGACCCCTCTAGGGTGGTCTAATAACCCTTTGACCCACATAACACATACAGGGCCGACCCCTACTAGGGAAGTCTAATAACCCGAGTTACCACATTCCGACGGAGGAATAAACATCTCCGGATATACAATAAGATCTTCACGGAGGAATGAACCATCTCCGGAATAATAAAGTACAAATATAATATTCTTTGAAGTTACAATATCTCAACACTCCCCCTTAACGAGAAGGATATTATAACAACATCTGCACGAGCAAGGAGTCATCAACATCATACATGATACATCTATAAATCATTGGAAGCTTTCTTCAATTTGTCTTCATCAGTAACTCAAACAGTTACTGGTACATCAATGTCAACATCAATATCAGCATTACGATCATCAGCATCGTAATCACACGATCAGTAGCATCATCATCACACTATCAACAGCAGCACGATCAGCATCGTCATCATACGATCATCAGCATCGTCATCACACGATCATCAGCATCGTCATCACACGATCATCAGCATCGTCATCACACGATCATCAGCATCGTCATCATACGATCATCAGTATCGTCATCAGCATCGTCATCACACGATCATCAGCATCGTCATCAGCATCGTCATCATACGATCATCAGCATCATCACCGCACGATCATCAGCATCGTCATCATACGATCATCAGCATCGTCATCATACGATCATCAGCATCGTCATCACACGATCATCGGCATCGTCATCACACGATCATCAGCATCGTCATCATACGATCATCAGCATCGTCATCACATGATCATCGGCATCGTCAAGGAATGATGTAAACCAGTCATGTACCTTTTGAACCGAAGTCCAGGGACGATCCAGTCCTATCATTATCGAAGACATACATCTATGGCTCTTCTTTTGGACTTAAGTCCAGGAATGATCCAATCCCTTCATTCTCGAAGACATACGTCTACGGCTCTTCTTTCGGACTGAAGTCCAGGAATGATCCCAATCCCTTCATTATCAGAGACATACGTCTACGGCTCTTCTTTCAGACTGAAGTCCAGGAATGATCCCAATCCCTTCATTATCGGAGACATACGTCTACGGCTCTTCTTTCAGACCGAAGTCCAGGAATGATCCCAATCCCTTCATTATCGGAGACATACGTCTACGGCTCTTCTTTCGGACCGAAGTCCAGGAATTATCCCAATCCCTTCATTATCGGAGACATACGTCTACAGCTCTTCTTTCGGACCGAAGTCCAGGAATGATCCCAATCCCTTCATTATCGGAGACATACGTCTACGGCTCTTCTTTCGGACCGAAGTCCAGGAATGATCCCAATCCCTTCATTATCGGAGACATACGTCTACGGCTCTTCTTTCGGACCGAAGTCCAGGAATGATCCCAATCCCTTCATTATCGGAGACATACGTCTACGGCTCTTCTTTCGGACCAAAGTCCAGGAATGATCCCAATCCCTTCATTATCGGAGACATACGTCTACAGCTCTTCTTTCGGACCGAAGTCCAGGAATGATCCCAATCCCTTCATTATCGGAGACATACGTCTACGGCTCTTCTTTCGGACCGAAGTCCAGGAATGATCCCAATCCCTTCATTATCGAAGACCTCACGTCTACGGCTCTCTTTAGGACTGAAAGTCCAGGGATGATCCCAATCCCCTCAACTGTCCACTAAGGACTTCATTCTCGGAGACCTTACGTCTACGGCTCTCTTTAGGACTGAAAGTCCAGGGATGATCCCAATCCCCTCAACTGTCCACTAAGGACTTCATTCTCGGAGACCTCACGTCTACGGCTCTCTTTAGGACTGAAAGTCCAGGGATGATCCAATCCCCTCAAGTCCACCAAGGACTTCATTCTCGGAGACCTCACGTCTACGGCTCTCTTTAGGACTGAAAGTCCAGGGATGATCCAATCCCCTCAACTGTCCACTAAGGACTTCATTCTCGGAGACCTCACGTCTACGGCTCTCTTTAGGACTGAAAGTCCAGGGATGATCCAATCCCCTCAAGTCCGCCAAGGACTTCATTCTCGGAGACTTCACATCTACGGCTCTCTTTAGGACTGAAAGTCCAGGGATGATCCAATCCCTTTCTGTATTCTCATCTATACAAGAGCAGTTATCACATTAGCATGTATTCTCACCAATACATCAAAACATGTATACATCACACCAAAACATGTATACATCACAACTAGCATGTATTCTTACTAATACATCAAAACATGTATACATCACATCTAGCATGTATTCTTACTAATACATCTAACATCAAAACATGTATACATCACAACTAGCATGTATTCTTACTAATACACCAAAACATGTATACATCACACCAAAACATGTATACATCACAACTAGCATGTATTCTTACTAATACATCTAACATCAAAACATGTATACATCACAACTAGCATGTATTCTTACTAATACATCTAACATCAAAACATGTATACATCACAACTAGCATGTATTCTTACTAATACATCAAAACATGTATACATCACACCAAAACATGTATACATCTGGCATGTATTCTCACCAATACATCTATCATCAAAAGCATGTATAAGTAAAGCTAAGTATTCTAAGTATAAGAGTCCTAAATCTAAATATTTCTAAGTAACTGGGTGTAGAGAACAGGTTACCTCATCAACGACCTTGTTGTTTGATGAGACAATCTCATCAGTAGTGACTATACTACTCCCCCTTTCGAGGAGGGTCCTTTTGAACTACACCAAGCTTGTCTCGGAAGTATTCAAACTTCACTCGAGACAGAGGTTTGGTTGGTAACTTCTTCACTTGACGTAGAGGCTTGGTTAGTACAACGGTAACCTGTTACAAATTCAAACTTTTAGAGTTCCTTTCTGTGTCATATCTTGTTAGTTCCCTATGTTCTTTGACTTATCATGGAACACTAGATTCTATGTCATCTTGATACAACTCTAAATATCACATAGGATCTCAGTTGGTTCTATCTCTAAGTCAAACAATCCTAAAGCCAAACTTCTTCACAACTAGCAGAGCAAGCAGCCATATATTCCACTTGTGCTGAGAGCCACACTAGACTGCTTCAAGCTAAACCACGATATCATGGCTAATCCCAGACAATAACATCCTCTCGATGTGTTCTTCTTGTCTGATACACTTCCTGCCCAAACAGAATCTGAATAGCCATCTGAAGTCATGATCTTCAAGATAGCATAGATCAAATTCTATCGTGTCCTTTATGTGCCTCATCACATACTTTGCAACTATCAGGTAAACACATCTAGTTTCCACTAGATACTAACTCAAGGTGTTCATAACAAAGCATATATCTAACCTAGTATATGTTAGATATATCAAAGACCCAATAAATTGACTGTACAGAGTTATATCCACTAACTCTGATGAGTTATCCCCTAACAGCTTCAAGTTGGAATCCATAAGAGTGGCCATTCCAACACCTCAAGTCATATTTCTCATCATACTTTCCCTGGTTGAGAAATATTCCTTCTGAGCCTTGCCATACTTCCAGACCTAGGAAGTAAAGCATCAATTTGAGATCTTTCATTTTTCATTTCTGCATTGAATGATCTTCTGCATATCTATCTGTGCCATATCTCGTTAGATGGGTCTACTGATATGAGCCTCAATATCATTCGAACTCTGTGGTGAGTTCCTTCTTGCATCCATGTCATATGTGTATCATATTCAACCTTGTAGCAAAGGTTGAGATCCACATCACCCATGGTGATCATTAAGCTTATCAAATTATTATCGATCCTAGGTACCTATACAGAACCTGATTCATACTTCTTCTTTAATTACACCATACTTGGAGCAAACATCTTGTCGTGATTCTCTTCCCCTTTCTAAGAGAATATTCTAGCCATGAGCCTTCTATATTTTGTTTGATTTGTAAATCTTCTTGTTTGAACATCCACCACTTGTACGGTGTCCATCATTCTTCATGACCTTTCCTACAAATCAAAATTAAGTACATGATTAGTAATACTTCATAATCATCAAAAGATAACCCATTATGCATTAAGATATCATTTACATAGTGATGCAACTATTTTGACCAATACTTTGGCACAACACTTTCCCATATCTTGTATGCATACAGTGGCTATCTAGATGCCTTCCATCTCTACCAGAACATACTATCGAGAGTGTGCACAACTCTCAGCATGTCAGCAAAGAGGTTTCATTCTAGACAAGCAACAATGGAATGTTTGTCCAAACATATGCACATTAGTTGTATACTGTTCAATGCTCTATGAATGTTTACACTCAGCATTATATATTCTAGGAATACAAATATGCATGCAGGCAATATCATTACTATTTCAAATAGCAACTCAAATACTTATCTTTTATGTTTGTGTGGCTGCCTCCCGCTTGATCTTCTGTATGTCTTTTGAACTTCTATTCATTCTGTACCACTGTGCATGCTCAAGAGTCATCCTCATGATCTCATACACAAACATACACTCATTAGTATATTCTAAATGCTATCAAAACATTATAGTACTAAATAATCTTGAAAACGTATAGTCATGATTATAGTTAATAAACATTAGTATTCAAGATTTCAGGGAAGTCTTCTTTTACTCATGCATATCATTGATAAAAGATATAATATGCATAATCCCTTGATTACTAACTTTATGCATAAGCATAACCAATCATTCCAAGTATACTTATATAAGGGATCCTAACACAAGGTAAGATTCGTGGGAAACATACCTGGATTAGTATACCTACTTGGTTATGTACAACATACCTAAACAACCTCTTCAATGATTTAGAGATCCTGAGCTAGAACCTGCATGTCTCATAGGTTAAGCATAATATAACAAAGTCATACATACCTCGTAAGTAGAACAAAGATTATGGATGAGTCTTTGTCTTCATGTTTTCATGGTCATGGAGCTTGATTTGTCTTTTGTGATGTACCTGTATCTTGTTAGCAGACAACATCAACCTCACACAACACCATAATGCATAAGTACAATCATATAGCCCTAATCAAATCATTCACATGCATTCATATTGTCACTAGGGTGATAAGACAATTAATAACATTAATCAAGATTGTACTAATAACTAACAAGAAGACAAACACATTATGAACTTAATCAAGAATCAGATTTCAAGGCATACCTGAACCTCCTTAAGTCATACCTGTCGAGACTTTTTGTAGTCTTCTTATGTAAGGTCTTAGCCTCAACTCCCCCTGAAACTTGATCTGAAGCTTGATTAGTGTTTGCTAGCGAAACTCTAAAAATTCAATATTTGACTTTCACACTTCTGAATGGATGGAAGGATGTGTCTTGCTGAGCTGATCAAACTAGCATACTTCAGTTTTGAAATCTCCAAAGTTTGACCCCTCAAAATTGTCTTTGAAACTTCCGGATTCACTAGACGTGACCCTGAACTGGGGTTTGATGAAGCCCACTCTTCTACCCAATCAAAATGTATGATCCAAAGCTCTAAGCTTCTATTCTTCTGAGGAGCTTCCAGCCGTGGTCACAGATTTCAAAAATTCCCATTTTTACAGAAGCCCTAATTTTCCACTTTTCTGATCAAAGTCCCGAACTAGGGTCTAATCAAGCCCGGCCTTCTGCCCAACCAAAAATTCTGATCTTGGTCTCTAAATTTCTATTTTGATGAGTAGCATCCAGCCGTGGTCTCCGATTACAAAAATTCCAACTTTCTTCAAAGCCCTAAATTCCGGAAGCCATGAATGAAGGTACCAAAAAATAATTCTGTTTTGACAGAAATATGTACCTGATTGTTTCTGGTGTAAATCCGAAATTTTTGAGCCACAGGGTTTGAAAAGGTTTCCTGAGATAGCCTGACCTGTTATCTTTCCATCCTGACAGGTCTGACCTCAATTGGATTCTCTGAGAGAGAGTTATGCCAAATGTCGCAACGTGACCTGTTTTGGGATAAAACAGGAGAGCGAACTTGTACAGCGTTCCACGTGTCACTGTTTTACCTTCGGCCTCTGAAAAAGTTTTTTGATATAGCTCGGCCTGTTACCTTTCCATCCTGACAGGTCTGACCTCAATTGGATTCTCTGAGAGAGAGTTATGCCAAATGTCGCAACGTGACCTATTTATGGGATAATACAGGAGAGCGTACTTGTACGGAGTGCCACGTGTCACTGGTTCAACTTCGGCCTATGAAAAATTTTTCTGAGATAGTACAGACTGTGTAATACTTGTCACTTTTTACGAAATTTCATTTGGAGCTTCCTAGCCCAAGATATGACCTTTGTCCCAAGGTCACCTGATTTTGACTCAGATCTGGAAGAGGCAGAAACCCTATATTGTACAGGTCATAAATCACAAAGTACAACGAATTAGAGGTTGTCCTTTGGACACAAGGTACCTGGAGATTTAATATTCGTCCTGTAACAATTTCAGATCCGAAAACTTCGCCAAAACGGATTTATAGCGAAAGTGCTACGATGACTGGTTTTTGCTATATAAAACCCTAGCCTTCAAATTGTCGTAAGTAAAGCAAGTGTTGTTAGTGCCATACCTTGTCTTCCTTCAGGTTAGCTCTGATACCATGTTAAAATTCAATATGCTAAGACAGAAAATAGCAGCATTACATTCCATTTCACAATAATAGCATATACAGGATCACTGAAGAAACAACAAGCATAGCATAAACACAAGAGACAGAGATTTATCCTGGGAAACCCTCATGGGGTAGAAAACCCAGCAAAGCTTCCTCAATATAGATGACTAGCAATATACAAAGATGCAAACCCTGAGCATAAGCTCCTTCTGCTCCATAGCAGACCTCTCCTCCACAAATGCGCCTTTCTCAAGTGAGTGAGTGTGTATAATGAGGAACACACCTCCTCTATTTATACACTACTCTGATATGTATTTTACACAAGTACACGTAGGCTCGTATTTAACCAATAGGTTAAATACCCCACTACAACTAACTGGGCCGACCCCTCTAGGGTGGTCTAATAACCCTTTGACCCACATAACACATATAGGGCCGACCCCTACTAGGGAAGTCTAATAACCCGAGTTACCACATTCCGACGGAGGAATAAACATCTCCGGATATACAATAAGATCTTCACGGAGGAATGAACCATCTCCGGAATAATAAAGTACAAATATAATATTCTTTGAAGTTACAATATCTCAACAATGGGTAGATAAATAGCATGCCTAGTTCTTTTTGTCAGTTTATTTCAGTAAGTGAGCCACTTTCTCAGTTCCACTTTCTTGGGGAACATGAACATAAAAGTAGGGAAGTTGCCCCCTACAATAGTTAGAAGTGAGTTGACGATGCTGCCAAGTGTCAGTTTGCTCTCCACCACAGTCCATTCCCCCTAGTGGGTTAGTGAACACTCATTCAATAGTCTCCTTTGGATGTTTGTCTCCACTTTTATTTATTTACAATAAAATATTCAAAGTAATTAATTACAGTCATCCATGACCCCACTTGGTCAATAGTCATAAAAATTTACAATAAAAATAAAACATCATGTTTTCTCAATAACATAAAATGTCTAGAACTTGGGTACGTGACATGTGCTTCCTAAAGAACAGATCTTCAACAGTTTGTCTTCAATGAACTCCATGCTTCTCCATTGGAAACACACTTTGGGTTCCTCAAAATGTATGAGTAGGCACATTGTAACTTCTTTTGGTAGCGAATGAAAAGAACAAATCAACATATGGTGGATGAATGTGATCCCTACCAGTGAAACAAGGATGAAATGACACTCCTTCTAGGATTGCTCAAATCCTTTCCCATCCCTACATGGATTTGGACAGATATTTATATGGATTTCATTGAAGGGATCCCTAAATTTGGAGGGAAGACCGTTATTTTGGTTGTGGTTGATCACCTCTCCTGATATATACATTTGTGTGCCCTCATCTATCCCTATACATCCTCCTCAGTCACACAAATTTTCCTGGACTAGATCTTTCGTCTTCATGGAATCCCTTATTCCATTGTCTTGGATCGTGATGCAACTCTCAACAATCATTTTTGGACAGAACTATTTCGCCACACTAGCACCAAACTGAAGATGAGTTTAGGGTATCACCCACAAACAAATGGTCAGATTGAAATTATCAATAAATGTTTGGAAACTTACCTTCTTTGCTTCACCTGCGAACAACATGAGTGGGAAAAGTGGCTCCCTCTCGCTGAATGGTGGTAGAATACCTCCTACCACACTGCATATAAAATGAATCCATATGAAACAGTATATGGTTAGGCACCGCCTGTTCTTCTTCCACACACCCCCAGTAGTTCACCAGTTCAGGGATTTGACACGGTTCTTTGAAACCGCGATCAGATTCTTCGCATTTTGTAGGATAATCTTCACATGGAAAGAAATCGAATGAAACAACAAGCCGATCAACACTGTTCTAATCACACTTTTCAAGCATGTGATATGGTTTTCCTTCATATATAGCCTTACAAGCAATCCTACCTGAAACACAAAGGGCGTCATAAGCTCTCTCCAAATTTCTATGGGCCATAGAAGGTTCTTTAGAAGATTGGGTCCGTTGCTTATAAATTGGAACTTCCTCCTTCTTCTTGCATTCATCCAGTATTTCATGTCTCTTGTTTGAAGAAAGTTCTTGGCACTAACATTAGAGGAAAAACTATTTTACTAGAACTAGATAATGAAGGATCTGTCCTTTTGGAGCCAGAGGCCATCCTCAATAGGCGCACTCGTCATCTTCGCTCTCGATCTATAACATAGGTCTTAATTCAGTGGAAAGGAATGCAACCAGAGGATGCTACATGGGAACCACTCCTTTAGATTCAACAACAATTTCCACATCTAAATATTTGAGGACAAATATTTTTCTTAGGGGGAGGGGATGTTAGGAACCCGTGTCAACCCTTCTCTTTACATTGTTATTATATTGTTGTTGGACACATATGCTTTGTAATTCGTCCCGTAGTATTATATGTTGCATGGTATTTGTCCATAGTATTGGATGCATATGCTTTGTAAGTCGTTACGTTGTATTATATGTTCCATTGTATCGATCCATAGTATTTCCGCATAGACTTAATATATAAGTATGTGTTGAGGCTAATGAAGGCATCCATGAGTTATTTGTACTGAGCTTTCTCAAAGGATGTTTGCCCCTCAAAGTGGCATGCGATCAATAAAAATATTGTGTGTTCTAATACATCATGCATTTTCATCAATTAATTGTTCTAGGTTCCTCACAGAATGCTCATGTTATTTATTGATTACAGGAAGCTTAACAAGGTTACAGTGAAGAACAAGTACCCCTTGCCTCAAATTGATGATTTTTTTATCAAATGAGAGGGGAAAAGGTGTTCTCAAATATTGACTTGAGGTTTGGTTACCATCAAGTGAGAATAAATCAAGAAGACATTTAGAATACAAACTTTAGAACAAGGTATGGGAACTATGAGTTTTTGGTGGTGCCATTTGGTCTCAACAATGCACCGGCTATATTCATGTGTCTTATGAATAGTGTTTTCATCAAGTATTTGGAGAAGTTTGTTCTCGTATTTCTAGATGACATTCTTATCTGTTATAAGAATGAAGAAGAGCACGAAGAACAATTGAGAATGGATTTGCAATTGCTAAGGGAGCATAAGTTGTATGCAAATATAAGTAAATATGACTTTATAAAAATAAAATTCATTATTTGGGTCACATTATTTCAGAGGAAGGAATATCAGTGGATTCTGACAAGATTGAAGCCATCATGAATTGGCTAAATCTAAGAAATGTGACAGAAGTAAGATCTTTTATGCGTCTTTTTGGTTACTATAGGAGGTTCATTGAAGGATTCTCCAAGGTTGCACACCCAATCACTTATTTTCGAAAGAAGGGGATAAAGTTTGAGTGGATGCTAAAATGTGAATAAAGCTTCAAACTTTCAAAGAAGCTTCTCAAAGGGTCATAACAGAAGGAGGAGATGTTGAAAAAGAATCCATGGAAGAATATCAAGCTGAAGAGATTCCAAGGGAGTTGGATGAATTGATACAATAGCCTCTAGTCAATAGAAATGGGTAAACAGTTCAACTTACTGACTACCCTTCTCTAGAATTCACAAATCTTAGGATGTTGCAAACATCACCTTCAAGATCACCTTTAGCAGGTTTAGTAAAAGTAAACATAGATTTTAAAAATAGATACATAAATATAATATAAGGAAGTGTTAAAATTATAAATGACACGAGTAAGCAAATAAATACGTAGGGGAAGAGACTTCTCACACTAGCAGATCACAAAACTGGCACTTTGAAATGGTCTGTGGTAGAGCCTACTACCCCTACGTACTAGCCTTAGTGATAGGAAATATGATGAATACCAATTAGACTTCATCTAATTTGAAAAATTAGACAAAGTATATTTATATAGCACACCAGTGCCATGATATGTAAGGAGGTGGTACAACCTATCAAAGTACAAAATAATCTTAGGGTAGCATTGGAGAGGTTTGAGGAGCTTTGGAAGGTAGAAAATTTCACATTCAAAGAAAACCAAAACACTATCAAATATATGGAAAATAAAATAATGGATTTAATTGTTAATCCACCTGATGCATTCGATGCCAAGTATATTTCGAAGGAAAAAGATAATGAAATATCCCACCTAATGAAGTAATTGAATATGCCTGCAAATCAGCTAGTTCAAACTCCTAAACTGAGACAAGCTCAAGAAGAAAGTGAAAAAATATATGCTAACATGTTGCATTTGAAGTAGCTAGATGAAGAGAAAAAAAACAAATAAATGAGCTTAAATGGAAGATTGCCTCAAGGTTTACCTCCTAGTATACAATAAGTAGGGAAACCTATAGGAGAGACAGAGCAGATTCCAAGAGATCCTAATAAGTAGAATGAACATAAAGGGGTAATTGATGTGATGGATGAAAATTATCTAAGTTAGTAGCCTACTCTGGAGAAAGTTTACAAATATAGCAAAATCAAAGAGTATACCCTGTGGGATAATATATCCTATATGTTCATTAATGAGTGGGACCATTGTGAGGACATCCAAGATGAACTAGAAACCTATAAAGCAATCAAAGAAGAATTTAAAAGTGTGGAAATAGAGCTGGGAAATATTCCTAAGAGGGATGAGGAAATAATAGAATATTTGAATATAAAAATTTAAAAGATATCGAGAAGAGTTAGAGATTACAAACTGAACACAATTGAGTAAGGTAATTAGACAAATGGTAATGAAGAGGACCTTGTTGAAAAGAGCCGAGATCAATATGAAATCACTAGATCATGATATAAAGTATTTTAAAAGCATGTTTGATAGTCATAGAATTAGGATTACCACATCCATGAGATGGGAATATATAAATTGTCCCCAAAGAAGAATATAAGGCTACATTGACACAAAAAAGAAATGAGATGCCTCAAGATGATGCATTAGAAGGAGTAATAACTAGATATCACACTATTTACAGGTTAAAACCTCGGTTTTAGATATGGGTTCATTTGAAGAGGCTATTAAAGGAGATCGGCCCTATATCATATGAGAAAAATACTAATTCTTGAATAACCCTAAATTCATTTAAGGCCCATCAAATTCCATTGGGAAAGGATTGGCATGCAATGTCAAAATATCCCTAAATAATATTTCCATCTCAAAGGAAAGCCACATGGAATACGTACAATGTTCCACAAGGACAACCAATTGGACAACATTTGTCTATAGTGCTAGGTCAATATATGGGCTAGCCAACTCCTTTGGTTTTTATGCCACCTGGAGGATAGATAAATGTGAAGATGTTGCACCAAATGAGGGCACAAAGAAGAATACCCCCATCTAATCAACCAGCAAGTCAAACTTTTGGGAAGTCAGTTATACAACAAAATGTATACTTGAGAGGGAGGGCAAAGAATACAAAGAATACAAGAGCTAGAAATAAAAGCGCAAGTAAGAAGAATTAAAAAGTAAAAGGATACTAGTGAGTTAGAAAGTCAAAAGTGAAAGGGACAAATTTACAAGTTTGTTGCAAATTAGTTAAACTCAGCAAGATTTGGCTACTCATTAAGACGTATATAATGTAATCCAAGTGCATATCTAAAGGATAGCAATTTTTAGAGGGACTTTATTAGTTTTTGAGTAGATGAACTATTTTGTAATGTACATTTTTATCTGAGATTAAGCTTGTAGAGAGATAAAGAGATTTTTTTCCTCTGTATTATGTCTATCCTCTTTGTTATCATACTCTTACATCATTGTCCATGTATACTCTCATGAGATGTCAATAAAGTTATGAGTAAAAGATTCAACTCCATATTCTGTCAGCAATATGATATATTGATGAATGTTAGAATTGATTATAGGGATTTCAAATATTTTGACCTCTCGTCTAGTTTCAAATCTCTTATTAGATACAGCAATGTTTGAATCTTTCTTTTATTATTGTTTCTATGAATTTCTTGTTTCCTAAAAATCCATAAGTAAGCTCATGATTTTCAAATTTACATTTTTTAACAAACTATTGAATTCTTTAATTCAAAGATTATTACATTTACGATTTTATTAGGTTCAAAGGGATTCGTCCAATAGGTGCCTCTTATGCCTATTTTTGTCTCCAACTGCTAAACCTCACCCTCACTATCAACTAAAGTACTGTTACACTCTACAAAATTCCTCTACAATCATTTTAAATCGTCGTAATTGTTCATAAATATTTACTTACAAGAGGATTTCAAGAAATATCATTTTTAAATAAAATTCCATAGACTTAGCTCAAAAATCTATAAAAGTTGAGTTCTTCCTTGCTTGGCGTGTACTATAATTAAATCTAGTACATCTCAGAGAACTAACAATAAGATGCATACATTGATGTACAATAAATCGCAATAATATGAAGAAAGGTAGATAAGATCCCTTACATGTTCCTACAAGACCATGGGAGAGAATATCCATGGATTTTGTGGGTGGTATTCCAACCATTAGCAAGGGACATGACTATTTATTTTTTGTCGTTGACAAATTCAACAAGATGAGCATTTTTCAGACAAGCCTAGGTGCACTTTGGGATACCAAGGAGCATCAACTTAGACAGGGACACTATATTTCTCAATTCCTTTTGGACTACTCACTGGGATAAGATGGACACTAAATTGAAGAGATCCACAACATTCCATCCATGGACGGATGGGCCCAAATAAAAGTAGTCAATAGGAATTTGGTACAAATTTTGAGGGGTTACAATCAGAATCATCCAAAGACTTGGGATGAAAATGCAATCTACATCCAGCTATCTTATAATAGAGCAGTCCACACTTCCATTGGAAAGTCCTCTTTTGAAACTTGTTTTGGATACCTTCCACCTTCACCTCTAGATGTTGTTTATGGACAACGAGGGAGAGTGATGGAAATAAACATCAATGAAGCATTAAGAGCCAAAAAAATTAGTGATAAGATTAGGAAAACCCATTTACAAGTACACAAGACATTGAATAAGTCACAGGAAAAGTACAAGGAAATACACGACCAACACATGGTTATGAAAACATTGAAGGTGGGATACAGAGTATGGTTTCACTTGAATAAGGAAAGGCCGCAAGCTCCTAGTAGGAATATCAATGCATTATGGTATGGTCCTTTTGAAGTATTGGAGAAGGTAGGATATAATGTCCACATACTTAGTATAACCCCATATATCCACATTTACTCAATAGTGAATGTGGTAAATATAAAACTCTATGAACCTTCCATGCTGGACCAAGAACCTAAGCAGGTCTTACCCTCTGTAGAAGAATTAGAACCAAAGGCTTAGGAAAAGTTATCAGAAGACAAAGTTTCCTAGAGGAGATCCAAAACAACCAAGTGAGGATAGTATGAACTCTGGCGGGTGGGGTTGAAAGGAAAACTTCTAAGCAGGGACAAATGGTACTCCAATTAGGAGGAAAAATTTCCTCACCTCATTTCTATAAAATATTTCTAACACCAAAATCCTCCCAAAATGCATAGGAGCAAACCAAAATGGATTAATATATATTTTTTCATCTATTTTGGTTCTTTTGGGGTCAAAAGATTTGATGAATTGGATTGTAGGACCCATTTAAATCCAGGTGTCACTTTACAAATTTGGGGTCTAAAACCTTTCAAAGCTTATTTGAAGGTCAAAATGATGTTTCCTGGGGTCATAAATCCCATTGCTTATCAATATCCCTTCATGTGATTCTATGCTCCAAATATTTCAAATAATCCAAGAATCATCTCAAATAAAGTCGATATAAATAAGTTATGTCTTCTATAACTTGACCTATCTAGTTGACCACCATGGTAATTAGAGGATTCAACTTCAGCTATAATTTCTCACACATGTGGATCTAATCATTTGCAGAATTTCAAGAATGTTCTAGATGTTCCAAAACCCTAACCCTAACCGAGAGTTTGGGCATGCAAAAACTCTAAAATTAACTGTAGATGGAAATTAGGCTATCTTAAATACTAAGTTAGCTTTAGGAGAAGCTGGGGTTCAATTATTTTGATGTTATTCTATTGTTCCATATTGGAGCAACCAAACAAGAGTGGAAATTAGAGTAGAACAAGGGAGATAGGAGATCCTATAGTATCCATTATGGATGCTGTAACTCCATAGAGAGTACATTTTCCTCTGTATTTGCATATTTATTTGAAGAGAAAGGAATAATCCTCATTTGTTGATGGGTTTTTCGCCATATTCATTTTTCCCAAGGAAAATCTTGTGTTATTTCCATGGTTTTTTTTCTTTGCTCTAGTTATATTTCTTATAGTTCCAACTATTTACCATTCTGTAAGATCCATTGTGATGAACGGTTCTAGTTGAATAGATGTGACAATTTACAAATCACATTTCCCAAAACACTTAAATATTTTAATGCTCATTGGAAGGTAATTAGGCCATTATAATGGTGGTTATTCGATTCTCTACAAGAAAGAATCTAATTGGGCCTCTTAAGTTGTTTGGTTTAACCCATGTTGTTTGCACAAGGAACTTGGATAGCTCTTATACTAGGTCAACAGACGGTGAATGAAAGGAAGAACAAAAAATAAATGTTATAAGTAGCATAAATAAAGTTGACTTTGGGATGAAGTTCGTTGAAGTGGGGGAGTATGTAATGGCATATGATATATAATTAATTATATGAAAACAATTAAATAAGATAACATATAATAATAGAATAGAATAATATATAATAGAATAAATAAAAAATAAAAAATATATAACAAATAAATAAATAAAGTATAAGAGAATTATAAAATTGGACAAAAAGTAATTTTATGAAAAGATAAATAATGAAAATCTAACTAAATATGCATGCTATGCATGGGATTTTTTATAGATATAACAATTTATAATAATATCTATAATGGATATTAGGAAAGGGTAAATGATCTTATATTTATACTTAAATAAAGAATTGGTTCTTGAGAAGTTCTTGGAGCTTGGGCTTTAGAAGAAAAAAATATATGATTTCGAATTTGTTTATTAACTCAGGGTTCAAAAGATCTCAATTGCATTGACTGAGGGATTGTTTAGCAAGAGATTCACCCCCCACATGTTTCCTAATTAATTACAGTAGATGGGAAAGATAAGCGATAGATTAACGGTTCTATATTCACCTTAACCATAAGTTAATTTCTCGCAAACATTTCAAGTATGTGTAATATGGATATCTTTTTCCTTGATATGAGGAACATTAATATAAGGCATTCCTATTTAGAATCAATGAAGCAAGTGAATTAAAACATTGCTAGCATAACTTATTTCGATTGTCCTTGTTATGTATGGCGACCTAAGTTAGAAACCCGCATGGTAGATGAGAGGAGACATTTAAAAAAAATAGTCATGTTAGGGGTTGGTGTGGCCCAATCGGGGGGAATCCCCAAGTTATTTTGAAGTCTTGGATTCCATGTATTGTAGTCTCTTATACCATGGGCTAGTCCAACAAGTCACAACAAAACTAGAAAGCACAAACAAATGAAACAAGTGAAGACTACAACTCCATATCAATTGTTTGCATGCTTAAAGATATGTGGTTGCACTTTTCCTAGAATAAAATCATGAGCCTTGAGGCTATTCTGAATAAAAAATATGGCCAATTGCATATGTTTTGTATAAGAACCATGGCCACATCTCAAAATCCCCAAACCATGGAAAAAATATAAAGAAACACAAAAGTCATGAGTCTAGATCATGCATGGATAACATTTCTAAGACATCCATGCACTATTAACCTTGTCACTGAAGAATTTTGATAAACCTATGTAACAAAAAAAAATACCAAATAAAACTTAAAACACAACAATTAACAATTAACATTCCTAAGAGTTTCTCTATTGTCTTTCTCAATGTATTATCTTTTATTTTACAATACAATATTATAACATCCAACTAGTGTAATATAGGGTATAAAAAAACAAATGTAGCTAACATGTAATGCATCTATGGCTAAGAGAAATAACAAAGTTTGGTAATACAAATGAGAGAAAAAGGAAAATTCTAACACCATAGTTAGAAAAGAATTATGCCAAGAATTTTTATCTTTCCCACAAAGTTGAAAAGGATTAAGTATTGGGAGCACTTTTCTATCATAAAATGAACATCATGGAATAAAACTTGCTAGTCACATAGTCTAAGTTGTAACATAGTCTTCTACATCATGAAATAACTGGAAACCATATAAACCTTAATAACCTACAAGGTGTTAAAAAAATCCATGTTCCAAATTAGATGTATTAGTATGAAAAATATAAGTAAGAAATCAAGAAACAAACACAATAATACTTTATATGATACAATGTTTCAACTCACATGCACAAGGAGAGATAGCATAAATATCAATAGTCTATAAACAAACCCATATCTAAAATAGTTTTGAAAATTAGATAATAGTCCCTTCTTCATTAACATATGAAATAAGTTTGCAATACTAAGAAAAATACCCTTTTCTTAAATAACTTTTAACATGGAAATTGATAATGAAATAGAAAAGAACAACCACAATCCAAAGGAGAAATCACTAGTGTGATAGAGATGTGTATCAATGGAGGAAAACATAACTCAATGCCTTTTACAAACCTTAACTACTTCTATAAAACAGCTAAACTAGATTTACATTTTCGAAACAACTCTAATAATAATAGTAAAAACATTTAAATCATTGAGCTTAAGGGTGACATGATATATCACTTGATTCAAAAGGAAACAAAACATGGTAAAGTGAGTGATTTTGCCTCTAGGAGGTAAATCCTTATGTTGAAGGGTCAATGAGGTAATTTCACTAGGTTCAAAGTCTTGTTAGCCTCCCAACCTATTGTTGAAAAATTAGGACATGGATACTATGGATATAATAGGTTGCCAATCCATAATTAACTAGGATACTCCATTGAGAGATCAATTGAGTGGTCAAGTAAGAGACAAATTAGATGACCAACTAATGTTTTAACTAGTTCTGCAATGATTTGACCCCAGGGGGTATATATGGGAATATATGTATATGAAATGACCCCAAAGGGGTATATATATGGGAATATGTGCATATGAAATAACCCTAAGGGGGAATATATGGGGTAATTGTATATATAATAAGGTCTTCCTAATATAGGAACCACAACTTCTAAACTTCAAGCACCATGAAAATGATCTCCTCAATTTTAGACATTTGAGTTGTAGTTTAGGCACCATTAGTTAGCTTTACACCACAATGATGGCTCTAAGGGAATTAACTATGCCCAAGAAAAATAGGTCCTTTCTCCTTAAAATAAGGTTTTAGTACTAAAGGTTTCCTTTTGGAATATGTCAAGGTAAGCGAATTCTACATAGTTATCATTTTATATTAAGAAAATAACCTCTCCATTAGCATAAGTACATTGTAAACATCAACATATACCTCTAAAAAAATAAAAATAAAAAAATTCTCTTTTCTTAGATGTGTTTTATAGCAAGGATGCTTTGTTTTTAACTTTGGACTGAATTTCAATTCCATATTCTTATCAATGTTTTGAAAGTGGATTATGTTAAGACTCTAACATCACCAAACATAGTCTTAACACTTGACATTGTAATTCAAAACTTCAAAATATTTAATAATTTTGAAATAACATATAATTAACATTAAAATAATATACTAAAATAGTGTTCCAAAATTGTGAGAATTTTCTTCAAACACTTCCGTCTATCATTACATGGTTATGATGTTTTGTACTAACGATAAAGTAATAGAATGAACCCTACAACCACAACCATATACCTAATAAAATTATAAATCATTCTCACAATAAAACTAAACTACTTATTAATAACATCAAAAATTATTATCATAATAAAACTAAACTAAATATTAATAACCATAAAAGTCCCTCAAACATAGTATTTGAAAGCTACTACAACCTCCTAAAAACATTAAAAATGCTATTAGCAGTTCTTGCCATTCTCATTGTATCCAAAATCAATTTATTTTAATCAAATATGTACCCTCCATCAATTTTTGAAAAATTACACCTTCCATAACTTTAAAAAAATGCAACTGAGTTTCACTGCAACTAAACTCAAAAAATATTGATATTTAAAATTCTACTAAATAAAAACAACACGTCAATCAGGGAGGAAACAACACGTCAATCGTAAGTTCCATTCTGAGCGATGAGGAAATCAGGGAGGAATTTGAAGCCCTTGTGCCTGACCCCCGACAATACTAGGAGAAGAAACACTCTCTACTAGAAGACTTTGGACCTGCATTGGTCGCACAAGCTCATTCTGGGTAAACCTCTCACTGATCGCAATGAGGCGCAGGTTGAAATTATGATGCAGCTCGACGTCCAGGACATGCTCAAGCATGTGCTCTTCAACCAGCAACAATTCGCCCGCAAATTTAGCATTACTCTGGCCAAAGATCTGACTACTCAACGTGAACAGAAGGAGTACCACAACAATTAATGAGTACTGTCAATGCTCGTTTTCTTGCTTCTCTTTTGGTTTATGCAGTCATTTTGTTTAGGAACAGTTCTTTGTTAAACTCACTATAGCACTACTAGGTTTATCATGTCACTTATCTTTGTTTCTAAGATACATTTCCAAACAATTTATGGGTCTGTTTTCTCCTTGGTGAGAGGACCGAGCTCATCCATGACTCTATATATTTTGATTTCACTAATATAAGGACCTACATATAGCTTATATAAAAAAAAAATCCTATGAATAATAAAAATTCCAACCTAGAACCCTACTTGGAAACCTACTAAATTTTATAGCAAACAAAGTAAAAGAACAACCCATAAATCAGCTTGGAAGTCCCATTAATATAGCATATAAAAGTTATTAACACCTCCTAATAACATTAAAATTCTATTAGTAGTTCTTACCATACTCGGTCTAAAATCATTTTTTTTAATCAAATGCTTCCCATCAACTTTTAAAAAAGTGCACCCTCAACTTTTAAAACAATGCAAGTGAGTTTCAGTGCAATGAAATTCTAAAAATTTTGACATTTAAGATCCTACTTAATCATAAAACTCCCAACTTAAAACAAAGTGCAACTGAGTTTCACTACAACTAAACTCTAAAAATCTTGATATTTAAAATTCTACTAAATCATAAAACATCCAATCCAAAACAAACTGCAGTATAGTTTCACTACAACTAAACTCTAAAAATCTTGACATTTAAAATCCTATTAAATAATAAAAAAATCCAACCTTTAACCCTACTTGGAAACCTACGCAAAGTAAAAGAACAACCCAACTTGGAAGTCCCATAAATATACCATATAAAAGTTATTAACACCCCCTAATAACAATAAAATGCCTCTTAATAACATTAAAATGCTATTAGTAGTTATTACCATGCTCAGTGTGTCAAAAATCAATCTTTTTTAATCACATGTACATTCCCATCAACTTTTAAAATACTGCACCCTCTGTAACTTTTAAAACACTGCAACTGAGTTTCACTGCAATGAAACTCTAAAATTATGGCATTTAAGATCTACTTAATCATAAAACTGGCATCTTAAAACAAACTGCAACTGAGTTTCACTGCAACTAAACTCTAAAAATCTTGACATTTAAAATACTCCTTAATCATGAAAATTCCAACATAGAACCTTACTTGAAAACCTACTTATTAATTTTATAACAGACAGTAAAAAACAACCCATCAATCAGCTTGGACACCAGCAAAATTTTAAAACAAGCAAAGGAATGAAACAGAACGTCAATCGGCCTGGAAACCTGCAAATACCCAGCTTGGAAACCTGCAAAAATTTTAAAACAAACAAAGGAATTCAACATCACGTTAATAACTAAGAGGTTAAAGCTACATTTTCTATTTGGAAAAAAGAAGTGAAGAGCACTACCTAAGGCCACCAAACGTTGTTGGAATCAAAGGCTGACACAAAGATTTCAGGACAGTACAAAGAACTATTTCGTAAAGCAATGAGCCCAGGTAAGGTGATCCTTCGTCTCAATCTTTGCTCTGGATGGCATATTGATATTTGCAAATTCGTGCTATCAAACGTCACTGTCCATCCAGTGTTGTTTGCTCCCACCGGATAATAGATAGAGCCTCTGTGTCCTCCCGTCGGCCACCATATCTCAAGCCGTTCACTCCATTCCGCAGTGCTTTGCCCTTCTTTCAAACTCATGTAAATACGCTCCTCTGTCGGAAAGTCTACTATCAACACGACGTCACCATCACATCCACCTAATTCAACATTTTTTATGAGACTTTGGCAACGCTCAGGCAGTCTAATTTGGGTTCAACGTTTCTCTGCAATAATGTATGCTACTACGTGACCAGCGCATTGCCAATGCGTAACCCAGTAAAACTTTCCGTTAGAAAAGATACCCTTGCCTCTAGGGTGAAATATGGGCGGGACTGTCATGGAAACCCTAGTCCATGCATTTGTTTCTGAATCATAAATCTCCATCACAATGGTATCTCCGCTAGTCGCTCACCGTCGATAATAATGTCACCCAGCAACAGAGCGAATCGCCTCCTTGAAACATCAACATCCATTCCAATGAAATCCCATTTACGGAGATGGCGAGGATAAGGAAGCTGTCAGTTCTGACTCAATGGGGGCACCTACCCCTTTTTGTTGAACAACAGTAAATATCCATGTGTGAAATTTTTTTCGGGTTATGCGCACGCTAGGGTTTATCAGCTCACCCTTCGGCTCTCTTTACTGATCACGGCGGACATTGGACTGCACTTCTTGGCGGCTTCCATGGATGCTCCTCCGGGAGGGGCTCCTGGCCCTTCCCGTACGTCCCCACAACCCAAACCGACTCTCAATACTTCACCCATTCAAGAATCTATTCGGATTGGATCCTCGGACGTCCCTCTTGGAAATGGCGGCAACAGACAAAAAGATCCGCAGACTTCTCAAAATACTGCAACAGCAAAAAACAACTCGAAATGCATAGCCAAAACCATAGAACGGCCAACTCTCTGCCTTCGAGCAGAACGGATTAATGCCTGAGCTTAATATATGAAAGATCATGCCCTCATAGGCAAGTTCATGGGATTCTAGCCCACAGAACAGGCTCTTAGAGGATGGATCATAGCAAAATGGAAACCTAAAGCACATTTTGACCTGCACCTCCGCTCCAAGGGATTCTTCACCACCATCTTTGAAAGGCTCGACGATAAAGCCAGAGTGGAAGAAGGCGGCCCCTAATTTTTCAACTCAGCCAGTCTTTATCTAAAGAATTGGACAGAAAGATTCAGTCCTGAAAAGGAAGATTTCACCTGGGCTCTGGTCTGGATCCGATTGTACTCACTCCCTCAAAAATATTGGGATGAAGACACCCTCCGGGATATTGGCAACTCACTGGGAAGCTTTGTCAAAGTTGCAGAACAAACCAAATACAACAGGTACACCTCCTATGTTAGAATCTGTGTTTACATGCATATAGCCAAAGCCCTACCACACTCCATGAGCCTCATGCATGATGACTATGAATGGATACAACCCCTAGACTATGAGCACATACCATTCCGCTGTAGACGATGTCATGAACACGGGCATCTATACTGTGACTCCCCTTTAGGTCAAACGACCATGGACACAAACAAAGATGAAGATGGATTCCAGAGAATTGGCCGCAGGAAAAAACATCACCGTAAACCCCCGCAAGAAGGAAAAAAACCAATTATACCTCACACCAACAACATATTTGATGCCCTCATTGATCAGCCAGAAGATCTCATGGAAGAACCTGAAAAGATGGAAATAGCTGCCGAAAAGCCCACAAATCTAGGTAATACAACTGAGATCCACATTGACTCCGAAACCCTTCAGGGAGAAACCTGTATTCTCCAGGAAAACGCTCCAAAATCTTCAACTCAGGAAGCAGCCAAAACACAGGAAATAGGGGACCCCATCTATGCTGAAGCACCCATAGATGAGTCCATGATGGATCTAGAAATAGGAGATCTAGATATTTTGGGCATGGAAGATGCATGTTCAAAAAAAGCCTTCAACTCCATTTCGCCCAAACAAATCCAACTCCTGTCAAAAGTTCTCAAAAAAGTCAAAAACAACAAACTTGGAATACTTAATCTACCACAAAAAGACAAACAGAAGCTCCAAAGGGACAACAAGAAAAGAGGCAGAAAAACAGATCTGCAGAGAATCAGTTAGCTTGGCACAAGACTAATCGAGTCTGGGCAATACACCCAACTCACGGAATTCTTCCCTACTTTCAATTCCGGTTCTCAATGCAGCTAATCTCTTGGAATGTAAGAGGTCTGAATGGTGCCTCCAAACACCGTATGTTGAAAAGGAAAATCATGCAAGACAAGCCTACCATAATATTTCTTCAAGAAACCAAATGTATTGATGATACTCTCCAAGAGCTCTTCCAAAAAAACATATGGAGAGGATGTCAAACCATGGCAATCGATGCTAAAGGTTCCTCCGGTGGCCTAGCAATAGCTTGGAACCCATCACAAATCCAGCTCATTGATTTCGTTGCCACAACCCATTCCCTCTCTGCCTCATTTCATATGGAAGGCATTGACATCTCTGGTTTCCTCATGAACGTTTATGGACCTCAAACCCCTTTTCTAAAGACCCAACTTCTCAATCATTTAACCTGGTTCTCCCAACTTCACTCGAGGGAAATGCTCATCATCGGCGGGGATTTCAACATGATTACCTCTCTACAGGAAAAAAAAGGAGGAAGACGCCTCTTATCCAAGGAAGACACCAGCTTCAAAGATTGTATTGAGGATTGCAACCTTATTGATATCCTTCTCTCAGAAGGCTTCATGACCTGGAACAACAAAAGAGGAGGAAGCAATCAAATCTCTTCTAGGCTCGATCGCTTCCTCATCACCCAGAAAATCATCGAAGCTCCAGGCAACATCTCGGCCGCCGTCCTCCCATCCGCAGGCTCTGATCATTGGCCCATCTCACTCTCATGGAAAAACTCAAGTAATCTCAAATTTCGTCCATTCAAAGTTGAAAATTTTTGGCTAACCCGTCCCACTTTCTTGGATATGGTAAGCACTTGGTGGACTAACACCAGAGTAGAAGGGCATTCCAAAATGGCAATAATGCACCAAAAACTCAAACTTCTGAGGGCTAAGCTAAAGATTTGGAATCACACATCCTTTGGAAACATTTTCAAAGAAAAAAGCTCTTTGGAACAAAAATTTCATAGACAATTGGATGACCGCTGCAATCAGGAGCAAATTCTTTGGAAACAAAAATCTCGCAATAACTGGCTGAAGGAGGGTGAAAAAAATACTGCCTTCTTCCACAGGACTGCGATTCAGCACAGAATGACTAACCATATCTCATCCATCAAAGATGAACAAGGCGATCTCCTCAGAAACCAAAATGACATTGAACAGGAGCTCACTACTCACTTCAACAACCTTCTCACGGAAGATATTCCCAACAGGGAGGAGACAATTAATAAAGTCACGAGCCATATCCCCAAGCTAGTGACTACGGAGCACAACGCCTCTCTTATGCAAGTTTTCACTCTTCAGGAAATTGAAGCCGTGGTAATGCAGATGGCGGAAGGCAAGTCCCCAGGACCGGATGGATTCACTATCAATTTCTTCAAGCATTGCTAGAACTTTCTTAAATAAGATATTCTGGAACTGGTGGACGAATCTAGAAGAAAACGCTGGGTCCTTCCAGCCTTGAATGCTACTTTCCTCACTTTGATACCCAAAGAAGTGGGAACTACCTATCCTGGTAAGTTCCGACCAATTTCTCTTAGTAATGTCATTTATAAAATCATAACTAAAGCGATTGCCAACAGGCTAAAAACCCTGCTTCCAATCCTCATATCTCTGGAGCAAACTGGATATGTTGAAGGCCGTCAAATCCTAGATGGGATCATCCTTGCCCACGAAGTGATCCACTCCCTAAAAATAGCCAAAACCCCTGGTATGCTTTTTAAACTTGACCTCTCCAAAGCCTTCGAGAAGCTCAACTGGGTTTTTATTCAAAAAATGCTTCAAGCTTATGGCTTCAACAATGAGTGGATACAATGGATTCTCACCCTCACCTCCTTTGCTTTTTTCTTTGCTTTGGTCAACGGATTTTCGGCCCCCACCTTCTCTCCCTCCAGAGGCATTCTCAAGGAGATCCCCTCTCAACCTTCCTCTTCATCCTCATGATGGAAGGCCTAAGACACATGCTTAAAACCTTGGTCACAAACAACAACCTCAAGGGACTCACTCCGCATGGCTGCCAACCTATTACTCACCAACAATTTGTTGATGACAACCTCCTCTTTGGTCACCCTTCTGTGCAGGAAGCTCACACCCTAAAAAGAGCCCTAAATACCTTCTCAGCGGCCTCAGGCACCGCCATCAACCTTGAAAAATCTCAGATCTTCTTTTTTAATACCAACGCTGTAACTCAAAGGAACATCGTGCGCATCCTTGGCTTCCAATTCTCTAATCTTTCGTCCAAATATCTGGGGGCTCTGCTCTTCGAAACTGCTATCAAACACTCCTCCTAGAGAGAACTCCTTGACAAATTTGAAGCAAGAATATCCTCTTGGACCTTCAGAACCTTAAATGTTCCTAGTCATCTAATCATGCTTAAAGCTATCTTGCAATCTATGCCCCTCTATCTCTTTTCAGTCCTAGCTGCTCCCAAATAAGTCATCAAATCTGTGAAGAAGATGCAACACTCTTTCCTTTGGGGAGGTAATCATGACAACCATAAATGGGCCCTTGTCAGCTGGAAAACACTTTGCAAGCCTAAATTTGCTGGAGGTCTAGCTCTCAGAGACCCAGAAATCAATAATCACGTTCTCTCAGCTAAAATCTGGTGGAATTGGGTAATGGCGAACATCGCTCCGTGGATCCAACTCTAGAACATTAAATATGCTAAAGACTGGGTCCCCTAGTAGAGAATCCGTTACAATATGGACCCTCTGGGCTCACTCATTTGGCGTGAAGCAAATAACCAATGAGCCCTTGTACAGTAGCATAGCTTCTGGGAAGTGCATACAGGAGACCAAGCTCTCTTTTGGTATGATTCCTGGCAACAAAGGCCCAACCTCCACTCACTCACTGCACACCTGGACCTGACACCTCACATAAAAGATCATATCAATTCTACCATCAAAGACTATTGGCTACAAGAGAGTCATTATGGCAATTGAATCTGGAAAGATCCTCACACTTGGGACCCACCAATACCCCTCATCAGTGAGGAGACCATTCGAACTGAACTGCAAACCCGACATTAGAAGATCAATGAAAAACATGATATTCTTAGATGGGGTTATTCCACCAAAGGGACCTTCACAATCAAGGAATCCTATCAGGTCAGAACACAGGACAATAATAACCCTGTGAATCCAATCTGGAAAAAAATATGGAGCTCGAACTTATGGCCAAAAGTTGCCACCTTTCTATGGCTCCTCACCCATCGTAAAATCCTTACGTGGGAGAATCTGCTCAAAAGAGGATTTCAAGGACCATCTTGGTGCATAATGTGCAACTCTCACGCTGAAGATATGGATCACCTCCTGGATTCCTGTGAAATGGCGGACAAGTTTTGGATGCTTATAGCTATCATATTTCAACATACCAATAGAACACAAGGAGACATTGTCAACACCATCTCCATTTGGGACCGCCACCCCTTCCAAAGCAATCTGCTCAACCGTATCTGGGAACTCACCCCAGGCTTGGTCACCTGGAATCTATGGAAGGAAATAAATCGAAGAATCTTTGAAGGAAAACACAAAAATTTATTAGAAACCTGGCTCAGCTTCAAAACCAACCTCCAACAAACTATTGGCATCTCGAGATGGAATACTGCATATCTCCCAGCTATGCTAGAGGAAAAAATGATCTTGATCAAATGGGAACTTAATTTCCCTACCCCAACTCACCCTCATCCTCCGGCTGTACCCAAAATCTCCAGCCCAGGCTTCTGGAGCAGACCTCCCACTAACTTCTACAAACTGAATTTTGATGGAGCTTCAAAAGGAAACCCGGGAGCGGCCGGATTTGGTGGAGTTTTCAGGGATCATTCAGGAACCATCCAATGCATTTTCCATGGTTCTTTAGGATATGACACAAACAATGCAGCCGAACTTTCAGGGTTGGTCGAAGGAATTAAAATTGCTATTGGGAATAACTACACACCCCTGGTAATTGAAGGGGACTCTCAAATCATAATCACCTTGGCAAGAAAAATCTTTCATGGCACTTTGGTTAAGAAAATATCCCCCAGTTGGAGATTAGAACAACACCTCCAAGAGCTCTCAAAACTTTTGATAGGAATTAGAACCATCTCATTCCAACATGTAAAATGTAAATCCAACTCGGTAGCTAACATTCTAGCCAACAAAGGTGTAGAAGAAAGCTCCCTATCCACCATTGACACTGCAGCCACAATGGATGACAGAGAGTTGCACCAAAGGTGTCAAGAAACTGCAAAAAACAACCTGTACATCCGGGATGCGGGTGATCACACTGCACCATCCTCGGTCATCGCTCCAATAGAGATAACACCACCACACCACCCCGTACGCGACGACAGAGCTTGCATGCAAAAGCGGGTTTTGGCTACGTGTGAAGGACAGGGCAGCCACCTAGACAAGCCATCTCCCCCAGCTCCAGTTCCTAGGCTGGCCTCCATTCGAGACGACGCTTAAATACTAAGCACTATCCCATCCCAGCAGGCTGTTTCACATGCTCAAAATGACTCTGCTCACATGGCTTGGTGGGTGGCATTAATGCCGGATCGGTTCCCTACATCCTCTAACCCCTGTTGGTTTCACTTCACCATTACTCTGTCCCATGTGAAGCTCCTCCCTCCCAGACGCCACCTCTGGGATATGAAAAGCCCTGTCCATCCTCCTGCATTCACTCCACACTTCCGGTTTTCAACGCCTGCGTCTTCTGCTGAAAGCTCGGCCCCTGTGCAACACTCCTACAAATTCTCCAACAAATCCATGAAGCGCACAAAGGGCACTTCCAGGCGTGGCTCCACGCAAAGCACTGGAAAATCTGCATCGTCCGAAAAGGAAATCCCTGCAAACATTGGGTACAAGGATAATGTTTCGATGTTGGTCCGGCGCTTGGTGGATGACTGGGAATCACGAAATGTGGCTAAAATCCTTGCATTTGGCAGCCCGGGCAGTCAGGTGAATCACTACTGGTTACTCAAGAACCTGATTGGCACGCTGGTAGAAGAAATGTTGACCCATTGCAATTTGAAAAAGATGTCCATCATGGACACCAAGTCCACCATGGCTCATCTGAACGGGATTCTTGTGGTGCTGGAATCCAATCTCACAAATTGCCATCTCTACTCATTGTTTCCTCAGACGGCTCAGCCCATAGGTTTTGGACCGGAAGGTCCTATTGCAGGTTTTGGAAAGGAGAGCACTACTCTAAAAAAAGGCACTGGCTCTCAAGAAACAGTGCAGGCGACCTGCAGCTCTTTGCATGACTCCATGGCAGCTCCTGTTCTTGGACATGCCTCTGGCCCAGACTTTCCTGCGGCGGTTGTGGTGCAAGGAGTGTCTCCTGTGACCTCCTTTCCAGTTCCATCCACAATCGCGGTCTCACAGTATAAACGCACTCGTAAAGACGGAACTGAAGAAATTGTCCCACGCAAAGTGGCACCCCTACCCGCCAAGCTCCTAGAACAACAATGGACAGATGATTTATTTGGCCCCTATCCCATTTCCGTTGATATCCAAGACTCCAAAGGAACGGAAGCCAGCTCTTGAATAGGCTTGTCTAGGTTTTGTTTTTGTTTATATGTATTGCAGAGTCTCACTCTGTTTCTGTCTTTTCATGATTGGTGGTTAATTAGTTTACTACTCTAGGTTTTTCTTAAAGTACTTCTCTGTAATATGGGCATTGAGAGTAGCACCAGAATGCCATATTCAGCTTCTCCTGATGATTGTACTCTTTTGTGTACTATAGTATAATCTTTCTACGCAGCTTACAAAAAAAGAAAGAGGATAAGGAAGCTGTCTCCAAGCCCTAGTCGTTGGATTGCCAATGAAAAGCGGCAATGAGTATATTCTGTTATGACTGCAGCAGCAGATAGTCTTGCAAGCATCAACAATGACGAGGTTAGGAGGCAAAGGAGCTTTGCAAATATTCATGTCTAAACTATTGCCCCCCAAGTATTCTATAACCCAAGTTGCCTTACTTCCCATATCCCATTTCAGCTGAACCGAAAATCTAGGGATGGAGTACACTGACAATTTTGAACCAACTCTTTGTAGCTCTTGTGAGGAATTCCATTCCTTGTACACAGATCTCATTTTCGCAAGACCCCGAATGGACAATTTGGCTAAAATCACAAGCAACAAATCCTTTGGAAGTTGTTTCCAAATCGTCGCGTCCATGGGAATGTTAACAACCCGCTCGCACTGTTCTGGGAGGCAAAGCCAATCATTTTGTTCCAATATAGCGATATCTTGAGTCTCGTCCATTATGTTTCTACTTCAGAAATATATCCTACCTGCTCTATTCCAATATGTGTATTCACTTATCAAATGAATATCTTTACCCTTTTATATATATTTTTTATTTTCAAAACGAATGCAACTATATTTATTATTTTTCCCACCTTTTCTAGCTATGAATATTAATAAATTGCAAAATTTTATATTTTCTCAAAAAATAAGGAATGGAACCTCTTTATTTTTCAATATTTTATATTTTTTACTTTTCAATAGTTTGTTTTTCAAAATTTTATATTTTTCACCATAGAGCCCCATTACTTTTCAATATTTTATATTTTTCAATAATCAAAGTGAAATATATATATGTTGTTATGTTTTTAATACAATGTACAATGATATGCAATGTTTGAGATATATTCTAAATTTCTATTATGTCTCAAGTGTCATTAAAACTTTTTGGAGTTAAAGTTATTGGTCATGTTATTTTAATAATGTTAATTTATTCAATTGTTTATGTATTCAATATGGATATTATAAGTTTAAATAATATTAATTTATGTTTATGCACATAAGGATGTCATAAGTTTAGGGTGACATAAGTCTTGAACGAGGTGGGGAAGGACTTAGGGATTGAAGGTTTTTAGTGCAGAATTTGGATTTTCTTACAGGATGGCTAGATTGTTTGCGATATTTCTTGGAGTCATGTTGGTTTTTCGAACCAACCTATATCAACCAAGCATAAAAAAAGTGGGAAGTTTACTATAGGCTTTTTAGTCTACTATGTTCTAAGTTTATCCATTTTTTCAGTAGTCGCTTTATCGTGAGTCTTTTTGGATTTCCCTTTGTTATATCTTTATTCTTGGTATCTTTCTTGGTACCTGACACATTCTGTCTCTTTCCGGTTGAGTTTTCTATATTGGGGTTGGAAAGATTTTATATTTTGGTCATATGGTCCACCACCCTAACTTGGGGTTAACTGTGGATATTAGTTGTCATTCACGTTACTAATTGGAGGTTTTTGCTCCACTTGGGATGTTTTAAACACAATTAATGCATTTTAATGCATTTCTCAGAGAGGATTTGTCTTTGATTGAACTTGTGTCATGAATTTCCTGTCGCGGGTGCATGGTAAATATATGTTGCTCCTTCACTTAGTTAAGGGTGTCAATTTGATTGTTAACAACTTGGATAGCTCTTATACTAGGTCAACATAGGGTGCATGAAAGGAAGAACAAAAAATAAATCCTATAAGTAGCATAAATAAAGTTGACTTTAGGATGAAGTTCGTTGAAGTGAGGAGTATGTAATGGCATATGATATATAATTAATTATATGGAAACAATTAAATAAGATAACATATAATAATATAATGGAATAATATATAATAGAATAAATAACAAATAAATAAATAAAGTATAAGAGAATTATAAAATTGGACAAAAAGTAATTTTAAGAAAAGATAAATAATGAAAATCTAACTAAATATGCATGATATGCATGGGAATTTTTATAGGAATAAAAATTTATAATAATATCTATACTTGATTGTTGATGTATTTGTAACTTCGGAAGATATTCACTTGTAAATTGTATGTATTACATTTGTATTTTATTGTATCCCCAACGGAGATGTATTACTCCTCTGATTGGAAGTGTTGTAATTTGTATTTGCAAGTGTCGCAAGTTACATTGGAAGTGTCGTCATTTGTGTTTGCAACTGTCGCAAGTTACATTGTAAGTGTCGTCATTTGTATTTGATGGGTTATTAGACCACCTTGGTGGGGTCGACCTTGTATGAGTCATGCGAATGGGTTATTAGGATTCCTTAGGAAGTCGGTCGAGTTAGGGTTAAAGGCAGGTCAAGTCATTGTATAAATAGAGAGTGTGTCTCTCTCATTTCACTCATCCAACTCGCATAGTTGAGAGAGAGGAGTGCGAACAAGTGGAGGAGGAGTAGCTGTTGAAGACATATATCTTTTGGGGTTTGATATCTGTGATATTTCTATTGGTGCTTATTCTATATCTGAGGAAGTTGCAGGGTTTTTCACCTTCTTGGTTTTCGCCAATGAAATGCTTTGTGTCCATTGTCTCTTGTGATTGTTATGCTGTGCATGTTATTTTCTTAGTGATCCTAGATAATATTGAATGATATTATCAAAAATTTAACATGGATATTGGGAAGGGGTAAATGATATTATGTTTTTACTTAAACAAAGAATTGGTTCTTGAGAAGTTCTTGGAGCTTGGGCTTTAGAAGAAAAAAATAAATGATTTCGAATTTGTTTATTAACTAGGGGTTCAAGGGATCTCAATTGCATTGAATGAGAGATTGGTTAGCAAGAGATTCACCCCCCACATGTTTTCTAATTAATTACAGTGGATGGGAAAGAGAAGTGATAGATTAATGGTTCCATATTCACCTTAACCATAAGTTAATTTCTCGCAAACATTTCAGGTATGTGTAATATGGATATCTTATTCCCTTGATATGAGGAACATTAATATAATACATTCTTATTTAGAATCAATGAAGCAAGTGAATTCAAATATTGCTGGCATAACTTATTTCAATTGTCCTCGTTATGTATGGCGACCTAAGTTAGAAACCCACATGGTAGCTGAGAGGAGACATTTTAAAAAAACAGTCATGTTAAGGGTTAGTGTGGCCCATTCAGGCGGAAATACCGAGGTTATTTTGAAGTCTTGGATGCTGGATGTATTATAGTCTCTTAGACCATGGGCTAGTCCAACAAGTCACAACAAAACTAGAAAGCACAAACAAATGAAACAAGTGAAGGCTACAACTCCATATCAATTGTTTGCATGCTTATAGATATGTCATTGCACTTTTCCTAGAATAAAATCATGAGCCTAGAGGCTATTTTGAATAAAAAATATGGCCAATTGCATATGTTTTGTATAAGAACCATGGCCACATCTCAAAATCCCTAAACCATGGAAAAAATATAAAGAAACACAAAAGTCATGAGTCTAGCTCATGCATGGATAACATTTATATGACATGCATGCACTATTAACCCTGTCACTGAATAATTTTGATAAACCTATGTAAATTCAAAAAATACCAAATAAAATCTAAAACATAACAATTAACAATTAACATTCCTAAGAGTTTCTCTACTTTCTCAATGTATTATCTTTTATTTTACAATATAATATTGTAACATCCAACTAGGGTATAAAACAAACAAATGTAGCTAACATGTAATGCATCTAACTATTCTTCGCTTTAAGAGAAATAACAAAGTTTGGTGATACAAATGATAGAAAAAGGAAAATTCCACCACCATAGTTAGAAATGAATTATGCCAAGAATTTTTATCTTCCCCACAAAGTTGAAAAGGATTAACTATTGGGAGCACTTTTCTATCATAAAATGAACATCATGAAATAAAACTTGCTAGTCACATAGTCTAAGTTGTAACAATAGTCTTCTACATCATGAAATAACTAGAAACCATATAAAACTTAATAACTGTAGCTAGGGTTTAACCCCTAGCTTGTGCAAATGAGCACCTACTAAGGAGAAGGGACTCCTTAGTAGCAGTTCAATAAATTGTAAATTAAAGTGCTAAAACAGAAATGTAAATTACTCTAAACATATGCATGAAACAGAAAAAACAAAAGATAAAGAATGGTTTTTGTATTGATTTTACCTCCAATGTGAAGGTTGGTGAAGCTCTTGCAATGGCCCAAGAGGGTTGCTCCAAGCTCCAACTTGCTCCTTCTCTTTCTCCAAATGATGGGAATGGGCCAAAAGGGGCTCTCAAGGTGAAAGTAGCTCAAGGGTGAGCTAGGGTTTCAAGAGCTATTTTGGCAGAGTAAGGGTGCTTATGATTGTGGATGTGAAATAAGGGGTCTCCATCACCTATTTATAGTTTTTTGGTGGTGGAGTGCTAGCCCATGGTTTTGGGAACCATATGGTTTAGGTCAGCTGTATAGGGTTTTTTCCTCCTTTTTTTCTCATTATTTTATATATTTTTATTCCCTTTTTAGAGGGTTTTTTCTATTTTAGAGGAATTTTGGATATTTTTGGAGGGAAAAGGGGTTTTTTAGCCTTTTTGAGGCTTTTTTGATGGTTTTGTGGCCTTTTGGAGGCTTTTTAATGGGATTTTTAGGGTTTTTAAGGTAAATACGGTAGGAAAATGGACAAATGAGTCATGTAATGGGGTAGATGAGGTAGTGAACACTTTTTGGGTGTTAACAGATTGCCCCCTGATGTGTGAGGGCAGGAGCTCATCGTATGGCCGATGGACATCATAAGTCATGTAAGGTTTTCCTGGGGTGTGGAAAAGAGAAGAAACAAACTGAATCCCGGAACAACGATCCCAAACAAACTGCAAGAACTAAAAGTACATAACCTCAATCATGGATGAGGAATCATCTGATCATATGGACGAGGTGGGCATACCCATGCTCATATCAGGATATAACATAATAATAACAAGGTGGTCCAAAAAATGGAGACCTGAAATATACATGACCTCAAATACTGAATGAGGAATAATCTCAATATATGGACGAGGCGGGCATACCCATGCTCGTATCAAGATACATAAAAAATAACTGGGAGGCCCAAAAATGGGGACCTATAAGATACATAGAGAACCATTGTGTACATCATAAGAGTCTAGAGGGGACACCAAATCTGGGACATACTACTGGGCTGACCATGTCGGAGTTGAAGTACTGATACACTGGAATGAAAATAGTGATACTGAGTGTGGTACCAAAGGAACTGATGAGATGCTGGATTAGAGTGACAAGGGGTCATACTCTCAATGGTACGCTGAACTGGGACGGACTTGGGACTGAATTGGGTACTCAAGGAAGCATATAACAGGATGGCTTCCGAATACAATCGCCAATGCAACTCGGACATCCACAGGAACATATAACTGGGCATTCCGAAGTGACTCACCAATGTGCTAGAGTTGGGGGAGATCTGGGGTCTTCGACCAAAAATGGAAGGGATATAAACCCTGTGCGATTCTCAATGATGCGATCGAGGTGTTGAAGTCGAGCATGTGAGAAACAACCACTCGGAGAGGCAATGATGACTCCTCTCAGAATGGTCTGTAGGCACTTACCATAGATGGTGATGAGTCCAAGGCATAGGGACCTCTGGGCCTATCCTTTGGAATAGAGGGGTTGTCGTCGACAGAGGGAGACCTGCATCTATCAAGGCAATGATGTTTCCTTGATAGGAGCGCGAGGTGGAGAACCGAAGTGTGAGAGTACTAATGGAAGGACTGACAAACTGTGGGGGGACAACTGGGCAAGTAGAGTGGGTGGACTCAAAATTCCTTTATTCAGAGTATGATGGTGGGGATGATCGGGCATCATATGAAATTGACTGGTGGGAAAGGGATCATAGCTATACTGGGAAGTGACTGGGATGAGGGAGACTCAAGCTGGTATAAAATGGCAGGAGACTGCAGAATACTCTGAACAAAGGCGACCTGATTG
Source organism: Larix kaempferi (assembly GCA_027924585.1). Taxonomy (NCBI): domain Eukaryota; kingdom Viridiplantae; phylum Streptophyta; class Pinopsida; order Pinales; family Pinaceae; genus Larix; species Larix kaempferi. The sequence goes on from BSBM01001346.1 coordinate 22,702,890, forward strand.
GGGGTGATGCCGAGATGATCGATCATAGTGCCAAGAGGCACGGGGGACTTCTTCATGGGTTAAGGAACTAGAAGAAGTGTGTGTAAAAATGGTACTGTCGTGTGGATTTATACGATCCCAGGACAAATCATGCTCGTGAGTGCTTTAAATTTTAAGTAGTCTGAAAGTGATAAGAAGACTCTGAAATGATGGAATGGTACTGTCGTGTGGATTTGTACGAGCCCAGGACAGTTCATGCTCGTGGTTGCTTTCAATTTTAGAGAGTCTGAAAGTGATAAGAAGACTCCAGGGGGTTGCTTTTTCGTGTGTTAGTCTCTAAGGCCCAAAGAAGCATAAAAGTATGCAATGAAGAACTCTTCTAGCCGGTGTGACTAGAGTATTCCTTTTTCGTAATTAGTCTACCAGGTCCGAAAAAGGGTTAAACTTATACCAGATAGACGCCCTTTCAGGTACTTTAACGAGCATGAAAGGAAGCAAGATTGTTCGGCGATCTTTTCATTGTTTTAGGAGTTAGAAAAGATCTTAACATAAACTCCCTAAGTGCCTTTTTCGTAAAGGACTTGTCCGGCCTGAAAAAAGGGATAAAATTATACCGAACAAAAGGAATTGCCAGGCAAGGAGGAAGTGCTCAATCAAGGAACATTTATGATGACCAATAATGAGGGTGGGGGGGAACACTGGTGGGAGTCCTTGCGGGTTAATGAATGGTTGCAAAATAATGAAATATTTGCAGTATGACAGGAGTGAATGGATCATGTAAAAATGTGGAACAATCTGATGGCGGCCGATGTGGTGCGCAAACCGAGGCAACAAGGTGTTGGGACACAATGTTGAAACTCTACCAAGTGAGAACGAGAAATGATCTCAAGCATCATCACGAGCTCGGAAAAATGAATCTGGCGATATAAAGAGTGTCAAAAATGGATAACGACCGATGTGGCATGCAAACCGAGGCGACAGGGGGCGTTGTGGAAAAAATACCCAAAAAATCTGGGGGTGAGAGTGAGAAATAATCTCAAGCATCATCACGAGCTCGAAAAAATGAATCCGATGATATAAAATATGCGAAAAATGGAGAGTAGCCGAAGTGGCATGCAAATCGAGGTGACTAGTGGCGTCTAAAAAATGTGCAAAAAATGAAGTTGAAAAAATAATGCAACGAGTTGACCATTATGACGGTCTCGTCGTGCTGATTCCAGTGGTGGAAACGGTTTGAAAAATGGACTCCGTATGGGTTCAGAATGGCCAAAACAAGAAAAAGTCAACGGACTATAAATAGTGAGTGGGTCCAATATGACAAGTGTCATTTTTACTATTTGACTTTGACTAGTGATCAGAGTGGACCAGAGGTGAGGTGGCATTTCTGGACGATCCGAACGGTCGATTTCAGATCCGGGAGATACAGGTATTCCGTCAAACTCATACCTGCACGTTTTTTGGGTTCAGGGGGTGGGTAGTGAGTCCCAGGGGTTATTTGTATGGTCCATGTGGGGTGGACCGTGGGTTTTCAGGAGGGAGCCGCGATCGGAGACCGCGGGTTCCACGGTGGATGATGCGTGTGGAGACCGCAGGGTTTGATGCGGAACACATGGTCTGGGACCGCGGGTTTCGGGGCTGAATACACGGTTTGGGACCACGAGTTTGGCCTCGACAGTCGCGGTTTGAGACCGCGAGTTCGGCCTGAACAATCACGGTGTTGGACCGCGATTGTGGGCCAGACAGCCGTGGTCAGAAACCACAGCAAGGGGGCCTAAAGCTACATTTTGAAGCGAGCGTTAGGGACTTCCCAGGGGGGGGTAAGGTTTATTGCTTTGACATAAGTCTGATGAGTTTGCCTTGCATGTTTGACAGGATGCCGTTGGTACTATGGAGGGAGCGGGAGATCTCGGATGAGATAGTGATGGTCATCCAGGGGGATCGTCATGTGCGGGCGGTGTTGGGATTGTGCGGACTGCTGAAGTTCGCGTAGGTACCTATGATGAGGTCAGCAGGGCTGCTGCTGAACAGGTTAGTGAGTTTCTGGGAGCCAGACATTCAGGAGTTCAGGGTGCAAGGTGAGAGGGTGGACCTCACCCTGACAGATGTATATTTCCTGACGAGGTTGCCCTGTCTGGGTAGGGTGGCGGATACGCAGCCGCGAGTATCCACCGATGTCAATATGGAGGACATGCTGGAGCGGTACTGTCTTCCAGAGGCTAGGGTGCATAGGAATGCACTCCGGGTGATAGACCTACAGGAGCCGACAGTGGAGGCTATTGCAGCATGTGTGGTTCGTGTGTTGGGGTCCCAGTCACCGGAGAAGGTGTCTGGGGGCCAGATGTAGCTGGTGGAGCGTGTACTGGATGGGGTCTACTATGTGTGGGGCCAGATGTTCCTCACCTGTGTTCAGTGGCAGCTAACAGCAGCGAAGGAATCTGCCAAGGGGTTTTTCTATGGTTCCTTCCTATGTGCGTTCTTCATGGAGAGGGTACCCACCCTGCAACCGCGGGTACCGATTAGGGCAGGAGGTTTGAGGGAGCCGCGGATGGTGCGGTGGGGAGAGATGATGCGCCGCCGTGGTGGCGGCGAAGTTGGTAGATACTTTACGCAGGAGTTATACCTGCAGTGGCTACAGATGCCACTGCCACTGGATGACTACCCGTATAGGGATATGGACTACATCGGGGACACAGAGGCGCCACAGGTACCAGGACAGGCATGGGGACCGGATGGTACGTATTGATTTACTTGCATGTTATAGATGTCAAGATTTATGTATGATGTGTGTTATGATATATACTGTTACTGACTGATGTGTGATCTATAGATGTAGGTCCGAGACCACCGCCAGGGCATGTGGCGCGCAGGGGACATGTGGCGGTACCAGTCGTGCTCGGTCGAGGCGAGGTGTGTCGGCGGGACGCAGAGGGGACTTTGGAGTCCATACGAGTGTTGCTGGATCGGTTACTAGTTGGAGTAACCGACGAGGGATGGCGGGACGTGGATCCAGATGTAGTTCAGGATTGCATGAGGGTGCCTCGGGAGTTTTGGTCGATTGCGATCCGGGTGGCTATCTTGGAGGACAGGGCACGGGCGCAGGAGACCGCAGGGGATGAGGATCTACCGGAGGAGGAGTGGGGGGAGGACTCAGAGGCAGGTGATGCAGGCAGTGATGCAGGGTATGACTCTCATTAGGGAGTGCAGGGGACTCCCCCCGAGTTTTGTAGCTACGGCATGTATTTTATGAGGCTTTAGGGATGTATAGACATTTTTTGTGTATAGATGAGTACGGGTTACTCAGGACATGTATAGCTGATGAACATGTATTTTTTGATATATATATATGCATGTGGATGCACCTTTTTACGATGATGTTTTAGTTGTACGCACGTGGATGCGTTTATGGTGTGTGATATGTTTGTACTGCACGTGGATGCAAGTAGTATAGGATGTTGGGCACATGGATGCCCTTTGTGTATGTTATGTGATGTATTACACATGGATGCAACACTATGCATGTAGGACTAGGCACGTGGATGCCCCTGTATATGAATGTGTTTTTAGTTTTTATTGCACATGGATGCAAATGTTTATGTGATGATAGGCACGTGGATGCCCCTTGCAATATTTTTGGGTTTTTATGTGTTTTTATGAGATGTTGGATGCATGATGGAGGTTTTACATGGTGTGATTGATGTGCCAATCTAGGATGTTGTTAGCCATTTGATCTGTGACACTATTTTGAGTTCTGGGGACATGGGTGAATGTGATGGATTCAAACTGTCGGCTGAGTTGTTTTGTACGCAGGAATTTTCTAAAGAGGCAGGGATCACGCACCTGGTAGCAGTTGTTGAGATGGGAGACAAGCAGCTGGGAGTCAAGGAACGCATGAAGGTGACGTATGCCCATCTGGAGGGAAGCAATCAGGAGACCGGTCGCAGCATCATACTCTGCCTGGTTATTGGTAGCAGTGCCTATACAGATTCTGTCAAGGTGAATCATTTCATGTGAAGGGGAATATAAGACCCATGCTGCTGAAGCCAGGTTGGGAGACCAGCGGCTTGCTCCATCGGCGAAGCCAGTGTAATAAGGTGGAAGATGGTCCATCTGTGGTCATGCAAAAATGAGGAATATGAGAGTGAGGTAAAAAAGGTGAAAAACAAAAAGAGAACAAACTGTACAATATGGACCAATGGGGTCACGAGTTATTTAGGGATAAAAGCGTTTAAGATACAACCCATTACGAGGGTTGCGCAAAGGGAGACCTTCTGAGTCAGTTAAAATGTATGCCCCCTTGCCAAGGAAAGTCTGTACGATGTAAGGGCCTTGCCACATAGATTCAAACTTTCCTTTACCGGTTTCGTCGTGGGCTTGGTCATATGCGAGGACGAGGTCCCCTTCATGGAAAGTTTGAGGGTGTACGTGTTTGTCGTAACCGGCTTTGGAGTGGTTCTTGGCGGCTTCAATAGTCTGGAGAGTGGCATGATGGTCTTCATCTGCTTGTTCGAGGGATAGCAGACGTTGCTCAAGTGGGGAGGTGTCGGGGAGAAGCTCGACGGCGATTTGTAAGGCAGGTATCTGACACTCGATGGGGAGGACAGAATCTACACCGTGAACTAAGTGAAACGGGGTAAAACCAGTGGTGGTCTTGGTAGAGGTACGGTAATCCCATAAGGCAGGGAACAACATGTGGTGCCAATTGGACTTATGCCGATCAACAGTGCGTTGAAGGATGGTTTTGAGTATTTTGTTAATGGCCTCTACTTGGCCGTTCCCTTGGGGGTAGTAAGCAGAGGAAATTGATGTTCAAACTTGAGGAGGGTGGATAACTCGCGCCAAATGGAATCTTCGAAGTGGGAACCATGGTCTGAGACCAATTGTTTAGGAACCTCGAATCGGGTGATAACGTGGTTAAAAAAGAAGCGAGCAGCGGTGTCAGCGGTACAATTGAAAGTGGGCATGGCTTCCGCCCATTTGGTGAAGTAATCAATGGTGACAATGATATACTTGTGGCCGTTGGAAGATGGGGGTCTACACACCATGAAGTCGATGGCCCACTTACAAAAGGGACCAACGGTGACGACTAGGTGTAACGGAGCAGGAGGTGTCCGGGCCTTGGGGGCGAAAAGTTGGAAGTTATGGCAATGCTTGACCGCTGTGATGCAGTCGGTAAAGAGTGTGGGCCAGAAATATCCGGCGCAGACGACCTTTTGGGCAGTGGTCATACCGGAAAAATGGCCACCGCAGGCACCGCTATGACAGTCATTGAGGACATGCTCAGCTTCCTCGTGTGTAAGGCAATGACGAAGAATTGTGTCAACCCCCCGCCGGTAAAGGACATCACCTAAGAGGAGATATCAAGAGGCCTGGTGACGGATATGACGACGTCCATTACAGGTGACTTTGGGTCTGAACTTCTGCGTGCGAAGATATAACAAAATATCACCGTACCATGGGTCATCAAACGAGATGGTGAACAAGTGGTTGTCGGGTAACTCATCAGAGATTTGGGGGGATGGTAGAAGGGAGGGGAGATTAGTGATGAGCTGGGCAAGTGCGAGGGCTTTGGTGCTCTTAGGGGTTTTGAAAGTAAGGTCATATTCATGGAGGATAATGACCCATTTAGCAGCACGACCTTGCAGTAGCCGCCGGTTTAGGAGATATACCATGGGGTTGGAGTCGGCGACGACTATGGTATGACTAAGTAAAATGTAGTGTCGCAATTTTTGGATGGAAAAGACCACAGCTAGGGCGAGTCTCTCCTCATATGGGTAACATAGAGGTGGTCTAGACAAGGTCTGGATGACGTAATAAATGACATGCTCCTGGTGAGAAGCGTCTTCTTGAACCAAGACTCCGGACATAGCATGCTCGGATGCCGAGATGTAAAGGATGAAGTCTTGAGAGAAATATGAAGGGGAGATCAAGGGGGCTTGTGTGAGAGCTTTCTTGAGGGCTCCGAACGCAGTTTCTGCTTGCTCATCCCAGACAAAGGGTATGTGGGTACGGAGCAGGCGCAAGAAACCATGAACAGTGGTAGCGTAATCAGGAACGAAACGACGGAGGAAATTGGATCACCACTACAGACTTTGGAGCTGTCGGAGCGTACGAGGAGAGGGAAGGTCTAAGATGGCTTGGACTTTCAGGGGGTCAACAGTAATTCCTTTCTGGGAAACAATGAAACCCAACAATCGGCCTGCTGGAACACAAAAGACACACTTGTGTGGGTTCAAGTGGATTTGGTATTTGCAACAACGCAGAAAAGCTTGCCGAAGGTCATTAAGGTGTTCTCATCATTTCCGGGAATGAGCTGTAAGGTCATCAAGGTAGACTAGAAAGATATGGACCAAGTCGTTAAAGCAATAGGTCATGGCCCGCTGGAAGGTGGCACCAGCATTTTTTAGGCCGAAAGACATGACGCGATAGGCAAAGGTGCCCCATGGGGTGGTAAAGGCAGTTTTGTACTGATCCTCCTTTCGGATCTGAATCTGATTGTATCCGGAAAAACCGTCCATGAAAGACAGGACTTCATGCCCTGCACAAGCATCGATGAGCTGGTCAATAAATGGCGTGGGGAAATTGTCTTTGGGACAGGCGTGGTTTAAATTTCTGAAGTCAGTGCATACTCTAATGGTTCCTTGTTTTTTGTTAACAGGAACGGGGTTTGAAACCCAGGTGGTATAAGCAATAGGATAAATGAATCTTGCCTTGCGAAGTTTCTCAATCTCTACTTTGACAGCTGGGAGCTTTGAGGGATGAATGGGACGCTGTTTCTGACGAACGGGGGGTACATCAGGCCATTTGTCAATGTGGTGCTCTATAACGGTGGGGTCCAGACCAGGCATTTTGGTATAGGACCAGGCAAAGACATCACGGAATTCTTGGAAGAGTTTTTTGTACTCCTCAATCTCATGCTCACTGCAGGAGGCTCCTAAAGTTATGAGTTCAGGTGTACCTCCTGGGGCAACGACATCAATTTGGATGACAGGTGAAATATTGGCCATGTTACCTTCCTCAAAGGCATCCGGAGCAGGAATAGGGTCCTTAAACCAGTCGACCTTGGTAGGAAGGAATTCTTTGGATTCAACCGCAAATTGGGTAGCGGTGCTAGAGGAAGATGCTTATGGGAGGAAATACGAACGATGGTGCATGTCATCCCAGGGATACTCCGGGGTAGTGAGTGCCTCAAGAATCTCCTCATCAGTACGGAAAGTGTGGGCCGTCAAATCGGTTGACGAGGGAATGGTAGTTGAAGAGATCATGTATATGGTGTTGATCTCCCCGGATGGGGGTGGGATCGGGGGGTGAATCTCCTCAATGGTGGGTGGTGCCGTCTCAAGATCCGAATTGTTCATCTCATAGAGAGCTGCTCTGTAATCTAGGAGATCGGGACAGTGATGTGAGTAATGCCCATAAACACCGCATATGGAACAGGGGTGGTTAGTGCGTAATGATTTATCACGAGGCTTAGGGTTTGGATCTAGTTTGACAACCGGGATATTGGGGTCATCGTCAAGCATCTGCATGTGTTCTTGTAATGCAGGTAACTATGGACATTGATGAGTCACATGGCCTAACTCATCGCACAAAGAGCATTTGGGAGGAGCACGAAACACGGGGGGGGTTTTGACAGTCTTGGGAGGTGGTACACCAGTGTAAGGTTGGGGGCCTCTGCCCCTAGTAGGTTTGGGAGGAGGAGGGGGATTCATGGAGGACGAAGGGGGTAGCGACACCAGGGGGTGGTTGAGTGGTATTAGCCATGGGTTGCACCGGTTGTAGGACGACGCTTGGTGTCGGCGGGGGAATGGGAGGCGAAAGATACCATACGGGTAATCCCAAGGTTAACCCAGGGAGGCTAAGGGTAGCCATAACCGGGGTGCTTACTACTCCTGAGGGAGGGACTAGGAAATGGATTGTGTGGATGGGTGTAACACCAATGTGGCTAGGTACCAATGGTGGTTTAGGCAACAAGGGTGATTGATTGTTAGGTGTTTGGGTATCGTGGGAAAGGGTACATAAGTCAGACACTTCAGGCACAGATGATGGGGGAAGAATGGATTGGAAGGTGGATGTCATCGGCGGGTCTGAGTACTCTAGGTCCTAAGGAGGAAACAAACGAGGTAGCGGTACCATTAACAGGTTGTTCAACCATGGGGAGAACATTTTCGGGTGCAGCAGGGGCATTTGGATCGTAGTAGGTGAGTTGGTCAATCTTAACCACGCGTCCATCATGGGGGAACATCATGGTACAAAAGACAGAGGAAGCTAACGCCCGCATAGCATACATGTAGCTGCGACCAAGTAAGAGGTTATAATCAAGCTGGGCGTTGATGACCTCTATGCCAATGAGTATGGTTTTACCACCTAACTGGACGGGGACATTGGCTAGGAGACCTTGGGGCTGAGCCGAACGACTGTCGTAGGCACGTAATGCAGTGGTGGAATGCTGAAGAGTAGGGGATCCCAACTTCTTCCATACGAATGTGGACATAACACATGTGGAGGCACCTTCATCGATGATGCACCGATGGATGACAAGATTCCGAATGGAAACAGAAACTTGGAATGCTAAAGTGGAAGGCAGGTGGGGTTCGGACTGGTCCAAATCAAATGCCATCAAATTCGAATCATGTGGGTCAATAGCCCCAATGGCTGAGAGTAAAGTCTTACACTGGGAAGGGCAGTTTTTCAAGACTTCTAACGCAGACATGGCTGCGGGAGATTGGGCTAAGTCATCTACAATGTTGTAGTTTGACGCAGCGCGCGCATTGGGGTTATTGTTGATACGGCGAAGTGGGAAACGAGGTACTTTGGGAGCGCCATCTAGTGGAGGCAGAGGTATACATAATTCCTGATCAGTGGGATGGGCGTTAGTGTTTTTATCAATGGGAGGGGCTTCAGAGGTGGAGCCATATTGTTTCCGACGGGTCTGGAGGTTGACATCAGCGGATGACATCATCAACAAGTGGTGGGTACCTAAGTCAAACATGGGTTGATCAGGAGTGGCGTAAGTGATCTGTTGTTGGGGTGGCGCATTGGCTTGAGGGGGAGCCAACGGCTGAGTGTTCACTATGCCTTGGTTTGGTAAGGGGTTTTGCAACACCAAAGGTTGTTGCTGAGGTTGTGGGGGGTTGGGCGGTGCTTGAGGAGCCGCATGCCCTTGGCGATGGGCATCATCAAACCAAAGTTTCCGAGCTCGCTCCAAGTGTGGGAAAGCTTGTGTGTAGTGGCCATAGACCCCGTAAATAGAACAAGGATGGTTTGTTTGCAAATTAGGGTTTTTAACCTGCTTGGGCGGGCGATCAAGGTTTTGGTTAGCGGAGGCCGCATTATTGTTGTCTGGGGGAGTAGGAGGTTGACCACCTTGGTCAGGAGGAGGGTTGTTTCCATGATTACGGCCTTTACCGCGGTTTTGTTGGCCCTGGTTGCGTTGGCGGTTTTGGTTTTGCTATGGTTTTTGTTGGGTGTAAACTTGCCCTTGAGCAACAGGTGGGTTCTGGGGTTATGCAGGTGCTGGAGCAAGCTGCAGTGGGTGATATGTAGGTGAAGGCTGCGCAGGTGCGGCACCCTGAGGGGGTTGTTGATATGTCTGCGGAGCAGGTTGTGGGTTTTCCGTAGGGGCTGCCTGTGGCGGGTAATAAGCGGGTTGGGCTTGGGAAGGTGCAGGAGTTGGTGCAGCCTGCTGGTGGTAATAGGGCTGAGGTGCGACCGGGGGGTGTAAGCGGGGGGTGCATGACCAAAGCACTGAGGTGGACAGGTGGGTACATGGGAATGGTGGTGATGTGTCATAGGAGCATACGAGTTGGTTGCTCCAGACTGTGAGGTAGCCCGCGAAAGGTTGGGGCCAGGGTTAGGACGTGCTATGGAAAAGGGTTGGGGATGCGAAGAAACACGACTGATGATGCCGTCTGCAGCATGGGATTCCCCCGGCGCATCATGTTGGGAGGAATCACCGCGAGGGGCATCCGGTATAATGGTATAGAGATAACTCGACTGGGCGTAAATGAGGTCAAATTGCTGGGCCTTAAGGATGGCCTCTTCTTTAGACTGGGGTCTTTCAGATGCCACATCCTTAGCAATGACAGGAAGAAGGGATTTGAGGAACCAATCTAAGAAGATGCGGTCGTCTAATTTGATTTTGCAGAGGCTGCGGTGTCGACGCCACTCATGAATGTGGTTCGTGATGTGGGTAGCCGTGTTTTGTCTGTAAGACAGGAGAATCTCAACTCCCGCGTCATAGCGGACATGTAACTGGAAGAACTGCAGGAAAGTCGAGGCAAGGGAAGTAAAGGTGGCATGGGTCCCATGGGGTTGCTCGATGTACCACTTAGCTGCAGAGCCAGTGAAGGTGCGTTGTAACAGACGGAGGTGAACAGAGTCATCCACTATGGAGTTGGAGGAACACCACACATGGAAGGACATAATATGGTTTTGAGGGTCCTCACCTGCCTTGCCCTCGAACTTAGGGATGTCAGAGGGGAGTTTGGTGGGCATGTGAGGCCATGCAAGGTCATGTCGGATGGGATCATTAGTCAATATGGATAGGTCAGGCAAGTTGAGGCTAGCCATGAATGGCACACTGGAAGAAGGATGTGACACAGTAGTGGGTTGGACCAAGTTGGGGCCAATGCCCCCAAGTGGAGGGGTAGGATTTGGGATGTTGCCCCCAAGTGGAGGGGTAGGATTTGGGATGTTGCCCCCAAGTGGGGGAACTAAGGTATAGGAGGGTCCTGCACCACCATGGGTGGTGTGAGTCATTGGTGGAGTGGTGGTAGGTATGCCAGGTACGGGAATGGGTACGGTAACCGGAATGGTGGTCGCGGCCCCCATTGAGGGTATACCCAAAGCAGGTGTGGTAACTGGTGTAGTGGTGGATGTGCCACCAAGGGTCCCTACAAAGAAAGGGGTGGAATTCGTGCCAGCCATGGGGATAGTAGGGGCAGTGTAAATGGGGTTCTCAGACTCTGCCTAAGAATCAGAGGTAAAATAAGGGGCATCAAGATCGGGTGACGGAGTCCTATGCCGCTGACGAGTGGAGTCAAGTGACAAGGCTCGAGATCTATGATAAGTGGTATCAAGTGATGAAGATCTGTGTCTATGACGGGTGGTGTCAAGTGAACCGTGCTATGGGGGCTCGCCCCTGAGGCACCGAGAATTCCTCGGGGACTCAATGGTGACAGATGGTGTCAAATCTCGGGGGGTTGAGGTGAGTAAAAAATAGCTCAAAAATCCTAATGCAACCGAGTGTGCAGAAGGAGAGCTCAAAAAATAGGGCACTCAGACCAACAACCAACTCAAAACACCCACTGTAACAGCTGTGCTACAATAGGTGGAGTATCAACAGAAATGGTCAGACTACCAACAAGCAGCAGGTTTCCTAAAAATAAAAAATGGTGGACTCACTAGACCAAAAGGAGGTACGGGAGCAAGCAAACACCTAACTAAATAGTATTCTAACTCAACTAGACATATCCTCTGCAAGGTGATGAAATCCAAGTCAGACAATATGGATAGGAGAGCTAAGTGGCTAAGATATCCCCCTATCGGGAGGGACACCGGTTAGTCAATCCTAGAATAATGGCAACTAAGATACCCCGTTCATGACACGTCCAGATAGGTGAATCTGCCGTTTGGTCCTTTTACCGCAGTACCCCTATACAGGGATACTCCGGGAACTGCGAAAGGTATCCCTTCAGTTACTGAATGGAGTGCGGTATTCCACTCAGGCCTCCGGAACCAGTCTAGCGGCTTCAACCCTCCTAAGGGAGAGGCCCTCTCATAAACTGGTCGTGACCGTGCCAAACAATATTAGGGGATTTTGGTTCCCTATTTGGACAACAGCTATGTCTCAAGTGTAAGCAACTGAGGGGTGTTATTGGAAGCCTATCCCCCCGATCCTACCTAACTACAAAAATTCTTTTGTGTTCCCCAAGTGGGGTTAGAATGTTGGTTGTGTTAAGTAGTTTTTAAGGCTCACTTGAATTAGGTGACATAGTGTGTGCACGTGAGGTGATGAACCCAAGTAAAAGTGCCACGGGGTGGGCAACTTTCTAACTAATAATACTGAATGCAAAATTTTCTGAATTAAAATGCTGAAATTTTAAAAAGATTCTTTAAATGGTATAAAAATTATGTTGCAGAAAAGGCTGTAGGGAAGTAGGGTTGCAGGTAGGGCAGATGGCTGTGCAGAAAATATTTGCAGCAAAAGGGGCTGGGTTCAAAACAGGGAAAAAAAAATGTAGAAATCAGGTCGCGGGTTAGTGGCGAAACTGAGTGGTCGGACTGCGGGAAAGAGAGAAACAGGCGCGGGTAGGTCGCAGCTTGTGGGCCGACAGATGCAGTCGGACCGTAGGAAATAGGTAAAAAGATGCAGTCGGGTCGCGGAAAAAGGGCTGACAAACGTAGTCGAGTCGCAGGAAAAGGGCCGACAGACGCAGTCGAGTCGCAGCAAAAGGGATGAAAGCCACGGTCAGGACGTGGGAAAAGGGATGACAAACGCGGTCGGGATGCGGGAAAAGGGGTGACAGGTGCAGTCAGATCGCAGCAAACAGGCTAATTAGCCGCGGTCGGATCGCAGGTAACAGACTTGAATCCGTCGGCAGGGCGCCGAAAAACGTCTGAGAGCCGCGGTCGGGTCGCAGGTAAATGCCTGAAAGACGCGGTCGGGACGCAACTGCAGAGGTTAAAGACGCGGTTTACGGCAGCCGAAAGGAAAAAAACGGGAAATTATTGCAGAAAACTAAAAATTTAAACTAAAACCAAAAATTCAAACCAAGGGGAGTCGCCAAAACTATAGCTAGGGTTTTACCCCTAGCTTGTGCAAATGAGCACCTACTAAGGAGAAGGGACTCCTTAGTAGCAGTTCAATAAATTGTAAATTAAAGTGCTAAAACATAAATGTAAATTACTCTAAACATATGCATGAAACAGAAAAAACAAAAGATAAAGAATGGTTTTTGTATTGATTTTACCTCCAATGTGAAGGTTGGTGAAGCTCTTGCAATGGCCCAAGAGGGTTGCTCCAAGCTCCAACTTGCTCTTTCTCTTTCTGCAAATGATGGGAATGGGCCAAAAGGGGCTCTCAAGGTGAAAGTAGCTCAAGGGTGAGCTAGGGTTTCAAGAGCTATTTTGGCAGAGTAAGGGTGCTTATGATTGTGGATGTGAAATAAGGGGTCTCCATCACCTATTTATAGTTTTTTGGTGGTGGAGTGTTGGCCCATGGTTTTGGGAACCATATGGTTTAGGTCAGCTGTATAGGGTTTTTTCCTCCTTTTTTCTCATTATTTTATATTTTTTATTCCCTTTTTAGAGGGTTTTTGCTATTTTAGAGGAATTTTGGATATTTTTGGAGGGAAAAGGGGTTTTTTAGCCTTTTTGAGGCTTTTTTGATGGTTTTGTGGCCTTCTGGAGGCATTTTAGGCCTTTTGGAGGCTTTTTAATGGGACTTTTAGGGTTTTTAAGATAAATACGGTAGGAAAATGGACAAATGAGTCATGTAATGAGGTAGATGAGGTAGTGAACACTTTTTGGGTGTTAACAATAACCTACAAAATGTTTAAATAATCCATGTTCCAAATTAGATGTATTAGTATGGAAAATATAAGTAAGAAATAAAGAAACAAACACAATAATACTTTATATGATACAATGTTTCAACCCACATGCACAAGGAGAGATGGCATACATATCAATAGTCTATAAACAAATCCATATCTAAAATAGTTTTGAAAATTAGATAATAGTCCCTTCTTCATTCACATATGAAAGAAGTTCGCAATGCTAAGAAAAATACATTTTTCCTAAATAACTTTTAACATGGAAATTGATAATGAAATAGAAAGAAACAACCACAAGCCAAAGGAGAAATCACTAGTGTGATAGAGATGTGTATCAACCGAGGAAAACATAACTCAATGCCTTTTATGAACCTTAACTACTTCTATAAAACAACTAAACTAGATTTACATTTTAGAAACAACTCTAACAATAATAGTAAAAAGATTTAAATCATTGAGCTTAAGGGTGATATATCACTTGGTTCAAAAGGAAACAAAACATGGTAAAGTGAGTGATTTTGCCTCTAGGAGGTAAATCCTTATGTTGAAGGGTCAATGAGGTAATTTCACTAGGTTTGAAGTCTTGTTAGCCTCCCAACCTATTGTTGAAAAATTAGGACATGGATACTATGGATATAATAAGTTGGCAATCCATAATTAACTAAGATACTTCTTTAAGAGATTAATTGAGTGGTCGTAAGAGACACATTAGATGACCAACTCATGTTTTAACTAGTTCTGCAATGATATGACCCCAAGGGGTATATATGGGAATATATGTGTATGAAATGAACCTGAGGGGGCATATATATGGGAATATATGTATATGAAATAACCCTAAGGGGGAATATATGGGGTAAATGTATATATAATAAGGTCATCCTAATAAAGGAACCACGACTTCTAAGCCTCAAGCACCATGAAAATGATTTCCTCAATTTTAGACATTTGAGTTGTATTTTAGGCACCATTAGTTAGCCTTGCACCATAATGATGACTTGAAGGGAATTAACTATGCCGAAGAAAAATAGGTCCTTTCTCCTTAAAATAAGGTTTTAGTACTAAAGGTTTCCTTTTGGAATATGTCAAGGTAAGAGAATTTTACATAGTTAGCATTTTATATTAAGAAAAGAACGTGTCCATTAGCATAAGTACATTGTAAACATCAACATATACATGTAAAAAAATAAAAATAAAAAATTATCTTTTCTTAGATGTGTTGGATAGCAAGGATGCTTTGTTTTAAACTTTGGACTAAACAAAAACAAGTTTTTTTTTTCAATTCCATATTCTTATCAATGTTTTGAAAGTGGATTATGTTAAGAATCTAAAATCACCAAACATAGTCTTAACACTTGACATTGTAATTTCAAAAGTTCAAAATCTTTAATAATTTTAAAATAACATATAACTAACATTAAAATAATATACTAAAATAGTGTTCCAAAATTGTGAGAATTTTCTTCACACACTTACAGTCTATCATTATATGGCTATGATGTTTTGTACTAACAATACAGTAATACAATGAACCCTACAACCACAACCATATACCTAATAAAACTATAAATCATTCTCACAATAAAACTAAACTACTTATTAATAACATTAAAAATCATTATCATAATAAAACTAAACTAAATATTATTCTTGCCATCCTCATTGTATCCAAAATCAATTTCTTTTAATCAAATATACCCTCCATCAACTTTTAAAAAATTACACCTTCCATCAACTTTAAAAAAACTGCAACTAAGTTTCATTGCAACTCAACTCTAAAAATATTGATATTTAAAATTCTACTAAATCATAAAACTTCCAAATTACAGTTTAGTTTCACTATAACTAAACTCTAAACATATTGGCATTTAAAATCCTACTGAATAATAAAAATTCCAACCTATAACCCTAGTTGGAAACCTACTAAATTTTATAGCAAACAAAGTAAAAGAACAACCCCTCAATCACCTTGGAAGTCCCATACCCTACTTGGAAACCTACTAAATTTTATAGCAAACAAAGTAAAAGAACCCATCAATCACCTTGGAAGTCCGATAAATATAGCATATAAAATTTATTAACACCTCCTAATAAAATGAGTGAGTCTAAAATCATTTGTTTTAATCAAATGCATTCCCATCACCTTTTAAAAAAGCGCACCCTCAACTTTTAAAACAATGTAATTGAGTTTCAGTGCAATGAAACTCTAAAAATTTTGACATTTAAGATCCTACTTAATCATAAAACTCCCAACTTAGAACAAACTGAGTTTCACTACAACTAAACTCTAAAAATATTGATATTTAAAATTCTACTAAATCATAAAAAGTTCAATAGAGAACAAAGTGCAGTTTAGTTTCACTACAACTAAACTCTAAAAATCTTGACATTTAAAATCCTATTAAATAATAAAAATTCCAACCTAGAACGCTACTTGGAAACCTAATCAATTTTATAGCAAACAAAGTAAAAGAACAACCCAACCTATTAAATAATAAAAATTCCAACCTAGAACCCCACTTGGAAACCTACTAAATTTTATAGCAAACAAAGTAAAAGAACAACCAAGCTTGGAAGTCCCATAAATATAACATATAAAAGTTATTAACACTCCCTAATAACATAAAATACCTCCTAATAACATTAAAATGCTATTAGTAGTTATTACCATGCTCAATGTGTCCAAAATCAATCTTTTTTGAATCACATATACATTCCCATCAACTTTTAAAAAACTGCATCCTTTATAACTTTTAAAACACTGCAACTGCAACTAAGTTTCACTGCAACTAAACTCTAAAAATTATGACATTTAAGATCCTACTTAATCATAAAACTTCCAACTTGAAACAGACTGAAATCTTGACATTCATTTAAAATACTGCTTAATCATGAAAATTCCAAGCTAGAACCCTACTTGAAAACCTACGAAATTTTATAACAGACAGTAAAAGAACAACCCATCAATCAGCTCGGAAACCTGCAAAAGCCCAGCTTGGAGCCCAGCTTGGACACCAGCAAAATTTTAAAACAAGCAAAGGAATAAAACCACATGTCAATCAGCCTGGAAATCTACAAATACCCAGCTTGGAAACCTGCAAAATTTTAAAACAAACAAAGGAATTCAACATCACGTTAATAACTAAGAGGTTAAAGCTACATTTGCTATTTGGAAAAAAGAACTCAAGAGCACTACCTAAGGTCACCAAACGTTGTTGGAATCAAAGGCTGACACAAAGATTTCAGGACCATACAAAGAACTATTTCGTAGAGCACCGAGCCCAGGTAAGGTGATCCTTCGTCTCAATCTTTGCTCTGGATGGCATATTGATATTTGCAAATTCGTGCTATCAAACGTCACTGTCCATCCAGTGTTGTTTGCTCCCACCGGATAATAGATAGAGCCTCTGAGTCCTGCCGTCGGCCGCCATATCTCAAGCCGTTCACTCCATTCCGCAGTGCTTTGCCCTTCTTTCAAACTCCACATGTAAATACGCTCCTCTGTCGGAAAGTCTACTATCAACACGACGTGACCATCACATCCACCTAATTCAACATTTTTTATGAGACTTTGGCAACGCTCAGGCAGTCTAATTTGGGTCCAGCGTTTCTCTGCAATAATGTATGCTACTACGTGACCAGTGCAATTCCAATGCGTAACCCAGTAAAACTTTCCGTTAGAAAAGATACCCTTGCCTCTAGGGTAAAATAAGGGCGGGACTGTCATCGAAACCCTAGTCCATGCATTTGTTTCTGAATCATAAATCTCCATCACAATTGTATTCTCCGCTAGTCGCTCACCGTCGATAATAATGTCACCCAGCAACAGAGCGAATCGCCTCCTTGAAACATCAACATCCATTCCAATGAAATCCCATTTACGGAGATGGCGAGGATAAGGAAGCTGTCTCCAAGCCCTAGTCGCTGGATTGCCAATGAAAGCGGCAATGAGTATATTCTGTTATGACTGCAGCAGCAGATAGTCTTGCAAGCATCAACAATGACGAGGTTAGGAGGCAAAGGAGCTTTGTAAATATTCATGTCTAAACTATTGCCCCCCAAGTATTCTATAACCCAAGTTGCCTTACTTTCCATATCCCATTTCAGCTGAACCAAAAATCCAGGGATGGAGTACACTGACAATTTTGAACCAACTCTTTGCAGCTCTTGTGAGGAATTCCATTCCCTGCACACAGATCTCATTTTGGCAAGACCCCGAATGGACAGTCTGGCTAAAATCACAAGCAACAAATCCTTTGGAAGTTGTTGCCAAATCGTCGCGTCCATGGGAATGCTAACAGCCCGCTCGCACCGTTCTGGAAGGCAAAGCCAATCATTCTGTTCCGATATAGCGATATCTTGAATCTCGTCCATTCTGTTTCTGCTTCAGAAATATATCTGACCTGCTCTATTCTAATATGTGTATTCGTTTATCAAATGAATATCTTTACCCTTTTATATATTCTTCTTTTAATATTTATATATTTTTATTTTCAAAACGAACGCAACTATATTTATTATTTTTCCCACCTTTTCTGGCTATGAATATTAATAAATTGCAAAATTTTATATTTTCTCAAAAATTAAGCAAGGACCCCTTTTATATTTTATATTTTATATTTTTTACTTTTCAATAGTTTGTTTTTCAAAATTTTATATTTTTCACCATGGAGCCCCATTACTTTTCAATATTTTATATTTTTCAACAATCAAAGTGAAACATTACTTTTCAATATTTTATATTTTTCAACAATCAAAGTGAAATATATATATGTTGTTATGTTTTTAATACAATGTACAATGATATGCAATGTTTGAGGTATTCTAAATTTCTATTATGTCTCAAGTGTCACTAAAACTTTTTGGAGTTAAAGTTATTGGTCATGTTATTTTAGTAATATTAATTTATTCAATTGTTTATGTATTCAATATGGATATTATACGTTTAAATAATATTAATTTATGTTTATGCACATAAGGATGTCATAAGTTTAGGGTGACGTAAGTCATGAAGGAGGTGGGGAAGGACTTAGGGATTGAAGGTTTTTAGTGCAGAATTTGGATTTTCTTACAGGATGGCTAGATTGTTTGCGGTATTTCTTGGAGTCAAGTTGGTTTTTCGAACCAAACTATACCAACCAAGCATAAAAAAGGTGGGAAGTTTACTACAGGCTTTTTAGTCTATTATGTTCTAAGTTTATCCATTTTTTCAGTAGTCGCTTTATCTCGAGTCTTTTTTGGATTGCCCTTTGTTACATCTTTATTCTTGGTATCTTTCTTGGTACCTCACGTGTTCTGTCTCTTTCCGGTTGATTTTTCTATATTGGGGTTGGAAAGATTTTCTATTTTGGTCATATGGTCGAGCACCCTAACTTGGGGTTAACTGTGGCTATTAGTTGTCATTCACGTTACTAATTGGAGGTTTTTGGGCAGGTGCTAGTGGATCCGTTGGGAGACTGATCATCCAGTTCCTAGGTTTTCTAATATTTAACTTGAATATGAATACCGATTCTTTTTGTGAACAGGGTTTGAGTGAGGTCTCCAGACAAAAGGGAGAGGAGCGGAGTAAGTTAGGAGACCCTGGTTTTTCGATGCCACATTGTAACTGGAGGAAGGGTCTCAGTGGGGAGAAGGCCTGACGCAGGATGAGTTTGAAGTCTCTCAAATCTAGGGAGGGCCTGGAACATTTCTACATTCAAGAAAACACTAACTTAGATCAAGTCAAAATGATGGCTAGCAGGGCCATTGTGGGTCACATAGAATTCTCTTTAGGTTCTAGAGGATAAATATTGGACTGGGTTAATAAGTATTGGACCCCAATACTGGGCGTGGCTTTGAGGGTAAATCTGTTGCTCAACAGATGGATTATGTTTATTTTACCTCTAGCAGAAAATGTTGAGACCATTTTGTCAAAGAAATGGCCTTTCAAGGAGGGTTATGTTATCTTACAACACTGACATATTGCATTCGATCCCCTCAAGGAGAAGCAGACACGACGACACATCTGGATGTTACTCTGTGGTTTCCCAATCACATTATGGATGGAAAATAGTCTTATTGGGATGGTGAACAAGGTTGGTTCTTTTGTTAGGTTGGATAAAAATTCTCTGTTTGGAGTGGATAAAAAGGTCGCTCGGGTCATGGTTGAATTCGACCTAAATTTGGGTCTCCTTGCAGAGGTGAAGATTATCTGGGGCAAATTATGTTTTATTCAAAGATTAGACTATTACATGATACCTTTTCACTGCTAGAATTGCAGAGAAACTAGACATGTATTGGCTTGGTTCCCTAATTTAAGACGGTCCAACATGGGTTTCGAAGGTATAGAACTCTTTGGATCAGAGGTAAAGATGCAGCGAAGGGATATCTTTCACCTGAATGACCATTTCTAGGTAAGTTAACACCTACATCTACTACTCCTTACAAAGATGTTTCGAAGGATGAACTGGAATTCTACCTTGATGTTGAAAAAACCTTTGATAAATGTATCTCTGAAGGAAATTTAAAGCTCAATCAAAAAGGTGTTTTTGAGAAATCTACATCTGCTCAGAGTTTAGGGTTTGAGAGGGAGGTTTATCCACCTACTTCCCCTGTCACATTTTTGGAGGATGTGAGCCCTAAGTCACTGCCTCTACCTTCCACTGAGGTTTCTCCACCTATTGCCCCTATCACAATTTTGGAGGATGCGAGCCCTAATTCACCGCCTCCACCTACCACTGCATCTACTGTTCCGGAAAACACTCCTGGTTTTCTCCCTCATGGTGACCAGGGTGGGGTTATTACCTGTGAGGATAATGAGGTTCTAAATAACTCTGGACTTGAGAAAGACTCAGTTTTAGATTCCTTTCAACCATTGACTATCTATCCCAATAATTCTTCGTCTAATCCCCTTGTTAAACCTTTAGTCACTGACAAATTTATAAATGTCACCATTATAAAGAATTGCAGGAAGACTAGGTCTAATGCACACGATGAGCATGATGACAACTATATTCCACTTTCTTCCATAATTGATGAACCAAACTATGGTACTAGTAGTGGTAGTACTTATGTTACTATTGAGGCCCCTAGAGCGTTTTTTCCTCTGTTAGGGGGTTCTTAATGATTTTACTCACCCTAAATATTCAGGGTTTGGGGAAGGTTTCTAGGACTAGGGCCTTATCCCATCTTTTCAAAGCTACTAGTCCAAATTTAATTATTCTACAGGAAACCATGTGCGATGGGATTAATGTTGTGAGAAGACTTGCTTCCATATTACCAGGTTGGGAATTTGTGGCTATGGATGCATTGGGGATGTCTCAGGGTCTACTAGCTAGATGGAACCCTAAGTTCTTCAATTTTCATGCATTCAAAACTCCTTGGGGTATTTTTCTGGAAGGTTACTGCTTATGTTTAAATTTTTCCGATCTCTGTGATGAATATCTATGGACCCTACAAGGACTGTGGCCCCTTCTCGCCTTCTTTGAGCTCTTTGGGTTTATTAAATATCAAAAACATAATACTCGTTGGAGATCTAAATTTCACAAGAAATGCTGAGGATATTTGGGGTACACATGCAAGGTTGGATGATTTGGCATCATACTTTATAGGATTACTAGATTCTCACGATCTAGCGGATGTTGTACAAGGTCCTCCTTCTCCTACTTGGATGAATGGAAGAGGATGAAATGAAGGCATACATAAATGACTAGACATGTTCTGGTAAATTCTAGTCTTTTGAATGTTTGGGAGAGGCATAGATCCTGGATTGGTGAAACCAAGGTCTCTGATCACTGGCGGATTTTTTTCCAGATCGATGCTCCATACTGCAAACCAAACTATCCATATAAGTTTAATTGTTCTTGTCTTTGTGAGCGAAGGTTTCTGAAATTTAATCAAAAGATTATGGATTGATTATGGGTCTGCCAATGATCTTAATCCTATGGATGCATTTGTGATGAAACTCTAAAAAATCAAAGGTATTGGTACAAAATGGATAAAAAATTAACAGAAATCTGATCTTAATGAACTCAAGCTACTTGAAGAACAAATTCAGGAGATTCATCTCAAGAATTATGAAGTAAGGATAGATAAGGTGGATTTTGAAAAAGTTAAATTATATGAGAAAAAAAAGAGGATTTATTGCTTCAGGAGGAGAAGGAGTGCAGGCTCAAAACCTGGGCCACATGGATTAGTCATGGAGATGTAAATACAAAGTTCTTTCATTCATATGCTTCTCATCAAAAAAATGCAAATGCAATTTGGGACCTTATTTATGGTGATGGAAATACTGTCTCTAGTCTTGGAGAGTTACAAGATGCTGCTAAAGGATTTTTTGGTAAACTATATATTGATCCTGGTCACTGTGACCTGCTTACTCAATTAAATGTTGCGAGACTATTTCATGTTTTTTTAATGAACATGATGCAGAAGAATTAGGGAAAGAAGGAACCTTGGTGGAAATAGAAGCGGTCCTAAAAGGTTTTTCCAAGGACAAAAGTTCAGGACCAAATGGATGGACAGTAGAACACTTTCTTCATTTTTTTGATGTGATGGGGGAGGATATGCTGAAAATGGTGGATTTTTCTCGTACCAGAGGCCTCATCTCTAGTGGTCTCAACTCAACATTCCTCACTCTAATTCCAAAGAAAAGAAAGCCTTCTTCTTTTGGATATTTTCGGCCAATCGCTCTCTGCAACTTGGCATACAAATTACTTTCCAATATTATATCAAATAGATTGAATCCTATATTGTCTGGAAACATTTCTGTTGAACAATTTGGTTTTTTAAAAGACCGTCAAATTCTTGATGCCATTGGCATTACTTAGGAGATTATGCACTCATTCAAGAATGAGAATATGAATTCCATGCTACTCAAAATGGATCTTGAGAAAGCATATGACAGAGTAGATTGGGATTTTATGTGGTTAATTCTTATTCAAATTGGTATCCCTCCTTTCGTTTTACGTTGGATTATGGCTTTTGTAACTACTGCAAGTATTGCAGTATTGATTAATGGGGCACCATCTAACTTTTTCAATATCTCTCAGGGGGTTCGACAGGGCTTCCCACTATCTCCATTATTATTTCTGCTAATTACCTTGTGAATGAGTAGATTGATTGGTGCTGCAAAATCTGGAGGCAATTTAATAAGTATACAGCTCTCCCCTGAGTTGTCCATCACTCATTTGTTGTTTGTAGATGGCATTCTCTTAGAAGCCTTAGACTCTGACAATGAATGGAAGATGTATAAGAATATTATTACTAGATTTTGTGATGCCTCCGGTATGAATGTAAGCAATAGGAAATCTTTCTTTTATCATTTCAGACTTATGAACAACGGGATTGATTCACTGTAAAACTTTCTTCCATATGATTTTCAACAATTGGAGGAGGGTTTCATGTACCTTGGCTATTTTCTGAAGCCAAATGCATAAAAGAAGAGCGATTGGCTTTGGTTATTAAAAAAGGTTGAACACAGAATAACCCATTGGACCTTTAGGTTATTGTCTATTGGTGGTAGTCTCACACTGGTAAAATCAGTCTTAATTGGTATTCCGGTGTATTGGTTTTCTCTCCATCAAGTCCCTTGTTCAATTATCAATTGCTTAAGGAGTTTGTTGTTTAATTTTTTATGGACAGGGGGACCACATAATACCAAACTGGTGATGATTAGATGGGAGACCATAACGTTACCTGTCAACTGTGGGGGTTGGGGAATACAGAATCTGTCGGTTTTTAGTAGTGCTCTTAGACTTAAAACTACATGGAGGGGGCTCTTTGGATCTACACTCTTGACTTGGGTTCATTCAGTGAAATATGTAAAAGGAAATTTTCTAGAATGGATTAGGAATCCTTTAAAGAAAATTAGAGCTGTATCCACGATTTGGGTTGGCTTCATTAAAATATACAATTGGATGGAAAAGGATCTAACCTGGAGGGGTGGTAATGGAAAAGACATACTGGTTGGAATTGACCCAATTTATGGTATGGAGGATGATTACACGTTGTCTAGTGGGATCATCAATACTCTCCATTGGTTTGATCGTGCAACTCTCAGCAAAATTAAGAAAAATAAAGCAGATTCAAATCAATCTTCTTGGCTTAATGCGATGGAGATGGGTTTCATTAATAGTGCTGCTACATAATGGAATAACTATACCAAGAAACTAAATTCTACAAGTTGCCGATTATCTTCTCATAGAGATAAATTAATTTGGTATAACAATAAATATTTGGGCATGGTAACTGTAAACTTGGCATATAAGGAAATTATCAGTTACAATTGTATTTATCCAGCAAAATGGTGGTTCAAATTTCTTTGGAAATGGAAGATACCGCTGAAAATCAAGTGTTTCATGTGGATTTCCTTGCATGGAGAGTTGAAAACCTAGGATAATCTTTAAAAAGGGGGTGGGAGGGCCCTGAGTATTTGTTATATATGTTCTAATAGTCCTGAATCTTCCACTCATATCTTTGTGGATTGTGGTTTTTCTAGAAATCTATGGATGAATATTATTGATCATTACAATATCAACATTCAATGGGGCATTGGTTCCTTAGATCGTTGTGCACTTGAATGGAATAGACTTTGTGATGGGCTCCCCTTCTTGCTAGCAGTGCTCTCTTGGGAAATATGGTGCACTAGGAATACAAATATTTTTGAAAATCAAGTTCCAAACATTATAAGTACATTCAACAGGGTCATCTTGGTGATCTATGAACATTGCACTGAATGCATTAAGACAAGCTGCAAAAGATTTAGCGCTTTTTGCCCTCCCCAGCATAGACCGACTGTTTACTTTGATGGGGCAACATGTGATGGCCTTTGTGCAGTGGGTGGAGTCATCTATATAAATGAGGATCATTATTTTACTCTGAAGTTGAATTGCGGTCAAGGCACAAACATGAAATATGAATTGCTCGTGCTCTGGTGTGTGCTTACTGTCACACATAATTTTGGTCTTCTAGACTTGGCAGTTTTTGGCGATTCAAGGGTAACCATAAAATGGGACAGGGAAGAGTATAATTTAAATATTATATCTCTCTATCAGTGGTGTAGAAGAATTAAGGAAAAAATCCAACTTTTTGATAATATCTCTTTTGATCACATCTACCGTCAGCTTAACTCCATGACCGATACGCTTTCCAAAGCTGCATACCCAGGAGAAGAAGGGGAAATTATATGGGAGGAAATTCAAGACTCTTAGTTGAATGATTTTGGGTCGGTACAGATATTTGACATTTAACTGCTGATGTATTTCTGTTTTTTGTTATTTTTGAAGAATTGTGAATGTTTATACATGTATAGGGATGGGTATATTATTATTTTGATGTAATGGATGCAATGGGTATCAGTATACAACAGATTATAAGTCTCATTCAAACTTATACATTTTTTTACTATTTGATTCACTAATGAATACCAATAGTATGGTTTTTTTTCACTGAAAAAAAAGGATGTCATAAGTTTAGAAAAATGAGTGGTTACTACTATGTATACTAATTCCATATAAAGTTATTGATTTGTGTATTAAGTTGTGCTAAAGATGTAAGTCATAGAAAATCAAGTTGTGGTTAGTTATTAAATTAGATAGAAGTTAAATTTTTTATATATTTTTATTACATATTTTTGAAGTAAATTTTATAAGAAAAAAATTATCAACTAATACCATAAATTATTTAATATTATGGATCCGTAAATTATGTATTGTTAGTTAACTATTGATCAATCAAGATGAAATTAAGTACTCTTTTACCTAGTTAATATTAATTAAACATTATTTCCTTGAAACTTAACTTGATATTAGCACTTATTGAGCCCAAAGTTTATTAACTCTTTTATGCCCCCCTTAAATTCTATCACTTAGGTCTACATATAGACTCTACAATAGTTAACCATTAAACATTGAAACTCTCTAGTACCTTGGTAGTTGGGTAGTATGAATAATGGTGCGATTGAGCATCCTTAATTAGCGCCTTGAGAGATTAGGTCAAATACTATTGTTGAACCGAGCACCTGGCAATCCGTTATACTCAAGACCATAAAAACCATGTCCCCTATGACCAACTAACAAAATTCATACATCCTTGCATCTAGTAGGAATTTGGTATTTTTCTAAAGGCAATAATATTTAGTAGAGAGTAATACTCACACCAACATTTAAAAATAAAGTATGAGATTCATTGATATTGTTACCCTCGAGATGTTTTGCAACATGGTGCCATATTAGATTTCCACAAAGGAGTGCTTCATTTTTTCTTTGTAAATGCCAATTTTGGGCTTATTTTATGTAAAGTGTTTGTCATGTGGGACTCCAAACCCATGGTCTAGTCATGGTGGGTCCTCTTGGTTTTCATTCCAAGAAGTGTTGGATTAGTGTGATAGCTGACTGCCCCTTGATTTGGTGGTGGTCCCCCATCATGCGAGGCATTTATGCCCAGGGTTGGTCACTGGTGCTTCTTGGTATGATGCCAATGGGACTCATGGATTAGGGGCTCCCAACCACACATTTTTTAATTCATTGTAGAGGTGATTACAGATGTAAGAGTTGTCATACCCATCTTAGTGTTGAAGCCCGGAAAATCCTAGCATCAATAGTAGGTATTCTCCCTAATGAATAATCCCAATTAGATCATTCATTGTTTGGTATGGGGAATCCGTCCAGTTAACGATTCAACTACCGTAGGTGTGTATGTTTATTTTATGTACCAGTTGTGGCCTGACCCACCATTTATATTTTATGTTTAAGGGTATGAATATGCAACTTCTTCTAATCTAACTAATGCATTTAACCTATAATTGAGAAGAAAAAACCACACAAGTGACGCGTAGGTTCTTACCTCCCGTATTATAGTTTCTACCTTGTCAATTACATAACTCTATTTTTAACTAACTAACCTATGCTTGAAAGGAGCGAATTTAAATAAGAGTAATAATATGAAAGTGCTCATACAAATCCAATAGATAGCTATTAAGATAAAATATGCACATTCCCAACATAAAATTACAAAATATAGCTTTGATTTTAATTAACACAATTTATTACTCCGTTAACACATAAATATTTCCATAGATAAGGAAATCATTCACCACCATTGAAGTAGTTTAATAAAGTTAGAAATATATCACAGCATGAACATAAACATAAAATAAATAGTTCCAATCTATTAGTCACACATTCCAAGAAAATATCGGTGCAAAATTTTCCCAGTGAACATGTCTTTCCTCATTAGCAGAAAAATAGTTCTCTTACACAATGTATTCAGTCTCTAATTCACTAGAAAAATTCCCCATGTTATGGTACCCTTTCCCCATAATTATATTACAAGAGAATTTGTTTGAATGACTGATCATTTTGGCTCCCTATGCATCCTTTAGCTTTCCTATTTGTCCTTTGTGTCTATTGTTTCTTCTGCGCACACCCTTTCATCTCCTTCTGTGTCCTTTGCCTTGCCAAAATTTTCTCTTGTGAAAACCGTTTCCTCTACACATTGTCCTTCCGGTCCCTTTGCGTCCTTTGGATTCCCCGATTTGTTTCTTGTGCCAACTGTTTCCTTGTGCATAGTGTTTTAGCTTCCACTGCATCATGATTGGTCACTTAAGATTCATCTCCGTCTTTGGGATTGCCCGATCTGTCCTTTTTGACCGCACTTCTTCTGCCCACCTGTCACATCCCCTCCCATCGTTCCCAAGCAAAGGAGAGAACATGACACTAAAATTGGGCATCTAGCCCCATGATTATTAACAAAATTCATTGAAGATAAAAAGACATATGCAGATGCATGAATATGCAAGAAACATAGCAGAAGTAAATTTATACTACACATCTAGCATGCATTCAACATATTCATGATGGTCATCAAATAAAGACATTGCAGAATTAATACAAAAGAGTACTTATCTTGAAACAAAGTAGTCCCGAGCAACTGACTATGCAACTGCAATGTTCCATAGGCCAAATGTTCTCATCAATCTCTCAACACAACTTCCACCCCCGAGCTAGGCATGATTTATACAAGGAAAAAGGGAACAACGGACTCACACATAGCCAAATATACACCAAAATTAGCCAAGCCAATCCACAGTTGGTTTTATCAGGATGCTATGGCAATGGAAGGGAATGAATTGCTAAGCTAGTCAGATCAACCACAGAGCGATGGATACCTCTACAAGATATATCTAGCTTGGTCCCCACAATACCTACACACCCAACATAAAGAAAGTATTCCCTTCACTACTACACAATTCCTCATGCCATACCTTCCATTCTAGTGCTCTTCAAGGTGTGCATAGAAGAGTAACTAGCCATTTTGATCTTTCTGTGAGGTTACTCTCTTCACTAGGTTTATCAAGCCAATTCTGGTCCTCTTCCACTCCTAACTTCTTACTCACAAGTTAAAACAAAAATAGGGATGCACATAACAACAAAACACAAGTGTTGGGTATGAAGAAAAACGTTTTGACTATGGGATGCTCAAAATGGGGTTTCCATAAGTTTCCAAAATCGTGGGAAACCCAAAATGAAATGTTAGATGTGGGAATCAACCCTAGGAGAACAAATTCGATTTCAGAAAACGTTTATGGGAATTCAAGGGGCAGAAACGACTTCTATAAAACCCCAATTTGTGACTCTCCTCCTCACAGCCATTGTGCAACACAAAAAATGAATTCCCAGCTATGTAAAATGAAGGAAAATGATCGAGAACGTGAATGAAAACACCCCAGCTATCTCAGAATGTATGAGGGAGAAAAATAACATGGGTGAAGAATGGTTTGGGCACCATTTCATGGGTGTTTTCTTGCCCAATAAGCCAAAAATATGATTTCTCAAATTGATGGCTTGCCCATACATGAAATTGGTTGCCATACTTGCCCATTCCCAAGGCATTAACTACCTCAACCAACTCTTGGAAGAATTAAATGATTGGGTGCATAAGTCAAAATGGGTATTGAGGGTTTATGGGTTCACTCATTAACATTTGGCTTAACAATATTGGCTCAAAGGTTTGAATATTTTCCCTCCCTATCCCTTGTAAAAATCATGCCCCCATCTCTTGTTGCATTGCATAGCAAGTTGAGGGTATTTCATTAAAATTCATATTTACATGATGTCTTAATTTGTATTGTGTGTGGCTAACATGAGAACCATATGCATCGATTTTTAATTGCCGATACTTAAATCATTAAATTGATGGAGGGGCCTTGGACTTGAGCTCCTCACCATGATTTAATAACGATATTTACATCCTTTACAATTTTAATGTAATAGGGTCAAAATCAAGATATTACACCGCCTTCCAACTTCCACGTGTCCTAAGGAAACAACCAAAAACAATGTATAAGCCTATAACGTATTTACCACATAATAATTCCAAACGAAGTGATAACGAGCATAACATGAATTGCAGAGATATGAGTGTCAACATTGTTTACAAATCATAATATTGAAGCTTCCATGATCTGGTTTCGGTGTCAAAATGAAAACTAACATAGAGGTAGAAGGCCCGAAAAATCCCTCAAAATGGCCCAAGAATCATCCTTCCATAGTCGGAAAAGGCTTAAAAAATGGCCAAAAAATCATCCTCCTGCAATCTACAATCCACAATCCACAATCCTCAATCCAAAATGCGGGTCTACGAGATTGCGGGCTTGTGGGTGCCAATTTAGAACATTAAAAAATGCAATCTGCAATGCAGAATTGCGGGATTGCGGGATTACAGAAGTGCGGGAACACGGAAATGCGGACATGCGGACTGAAATTCCAAATTCATAAATGCAGTTTGAAACCTGCAATTCGCAATCGAAAATACAGGAATGCCGAGGTGAGGGGTTGCGGAATGTGGAAAAGAGGGATGTGGGATTGTGGGTAGTCGGAATTTTGGGCATGAAAATTGTGGATTTGCAGGAGACCTTTCAACAAACTTGAAACACCAATCCTCGATCTACAATCGGAACTATGGAAAAGTGGGATTTCTGCATTGTAGAAGTGCAGGATTGCAGAAGTGAGGAAGGTCTAGATTGCATACTTGTGGAAAAGGCATGATGTGGAACTTAGGAATGGGGAAGTGCGAAAATGCCCCTTTTTTGTTATTTTTCAAAAAAACTAAGTGTCAAGGGTAATATGAAACAAGCTGTTAGAAAGATCAAAGGAGGGGCCTTACAATTTTACAAAATTTTGGGGACCAGGATGTAACTGCAACAATTGGCAACTAGCTCGTGAAGAGAGATATCTGAACAAACTCATTTTATGATCACAATTGCTTTTATGTTATTAATTTTGATTGTAAAACTATGCCCTTGTCATTTTACTAGGATTTTAAAAGGGTGGAGTTTTATGCAGGGAGAGGAGATTGCTTGAATCATATTGGTCATTCATTTGGGAAATAGGGCAACCTGGACCAGATTTCCTAACCACTCTCCCGAGGCCATAATATGGATTTTATTATTAGTCCCATATTTTGGTTACCTCTAAGTATGACTCCACAGGATCGTCACAAAATCATACATATATATTTATTTGTTCTTCATTCCCATGCTATCAACATTTCTTTAAATGCTTTCATTTGACGAGTTTAAACATCTGATTCTTCCACACATAAATTTCTTCAGTCTTCAACATTTGACGTGGGTTCTTCCATCCATATTTTCCTTTTGTGTGAGTGATGATTTTTATTTTTTGGTCATACTCATGGACGAAGAAGATCCTTTTGGAATTATCATCTGGGCAATCTTCTTGATTGGATGTATTTATTTTCAAAACCATTTCTTTGATGGAGAAGAAACTTTTCATAAATTTTGACTCTTCATTATAATCCTTTTAGCTGTAATTTGTGTAGCATGGGATCATTTTAATTGCCATACATCTTCAAGACTTGCTTCCTTTCCATGGGTCAATTATAGTAGGCTACCTGAGATGGTTATTTATGTGTAAGTGAGTGGAACCCCAAGATAGTAGTTTAGAACTCATAGATCCTAATTATTTCACAGGGTTTATACTGACACAACATAAAACATGAAGCAGGTTTC
This sequence comes from Larix kaempferi, assembly GCA_027924585.1. Lineage (NCBI taxonomy): Eukaryota > Viridiplantae > Streptophyta > Pinopsida > Pinales > Pinaceae > Larix > Larix kaempferi. Next base: position 22,733,433 of record BSBM01001346.1, read on the forward strand.
CCCTTTTAAAACAAAGCAACAATTAAAATCACTAATGACATTGTTTTTACAAAAAAAATTCATTTTGTTATCAAGCCAGTTCTAATCCTTTTGGTGATTATCAACATTTCACATGATATTGTTTAGAATTATGCATTCCTACATATCACTTTGAAAGCTGAGCTGAGTTTTATTTCAATCAAGCAAAAATCAGTCAAGCAAAACAAGGTCAAACCAAAATGCGATAAGACTGAAATTAACTAACCTAGGAAGAGAATAAACAAAAACAACTAGAAATTTAAGAATCAACCAATAAATAATTATGTACAACACATCTCCCTAGTGTGCCATCACTTACATACCAAACAAATTTCGATAGCTTTAGGATGAGGGTTGTTTTAATAGGAAGAAGAAGAAGCTCATTTGGTGGGGTCAAGATTAAACTGTCTTCTAAGGTGGAAGAATGAATAGGAGAGCCAAATTGTTGTCAGGGGTTAGAAGGCATTTCAATATCTCAGGTTTTGGAGCATCTTTTAAGATTGTGCACAAAGATAAGGAGCTTAAGGTGTAGTTTGATTGTTGTGTGTTTTTCCATGATATCATATTCATTAAGTTTGTCGAAACAAGAATCATAAAGTTTCAAAATATTCAATAGAAATGAAATTATCATGGATTAGTTTTCTAAGCGATCGAAAACTCCCCTGTAAATTTGAGCGAGATATGTCTTTAGTCTTCATTTGGCTGGTGCGTTTTCTTTTGGAAAATATCTTTCACTGGTGAGCACTAATAATAAAATCCTGTTTCAAAATTACCATGTCGGTTAATGGAACATTTCAAATCATATTCATAATTCAATCTCAGAATGATTTTACACATTTATGGGGCAGTAAGAGATATCAACCAGATATCATATTTTCCTTATGAGTTCTCTACGATCAAACTTTTCGACCAGTGTTCTATGGGATATAGGATTTCAAAACTGTTTTCATGCATTTGTATTAATGATAAGTCAAGAATATTAATGAAAGTGTTTTGATTCTTCAATTTCTAACTAAAACATTTAATAGTACCAACATGAATTGTATCTTCGATTGTAATACCCCTGCCTTGCCTTAGTATTTGATGGCCTCAATGTAAATATTTTGTTTGTGCAATGTGTGTTGACCCTAGTGTAGAGCTCAAGGCCAAGGCCCCAATAGTGAATGATTAAGGTTTGCTTTCATAGGAAAGTATTTGACAGTGGAGCTATGCCTGTGCTATTAATCCATGGAATTTTGTAATTGATGTAAATGTTTAATATTACAATGAAGTACCCGAAACTAGTTAAGTGAGGAAGCTAATGAGAAGGGGGATAAGGTATCCACTAAGGAGAGGTAAGGGGGTTGTGGGATGGTGACCCTTGCTGCCACTTGGGAAGGGGGTAACCGATTTGATTACATGTATGGGTACGGATTCGGTTACAGAACATGGAGAAGGAAAACCAATGGAGGATATTTGAAGGAGATAAAAATGGTGCTGAGATCGGAGAATGGGGTTTGTTCATGGTTGGTTGGTTCATTGTTGGTGGTTGTGGGTTTTTGGTGGGAGCATAGTTCCATTCCATCGGGGAGAAGTGTTGTTGGGTGTAGAGGAATCCATAGGAAACTTGTTCTTGATATGCGCTAGTGATAAAAACTCTTTTGTGATCTCGAAACGTAGAGCCAACCATGAGACAAAGGAAGAAGATGATATTTCCTATGTGTTTTGTAGTAGTAGAGTTGAATTCCATAGGAATCCTGCACGTATGCGTTATCTATGGGTAGAACATTGAAGATGAGCTTGAAGGTGGATTACAGGGCATGAATAGCTTGAGGAAGCTGTGTGAAGCCTGGAATCCGCGAGTAGAGAGTCGAGTTGTGGGACAGAGCTTAGTCTGCAACCCTTTGAAGAACCAACTTGTTTAGTGGATGCAAAAGGTAGGGTTTAGGGTTGGAATGCTTGATAAACCTAGTGAAGGCTGTAATCTCATAGAACTAACAGTTGGACCTTCTTATGCCCACCCTGAATAACACTAGAAGGGAAGGGGCCTTGAGGGATTGTGTAGCAAAGAAGAGGGCCTTCCTTGGGTTGGGTGAGGTAGATAATGTGGGTGCCATGTTTGCTGAGTGTTGAGATTCATGTAATTCTGTGGATTGAACTCACTAAATTAGCAATATTCTCCCCAGTTTCCCTATATGCTTGATAAAACCAACTCCAGGTTTGCTTAGCATGTGTATGCTTGATAAACCCAACTGTAGGATGGCTTAGCATTGAAGTGGATCTTGACTGTTAGAGATCCTACCTATTTCTCCTTAGTGGTTACACATCCCAACTCGGGAGAGGTCTTTCAACTGAAAGGGAATAGGCTAGACAGAGACCTAAGGTTGAGTGGAACGTTTCTCTCACTTAGCTAGTTGCTGGGGCAACCTCAACATACAAATATAAGTGTCCTGTGGAGTGAATGATGTTATTTCACGTGTTATCATTATTATGTTGTTTTTCTTAAGCCATTGAATGAATTTTATATGAATTTTAACAATAGGTAGATCATGTGTAAGTCTGAGTGGAACGATGAGTGCAGGATGAATGCTTCATTTAGCTGCATGATTTTAATGCATTGTTAATTTTACATGTGTTAGTTGTATGGTTATCCTTAGTTTCATTTATTATATGTATTTTGTTATGAGATGCTTACCCTTGTAAATGGACTTATTAACCTCACTTAATCATGGGTAATAGTTACATGGATTGTGGTATCCTTAACCCTCTCTGTGAGTCAGAGGAAAGATGGGGTTACGACAGGATACAGGTAGAGACCTATTGAAGGATGGAAGGCACCTTAGAGGTTTATAGACAAAAATATAGAGGGTAAATGAGGGACTTATATACCTCGGTTGGGTAAGGGATTGTACCATTGGATAGAGATCTCCAATATCTTTCCAATGGTACCAACCTTGCCTCATTTGGACCCAGGACGAGGAAGTTATGACCTTTAGAAGTTTCCTTGGAAACTTGCCAGAGTAAGGGTCTTGAGCATGACCCTTTCCAAACCCGCAATGCAGATTGTGGATTGCGGAAGGGAATTTGGTGGAGAAGTTGGATTCCCACATTTCCGCATCCGCAATGTAGATTTCATATTGTGGAAGAGAATTTGGCATGGTAAATTGCAGCTCCTCATTTCTGATCTTGCAATGTGGATTGCAGATTGCAGAAGGTCGTTTGGTAGAGAAGTTGGATTCCTTCATTTTCGCATCCACAATGCGGATTACAGATTGTGGAAGACCGTTTGGCACAGTAAATTGCATCTCCGCATTTACGGGTCCCATAATGTGGACTGCGGATTGCGTAATGCGGTTTGTAGATTGTGCAATGCAAATTGCTTATTGTGGAAGGTCATTTGTCATGGTGAATTGCAGTTCCGCATTTCCAAATCCCGCAATGCGGATTGCAGATCGACGACCATTGCGGCTGTGTATAGTTTTGGAATTAAAGAAGAAAAAAAAAGTAATGCAGGATCTTCAGTGGCCTCTGAAGGCCACAAGGGATGTCTAAGGGCATTACAGAGTGATATCAAAGCTTCAGTTACAACATTGAGGCTATTAGGGCCGAATTGTGGAAGAAATCACATACAAGGAAATTCCCATGGAACTATTTTAATCTAACAGAACTAATTATTAACTGTTTAATGAACAATTTCTAGATTGTATGGATGTCTCAAGTCCTATGCTGTCTAATAAACATTTATATCATTCATAGTGATTGCAGCATGTATATTTGAATTGTACAGCAAGGTTGTGTACTAGAAAGTAAGAATGGTGATCATTAACAATGTGCAGGATCCCTATGAGCCTGAAGAAGACGTGCTAGGGTAAAACGTGTAGGAAGAGCACGCTGAAACAACATCTAATGGAAGAAGGGAGAGGGTGACTCCCCAAAACTTGATTGATACCATGGTAAGTTTCAATGAGAGGATGATAAAGGCTTAGGAAGAGCAGCACCATCTCAATGCAACCTGCAGAGCCTCACTGACGTGCATCATAAGGTAAATATAGGGTCCATCCCAAGTAATATGGGCATAGAAGAAAGGAATGTAATTAGTCACTCTAGAGGTCTTTCTAGGAAAAGGATTCCAAGCCATAGAAGAGGTTATGTGAGAAGAAGGCACAAAACATCCTCTTCGGGATCTCCTTCCAGCAGCTCAGAACACTCTAGAGACTCTCAAAAAATACCAAGGAACACTTACAATAGGATTGAGAGAAGAAGGAAGTCCAGAGGAATCCCACAAGGATAATTGAGAAAAGAAATACCGCCTACCTTTGATGGAGAAAACAAGATAGGCCAAGAGGAAGAGGCATGGCTACTTGGAATGAAAAAGTACTTTAAAATGCATGGTTATTCAGAGAGTGAGAAAGCTAGGGTTTCCATTTACAATTTGAATGGAAGAGCTTCCATTTGGTGGGAATATCTCATGAAAGTGAAGAGAACCAATGAAAGAAGGATCAACTGTGAGCGGTTTAAAAGATACTTCAAGGAAAAGTACCTATCAGCTAGGTATTATGACAAGTGAAAGAAATTCAATGTGCTTAGGTTCGAGAAAGATTCCATGGAGGAACACGTTCATAAATTCCTGGAATTGTTAAGGTATGTATACTACATCAAGAATGAAAGGGTGAAGATTTAGTGTTTCCTTGGAATCCTACCACAGGACTATAGGGATAGAATTGAGTTTGTCCATCCGCCAAGTTTGAATGAATCCATTAGAATGGCCATGCTCTATTATGAGAAAAATAAAGGAAGGATAGACACTCAACCGGTATGGAAAGGAAATCCCAAAGGAGGATTTGAACCAAGGAGAAGTGGCTTCAAGCCACCCTTTAAAAATCATTCCAGAAACTTTCCATAGGGACAACCAGCAAGAAGTGGATTCAAACTAGCTGTAACAACAAAGAAAACATCAAAAGGACCACTTCATTGTTGGGGATGTGGAGACAGCCACATGCTTATAGATTTCCCAAATCGAAGAGAGAATCCCCAAAGTGTGCACAACCTGGGAGAAGCAACCATGGTAGAATATATGGACAGAGCCACACCTCAAATCTATGCAGCACTGGATGATCACCAGGAGGACCACCAGCAGTGGTAGAAGTTGAAGGTAAGATTGATAAGTAATCTATTTCTATTTTAATTGATCCAGGATCCACTCATAGCTATGTGTCTCCTAAGGTGGTTTAAATTTTTTCACTTGGTAAAGTGAAACATAGTAAGTCTTGCTTTGTTCAACTAGCCACTGGGACTAAGAGAAAGGTGAATGAAGTAGTGGTGGAATTTTCCATAGAGATGAATGGACTTCCCACCAAGGTAAACTTAAATGTACCACCCTTGGGATATTATGATGCTTTGATAGGCATGGATTTTTTGGAGAAGCATAGAGCCAATCTTGACTGCTATAAGAAGGTGATTGAGTGTATTGATGATGAATGAAGACCAAGGTTGGTTAAAGGAATTCCAAAACAAGTTTCAATATGGAAGATTTTAGCCTTACAGCTGAGAAAGTTCTATTAAAAGGGCTGCCAATTATATGTTGTGCATATATATTAGATTCAATAGAAGATAACGGGACAAAATTAGAAGACTTTCAGCTATTGCAGGAGTTCCAGGGTGTGTTCCCAGATGAAGTGCCAGAACTACCACCCAAGAGAGACATTGATTTCTCCATTAACCTTGTTCGAGGAGCAACACCAAGATCCAAATCCCCTTATAGAATGAGCGCACTTGAGATGATAGAATTAAAAATGCAAATGCAAGAATTAATGAACAAAGAGTATATCAGACCAAGTGTATCTCCTTGGGGTGCACCTGTTTTGTTTGTTAAGAAGAATGATGGGAATTTAAGGCTATGAATAGATTACAAGCAACCAAACAAGGTAACAATCAAGAACATGTATCCATTGCCAAGAATTGATGACTTGTTTGATTAGATGAAGGAAGCTAAAGTATTCTCCAAGATTAACTTGAGGTCCAACTACCATCAAGTGAGGATAAAGGATGAAGACATTCATAAGACAGCTTTCAGGACTAGATAGGGACACTATGAGTTCACTGTGTTTCCATTTGGTCTCACCAATGCACTTGCTACTCTCATGTGTCTTATGCATAGTGTCTTCAAAAAATACTTGGATAAGTTTGTGATTGTATTCTTGGATGAAATTCTGGTGTATTCAAGGAATGAAGAAGAGCATGGTGAACATTTGAGGATGGTACTGCAAGTCCTTAGAGAACACTAGTTGTATGCAAAGCTGAGCAAGTGTGACTTCTATCAGCAGAAGGTATAGTATTTGGGACATATTATTTCAGTAGAAGGTATTGTAGTAGATCCGGAGAAGATTGAGGCCATAATGGATTTGCCTAATCTCAGAAATGTTGCATATGTAAGATCTTTTATGGGCCTTACATGTTACTACAGAAGGTTCATTGAAATTTTCTCCAAGATAGCTCACCCAATTACATCATTACAAAGGAAGGAAGTCAAATTTATATGGTCCGAGAAGTGTGAAAGGAGTTTCCAAAGGTTAAAAGAATTACTTACCAGTGCTCTTATTTTAAAGATTGCAGATCCAAGTAAAGATTTTGTGGTGTGCACAGAAGATTGCATTGAAGGAATAGGAAGAGTACTCATGCAAGAAGGATTTGCAATTGGATATGAGTCAAGGAAGCTCAAATATCATGAAAGGAACTATGCCAGGCATGAATTAGAGCTAGCAGCGATAGTGCATGCTCCCAAAAAATGGAGGCATTACCTCTTGGGAAGAAGATTTGAACTCAGGACAGATCACATGAATTTGAAATATTTATTTGACCAACCAAATCTAAATGCCAGGAAAACTAGATGGATGGAGTTTCTCTGTGAATTTGATTTGGAGATTAAGCATTTCAAAGGAAAGAAGAATAAGGTTGTTGATGCACTCAACAGGAAATTTCATGTTGCGGGAATAAATGTTTGTAAATCATATTTGAAGGAAAGGATCATCGAAGTTCAAGCTAATGATGAAGCTTACCTACAAATAAAAGAGAAGTTGCAGCAGGGAAATGGGGATGAAAATTGTTCAAGATATCAGATTGGGGAAGATGATGTCCTTATGTACCAAAATGCCATATTGTACATTCCAAACTATGCAGAATTGAAGGAGCTTGTGTTAAGCGAGATACGCCAAAATCCATATTTTGGTCACCCAGGGTATCAGAAAACTATAACCACGGAAAGGAAGCAATACTTTTTGCATGGGATGAAGAAGGACATAGAATAGTATATTTCTAGATGTCAACAATGTAAGCAAGTCAAGGCAGAACATCAACATCCAGCAAGATTGTTGCAGCCATTGCCCATTCCCGAATGGAAGTGGGAAGTAATTTGTATGGACTTTATAACAGTTTTTCCCATGACTATGAAGAGACATGATTCCATTATGGTTGTAGTGGACAAGCTATCAAAAGTTACTCACTTTATCCCAGTTAAGTCTACTCACAAGGCTAATAACATTGCAAATATCTTCATGAGAGAGATATTCAGGTTGCATGGATTTCCCAAGGCAATAATTTCAGACCGGGACACAAAATTTACTTCCAATTTTTGGAAAGGGTTATTTCAAGAGTTGGGGACTAAGTTGAATTTTAGTACATCCTATCATCCTAAAACAGATGGTCAGACTGAGAGAGTAAACCAAATTCTTGAAGACATGTTAAGAATGTATGTGATGGATAAACCATCCAAGTGGGAGGACTACCTACACCTGGTAGAATTTTCCTACAACAATGGGTACCCGACATCATCAAAGATGAACCCTTTTGAAGTCTTTTATGGTAGAGGATGCAGAACTCTAGTGAATTGGGACAACCCAGTGAAAAGGGTAGTGGTTGGACCAAAAATGATTGAAGAGATGGAACATGAAGTTGTTAATATCAAACAAAATTTTAAGGTAGCACAGGACATACATAAGAGTTATGCATATTTGAAGGGAGTACATAAAGAATTCCAAATTAGGGGTCATGTTTACTTGAGAGTGAGACCAAGGAAGATCTCCATGAAGTTGGGAAATTGTGCCAAGTTGGAACCTAGATATTGTGGACCATTTGAAGTCCTTGATAAAATAGTATGAGTTGCATATAGGATTGCATTACCTGCTAACATGAAAGATCATAATGTTTTCCATGTCTCTTTCCTTAAGAAATATGTACATGATCCTAATCACATCATTGATTCGTATGTGATACAGGTGGAACCAGAGGGAGAATTCCAAGTGGAGCCTACATGCATCCTCGACATGAAGGTTACATTACTTCGGAGGTGAGCCATCGGACAGGTAAAGGTGTAATCGAAGCACCTTAGTCCAGAAGAGGCGACCTAGGAGTTGGAGGATGCCATGAAGGAGGCATTCCCGTTTTTGTTCAGTTTTGAGAACACTGAGGGCAATGTTGTTCTAAGGGGGAGGGAGTTGTAATACACCTTCCCTGCCTTAGTATTTGATGGGCTCAATGTAAATATTTTGTTTTTGCAATGTGTGTTGACCCTAGTGTGAAGCTCAAGGCAAAGGCCCAACTGGTGGATGCTTAAGGTTTTCTTTTATAAGAAAGTATTTGAAAGTGGAGCTACGCGTGTGATATTAAGCCATGAAATTTTGTAATTGATGTAAATGTTTAATATTACAATGAAATACCCAAAACTGGCTAAGTGAGGCAGCTAATGAGAAGGGGGCTAACGGATCCACTGGGGAGAGGTGAGGGGGTTGTGGGATGGTGACCCATGATGCCACTTGGGAATGCGGTAACCAATTTGATTCCCTGTACGAGTATGTATTCGGTTACCAAACGTGGAGAAGAAAATCCTGTGGAGGATATTCGCAGGAGATAAAAATGATGCTGAGATCATATAAGGGGGTTTGTTCATGGTTGGTTGGTTCATTGTTGGTGGTTGTGGGTTTTTAGTGGGAGCATAGTTCCATTCCGTCAGGGGGAAGTGCTGCTAGGTGTAGAGGAAGCTAGAGGAAACATGTTCTTGCTATGTGTTAGTGATCCAGACTCTTTTGGGATCTCGAAACGCAGACCCAACCATGATATAGAGGAAGAAGACGAGATTTACTATGTGATCCGTAGTAGTAGAGTTGAATTCCATAGGAATCCCACATGTATGTGTTATCTGTGGGTAGAACAATGAAGACGATCCCGAAGGTGGATTACAGGGTGTGAATAGCTTGAGGAAGCTATGTGAAGCCTGGAATCTATGAGTAGAGGGTCGAGTTGCAGGACAAAGATTAGTCCGCAACCATGTTATGAACCATCTTGTTTACCGTATGTAAAAGGTAGGGTTTAGGGTTGGAATTTCTGATAAAACCAGTGAAGGCTGTAATCTCATAGAACTAGTAGTTGGACCTTCTTATGCCCACCCTGAATAGAACTGGAAGGGAAGGGGACTTGAGGGACTATGTAGTAGAGAAGAGGGCCTTCCTTGTGTTCAGTGAGGTAGATAATGTGGATGCCATGTCTGCTGAATCTTGAGATTCCTGTAGTTTTGTGGATTGAACTCACTATCTTAGAAATATTCCCCCCTATTTCCCTATATGCTTGATAAACCCAACTATAGGTTGGCTTAGCATGTGTATGCTTGATAAACCCAATTGTAGGTTGGCTTAGCATCAAAGTGGATCTTGATTGTTAGAGAGCCTACATAGCCCTCCTTAATGGATACACAACCCATCTCAGGGATGGTCTCTAAGATGAAAGAGTATAGGTTGGAAAAAGACCTAAGGTTGGATGGAACATTGCTCTCACTTAGCTAGTTGCTAGGGCAACTTCAAGATACAAATATAAGTGTTATGTGGAGTGAATGATGTTATTTCACGTGTTATTATTATTATGTTGTTTTTCTTAAGTTGCTGAATGAATGTTATATGAATGTGAACAATAGGTAGATCATGTGTAATCCTGAGTGGAAGGTTGAGTGCAGGTTGAATGCTTCATTCATTGCATGAGTTTAATTCATTGCTAATTTTACACGTGTTAGCTCTATGGTTAGCCTTAGTTTCATTTATTATATGTATTTTTTTATGAGATTCTTACCCTTGTAAATGGATTGCTTAAACTCACTTACTCATGGGGAATAGTTACATGGCCTGTGGTATCCTTAATCCTCTCTGTGAGTCAGAGGAAAGATGGGATTACGGTAGGAGACAGGTAGAGACCTGTTGAAGGATGGAAGGAACCTTAGAGGTTTATAGAAAAAATTCTAGAGGATAAATGGGGGAGTTATATACTCTAGTTGGGAAAGGAATTGTACCACTGGACAGATATCTCCAAGAACTTTCCAATGGTACCATCCTTGTCTCATTTGGACCCAGGACGAGGAAGTTATGACCTTTAGAAGTTTCCTTGGAAACTTGCCAGAGTAAGGGTCTTGAGCATGACCCTTTCTGCACCCGCAATGCGGATTGCAGATTGTCGAAGGTCATTGGGAGGAGAAGTTATATTCTGGCATTTCCGCATCCGCAATGTAGATTGCGGATTGCGGAAGACTATTTGGCACAATAAATTGCAGCTTTGCATTTATGAATCCTGCAATGTAGATTGTGGATTACGGAATGAGGATTGTAGATTGCGCAATGTGAATTGTAGATTGCGGAAGGTCGTTTGGCGGAGAAGTTGGATTCCCGCATTTCCACATCCGCAATGCAGATTTTGTATTGCGGAAGACAGTTTGGAATAGTAAACTACAGCTCCGCATTTTTGAATCCTGCAATGCGGATTGCAGATTACAGAATGTGGATTATAGATTACGCAATGCGGAAGGCCGTTTGTCACGGTGAATTGCAGTTCCTGCATTTCTGAATCCCTCAATGCGGAATACGGATTGCGGATCAACGACCATTGCATCTATGTGTAGTTTTGGAGGTAAAGAAAAAAACATTTAATGGAGGATATTCGGTGGGCTGTGAAGGCCATAAGGGAGGTATGTGGACGTTACATCGATGATCTTCCTTCCTTTTTTATTTCTGTTGTTAAATTTTTTCTTGCATTTGAAATCAAACAATATATTTCCATGATTCTACAGACCTAAATTTTCTTCAGTTGTAATAGATTTTGAATGTTGCCTCTTCCATAAAACACATCTGTGTTCATACTCATTCTCATGAAAACAATTAGATGCAACCAATGAAGACGTCTCTTGTGTATATTTTATGAATGTTTGGTTCAATCCAACATATGCATCAAATAAGGGTATCATCTTCATTTCCAAATATCCAAAGGGACAAAATGATAGTGAAGGGGAAAATATGGGCTATCAAACAAAACCTAACTAATAACCAGCAGCTAGACTATACAAAGAAAACTATTTGAATGAAACTCTTATTCTGCATGTTTAGAAAAGAAAAGTTATGCTACTTCGAAAGTTGATCTCGGGTTTATTAAAAAAAATAAAGCAAGTAAAGAAAAATCAATGCAACATGAGATACAGATGAAGCTAACTATCCTAAGATGAAAACCAATGAAATCAAACAAAAGGATAAAAGAAACAAATTTATTTATGTACAAAAGGTTTCCCTAAATCTAAGAAAAGTAGTGTTTGAGTGTTAGGTCATTGAAAGGGAGGTTTTCTTTCTCCCCTTGTAAATATTGTAACTTATAAGTTGCAAGGCCAAGCTTCACCACAATCTGGTAAGGACCAAGCCATAGTTGTTGAAATTTTGTATCTTTTCCCTTTTTTCATGAGGATGATCCCACTTTAGAACTAGTTCTCCTACCTCAAAAGTTTCCTTTCCAGATTTCTGCTTATCAAACCATTTTTTAACAATGTCTTGGTGACGGTTGAACCTATCTTTGGCCTTTTGCCGAGCTTCCTTGTAACGTCCCCTTCCATTCAATCTGATGCCAGGAATGAAACGTTAACCAAACTTACTGGGCTTATTGGATAAGATCATCCCCATACCTTACTAAGAAATTCATAAATAAATGAAACTTCATGTGTGTAGGTTCAAACTAAAATACACAGTGGAATGAAATCATATTTACACACACACAAACAATAATGCATCAGCTTATTTGACCTAGGCAAATGATGAATCATCATGTAGAGAATTCATTCTCGTCCTCATGCTATGCACAAACTTCATGTTGATTTCATTAAGACAATCATTTCATTTCATTAACATGGGAAATTATCATTCAGAATCAACACACTGCAAAACACATAATGCATATAATGTAAATCACAGAAAACACTTGTCTTGAAGATGAAGATGTCCAAATAACTGGCTATGTGAGAGCAACGTTCCACCCAACCATAGATCTATGTCCATCTTGTATTCTTTCAGCTGAGAGATCACCCTTGAGCTGGGTTGTGTATCCACTAAGGAGGAACTAGCTGGGCTCACTCACAGCCATGGTTTCACTCAATAACTATGCTAAGCCAACACATAGTTGGGTTTATCAAGCATATGAAAGACAAAGGAGGTAAATACTAAGCCAGTGAGCTCAACCACAGAGCTACAGGCATCTCAAATGAACTTAGCAATCATGGCACCCACAATACCTACCTCACCCAACACAAGGAAGGTCCCCTTCTCTGCTTCACAATCCCTAGGCGTCCCTTCCCTTCAGTGCTATTCAGGGTAGGAATAAAAGGTCCAGATGCTAATTCCTTGAGATTCCAGCCTTCACTGGGTTTATCAAGCAAACCCAACCTATGTTCAAACATTCACACTTGGATTTCTCACAATTCTGTCAACAAATAACTCAATCCCGTCACTTGATTTCTGGGCTGTAAAAACTGGGTTTTCCAATGGATTTTGGGGTATCTAATACTCTCAAATTCTCCCCACTGTTCATGTCTATGGATCCCCCATTGGATTTTACTATCAAATATCAAATCTAGGTGTTTTTGGCTCTTCAAAATGTGGGTTCTTTCAAAGTTGCGATTTCTGGTTTTGCTCAATGCTCGAAATTCATTTTGGATGAAAATTGATGTTGGGTTCTTCCACACTGGAATGGGAATGAGAAAGAAGCAACTCCCATGAGTTAGAGTGACTTGTGGTACAAGATAATAGAGCCCATACTCTGCTATACGGATTTCTGGGCTGCCCATGCTCCATTGAAGCCATGGATTGAAATCTTCAACTACTTCCTTACAACAGAAATAAATGTCATCAAGGAAAGTCAAATGGCTTCTCACATGGACATTTGGCAGCATATGGTTCATCCCCACAACCCCCTCACCACTCCCTAGTGGATACACATGGCCCCTTTTCATTCGTTGCTCCCATAGCCAGTTTTTTGACATTTTATTGTAATAATAAATATTTACATCAATTTACAATATTCCATGGCTTAATAGAACATGGGCAACAAAATGTTAAATGCTTGTCCATTTAAAATAAAATACGAACATATACTAGCGAGGCGTTGGCCTTGAGCTCCACGCTAGGGAAGCATACATCGCATGTATACAATATTTACATAAAAGCCAATAAATCACAAGGGTCAAAATTGGGGTATTGCATTCCTCAAGTTTCAGTAGAGTATTAATTCATGATTGTATTATTTCGATATTGGATCCTCTAGCTTCCTAAGCTAACTTTAGGGAAGGGAGTATTATGATTGGGGTAAGAATAAACTTTTTCCCATAGACTAAGGTGTAAGGAGAAACTTCTAAATAATATTTTGGAGTGACCCTATCTGCCCATAAAGCGTTGGGAAGGGCTACATGCCAGTTTCTTTGGTTTTCGATAACCATTTTCTTCAATATTCATATGAGATTTTTATTAGTGGATTCTATGAACCCATTCCCTTGAGGATAATAGTTATATGAATAATGCAATTTAATTTCATTTTCCATAGAAAATGTACTTAACTTAGCAGAAGAAAAATAAGACACATTATAAAAAACTAACGAAATTGGAACTCCAAACCTAGTTATGATGTTTTCTTGCAAAAATATGATGACCGCATCTTCATTTACTTTGAGTAAAGGAGTTGCTTCAGTCCACCTCATGAAATAATTAGTGGCTTTAAGAATGTACCAGTGTTGTAATGAAGAATTGGGATTGATTTCCCCAATGATATCTAAACCCCATTGCTTGAATGGTTCTGAAATTATAACTGGTTTTAGTGGTTCTGCTGATTTTGGTAGTCTGCGAGCACTTCTCTGACATACATCACATCTCCTTGCATAAGCATGAGCATCTTTAAAAACAATGGGGAAATAATATCCAACTCTCATGTAGTTTCTCCGGAATAATGTCCCCCTACAGGTTCATCATGTAACTCTTTTACCAGTTTATCTGCACCATCATTTTCGAGACATCTGATAAAAAATCCATCGTAATTTTTTTTGAATAATACTCCATTTATTATTTGGTATGATGTTGAATTTAATCAAAGTACCCTTCATTTCTATGAATTCCAATGTTCTGGGAAATATCCATTTTGAATATGATGGATTAAATCTTTGTACCAAGACTCTGGAACGGTGAAAGTGGAACATACTTCAATTATATTCATTTCTTATTCATTTTCCCATCCATGATTTTTATCAATTGGATTTTTAGTCAAAAAATTGCATAATCCTTGACCTTTGATGATATTAGCTGGCTTAAATTCTAGGTCATACTCTTGTAGTGTAGTCAACCAATTTCCTCTTATTTCTCCCAACTCCTTCTGAATAAATAGAGATCTGACATTTGGGTTAGGTACTATAACCTTTGTTTTCTTTTTTCAGAATGTAAGGTCTGAACTGCTTCACTGCCTTGAAAACTGCATATGCTTGTTTTTCTACAGCTGGGTAGTTCAGTTCAGATCCTTGTAACCCAGTGCTCATAAAAGATATTGGGTATTCATCTCCTTTCTCTCCTTTTGGTGTGAGCACTGCTGCAAGAGAATAATATGAAGCAAATGTATATATAATAAAATATTTTTCAAAATATGGACTACTCAATGAAGGTGCATGAGCAATGGCATTTTTTATATCCTTAAACGCGTTCTTTTCAATATCAATCCATTTGAACTGTACACTTTGCTTCACCATATGCTGCAAAGGTTTTATAATTTGTGCAAAATATGGTACAAACCTTTGCACAAAGTTTATTGTTCCCATAAATGATTGCATAGTTTTCTTATTATGGGGCATGGGAATCTGAGTTATAGCTTGGATTATTTCTGGGTCTATAGAGATTCCCTTTTTAGAGATGAAGTGCCCTAACAATTTTCCTTTGAGAACAAAAATGCTTTTCTTAGGATTCAAATATATACCATATTTTCTACAATGTTCAAAAATATTTTTTAAATGGTAAGTATGAACTTCTCTTTTCTTAGAAAAAATTGTCACATAATCTAAATAAATGACAACACAGTGGCTGACCAAAGCTCAGAATGTGATGTCCATGGCCCTTTGAAATGTGGCTCCAGCATTCATAAGGCCAAAAGGAATTCTTCTATAAGCGAATTTTTCCCATTTTGTGTGAAAGGTGGTCTTGATTCGATCCTTCTCGACCACTAATACTTGATTGTAACCTAAAAATCCATCCAATAGGGAGAACATTTCTGATCTTGATACCATCTATAAGATTTGTTCCATGGGTGGGACTGGATAGTTATCTATATCTGATGCCCTATTCAAATTTTGAAAGTCAACACATAGTCTGATTTCTTCTGATTTTTTTCTAACATGCACCAAATTGGCCACCCATTCAAAGTGTCGAACTCTAAAGATAATTTTATCATCCATCAACTTCTTTAATTCTTTCTTTATTAATGGTTCAAGCATAGGATGCATTTTTTGAAATTGCTACCGAAATGGTTTTTCTCCTTGTTTGATGGGTATCACATGATGGATGATGCGTGTATCATAAGTCTTCAACTCTTCTCATGTCCACACAAAAATTTCCTTGTACTACTGAAATAGTTTAATAAATTTGCATCTTTTGTCAGGTGAGCAACATTTTCCCAAATTAACATATTTAGTTTCCTTTTTTGTCCCTAAGTTCACCAAATCATATTGCATCGAAGTGACGTTTGTATTGACATTTGCAAGCTTCCTGAACTTTTGTTGTAAGTCAAATAATCCTTCAAGAGTTTGCACTCATTTGGCATAAAATTGCCTTTGTTGGTACCCTCATTTTCCAATTTTGATTGGTGCTCATCTTCTTCAATAATAGATTCTTTGAAGGTATCCTCATTTGTCAGAAACCTAATAATCTGCTCATCATCATCGAACACTCTCAGATTTGTAATGTTGTCAGGTACAGATGGTCTGAAAAGCAATTCAATAGAATATTTTTCATTGGTTGGTACTAACCATGAAGCAAAAACAACTAGTAAATAAAAAACAATGTTCTGTAATCTAGGAATGGCATTTATATTAAAAGCATTAAAATTTGATATTAACTTCCATACTTTATACTGATACCCTTTCAAGTGTGGAGATATACAATGAATGGTGTTTCTTATTTTCCTAAAAACTATTTCCGAGTCACCAAAAACTTTTAAATTCTTAATATTCAAATCAATGGTTTTTTTCAATCCTTGAACTAGAGCTTCATATTCTGCAGTATTATTCGTACATTCAAATTTTAATCTACAAGAGAGAAATTGTCTATTTCCTTGAGAATCAACAAGAACACAACCAAATCCTACTCCCTCTTGTGTTTTGGAGACATCAAAGTACAAAATCCAAAATCTATCATCTAAATCAACTATGTTAGTATGACTATCTAAGTGAGTAACTAATTCTACTATGTTACAGTCAATATCATCATCCCAAGCAAATTGAAGGAGATCGGCCTGGTTGTCTGAATCATGGCCAACATTTTCTTCCTGATAATTCCCTGGCTCAATTTCTAAAAAGTAATTCCCCAAAACTGAAGATGAAAATTTCACTGGCTCATTTTTTTCTTCTAACTGAGTCACATTATGTTTCATATGAGGTTCCCTTAATACCTTAATTTGGTTTGTCTTATTCTTATAAGGCATCCACAAATGAGACCAATCAGTTGCAAAATAACCATTTAATTTATTTGAGCAATCTATACTCAGTATTAACCCATAATGCTCTGGTATATCCACTACCATAATATCAATAAATTGACACACTCTTGGGTCTATAGCCAATCTCATCAAGACATTTTTCATTTCCCCAATAAATTTAAAATCAGATCTATCTATTTGAATAATCCAAGAAGGGGATAAAGTGATTTGTCCATTAATATTTTTGCAAATGGATAGTGGCATGATGTTAGATGAAGCCACAGAGTCTACCAAGCAATTATGCACATTATAATTGAAGATTTCAAAAGTCAAAAGGAAAGGAAGAGTTTGAGATTTCGATTTTGCATCAATACTTGCTTCATTTATTTCGGTATTATATTCAATCTTTTATGACTATTTATTGACTACACTGCTTGATTTTACATCAAAAGATTCTAATAATTTTCTCCTATGTTGTGGCACGTTAGACAATCCAAACAAAGATATATTTGCTTTAGTTTTCTTGATATCTTCTACAATGTCATAACCCATACTATGATTTTATCCAACCTTTTTACCATTATCAGATTTGTTGATTACATGGTTTACTTGTTTATTGCTTAATGGGTTTGTTTCCTTAATGATCCCAGAATTTGCTTTTGGTTGTGACTAGTTTAAACAGTTATTTTTATTTATGTTTTCTTTGAATGTATTCATTTTGGGAAGTACCATACTTTGTTCTTCTATTGGTTCCTTACTTCTGGTGGCATAATCCACAAATGATATTTGTATAATTTCTTCTACCTTGTATTCTTCATATAAACCAAAATTTCGTGCCCAATCCCATAATACCAAGGTAGTTTCTTCATTTTGATTCTGGTTCATTAGATTGGTCTTCTTCCTGACCTTCCTGTTCGATTAGTTGTGTATCTAATAATTGATTCATTACCAGGGTCATTGAATTAATCCATTGTGGGCAACTTTTCTTGGAATGATGCTCTTGATGAAATGTGAAAAAGTGGTCCGTGCCAACTTCATTTAAATTGAAAACAGTAGAATTATTTAATGGTCATTGTGATTGTGTGCTTTCTTCCCTTTTATTATAGAAAGGATTAAATGGTTTTCTTCCTGATGAACTAACATCCTTTTCTTTTTCCAAATCTACTATTTTATTGGATAACTTTTGAGCCATCTTGACCACATTTTCTAATTCATTTGCAGATTCTTCTTTAGGTCTGGTCAATATTAAAGGCTTCTTGTTTACTGTAGGTTTTACTTCCAAATCCAAAGAATGTTTGATGATACTTTATATATCTGCTTCTTCTTTCTTTGCATCTTCATAATTTTCTGCTAAAGTAGTTTTAATAGATATTTTGACAAACATGTCTATGGATGGCAGAAGCGTTGTAGTATAATATTCTCTACCAATGATTCTTCAATAGGTTTCGTTGCAGCGCTAAAACTATTCAAAATCATAGTAAATATTTGATTAAACACTTGAACTTTCTCCTTCTTTTCCATCCGCATAGAAAATAGTTCTTTCATAAGTGAAGCCACAATATTTTGGGTACCAAACTTATTCAAAAAAACCTTTTCTAAACTATCCCAATATGCTATAGAATTAGCATGTAAGTTAAAATACTAGGATGATGCTCTTGGTTCAAAAGTGTAAGGGAACAATCTGCACATTACATCCTCATATTCCACATTTAATAGGTTCAATGCCAAGTAAAATCTCTTTAGGTTATCTTCAATAAAGATCCCTTTTCTAGGTTCAAACTTAGGTAGCACTTGCTCTGGGTGTTTAGGAAAATCATGCAAAGGAGAAGCTAAGTTGAGTGGACCTCTGGCTCTCCATGCAGGTGGTTGATTGACATTGTGAGGCATGTTCGCAATACTCCTAGGGGAATGTGGGGGTGTATGGGGTGGTGTATGAGGTGGTGCATGAGTCTGTGTGCGTGGAGTAGTGTTTGTTTCCAGAGAATTAAGCCTTAATTGATTAATGGGATTTGGTATATCTTGTAATGATAAATCAATTAATTCTTCCAAAGATTCCACAAGAAAAAAACACCCAGTTTGCACAACTTGTCTTCTAGGAGCTTTCCTTCTAGGTAGTAAAGGCACCATTAATAATCCACCAGTTTTCCTCACATATGATCTAGTATTCTCCTGAAATTGTTTACTTTTGTGTGAGGAAAAACATCCAACTTTTCTTGATAATCAGTTTCAGAAATTAATTCTTCTGGTTTGTTTGTTTCCAATGTAAACCTAGATAAATTTCCTCTTGAAAATGGATTTCCTATGCTATACATGCTGTGGTGCCCTCCTTCTAGCGCCAAAAATGTTGATGCTTGAAAAATCCTAGCATCGATAGTAGGGATTATCCCCAATGAATATCCCAATTAGATCACTCACTGTTCGGTATGGGGAATCCGTTTGGTTAACGGTCAGACTACCATAGGTGTGTATTTTTTATTTATGTACTGGTTGTGTCCCAACCCACCATTTATATTTTATGTTTAAGGGTATGAATATGCAAGTGCTTCTAATCTAACTAATGCATTTAACCTTTATTTGATAGGCAGAAACCACACAAGTGATGCATAGGTTCTTATCTCTCGTCTTACCGATTCTACCTTGTCAATTAGCTAACTCTATTCTAAACTAACTAATATATCCTTGCAAGGAGCGAATTTAAATAAGAGTAATAATCTGAAAGTGCTCATACAAATCCAACAGATAGCTAATAAGATAAAATATGCACATTCCCAACAGAAAATTACTAAACATAGATTTGATTTTAATTAACACAATTTATTACTTTGTTAACACATAGATATTTGCATAGATAAGGAAATTATTCACTACCATTGAAGTAGTTCAATAAATTTATAAATATCACACAGCATGAACATAAAAAAAAAAAAAATAGTTCTAATCTATCAGTCACACGTTCCAGGAAAACATTAGTGCAAGATTTTCCCAGCAAACAGGTCTTTCCTCATTAGCAGAAAAATAGTTGTCTTACACAATGTATCCAGTCTCTAATTCACTAGCCAAAGTCCCCATGTTATGATACCCTTTCCCCATATTTATATTACAAGAGAATTTGTTTGAATGAGTAATCATTTCGGCTCCCTCTATGTCCTTTAGCTTGCCAGATTTGTCCTTTGTGTCTACCGTTTCTTCTGCACACACCCTTTCAGATCCTTCTGCATCCTTTGGCTTGGAAAATTTGGCTCTTGTGCCAACTGTTTCCTCTGCGCATGGTCTTTCCACTCCCTCTACATCCTTCGAATTTACCGATTTGTCTCTTGTGCCAACTGTTTCCTCTATGCATACAGTTTCAGATTCCACTGTGTCATGATTGGTCACTTTGGATTCCTCTACGTCTTTTGGATTTCCCGATCTGTCCTTTGTTACTGCGCTTCTTCTTCCCACCACCTTCCAGATTCCACGCATCCTGAGGAAACAACCAAAAACAATGTATAAGAATAACTTATTTCCCACATAATAATTCCAAATGAATTGATAACATGCATAACATGAATTGCAGATATATGAGTGCCAATATTGTTTACAAATAAGAAGATTGAAGCTTCCATGGTCTAGTTTCAGTGTGAAAATAATAACTAACGCAGAGGTGGAAGGCCCGAAAAATCCCTAGAAATGGCCCAAGAATCATCCTTCAGCAGTCAGAAAAGTATTAAAAAGTGGCCAAAATATCATCCTCCCGCAATCTGTAATGCGAGTCTGCGGTATTGCAGGATTGCGGGCTTGCAGGTACGAATTTCGAACATTCAAAAATGAAATCCGTACTCCGCAATGTAAAATTGTGGGATTGGGGGATTACGAGAGTGCGAGAATGTGGAAATGCAGACATGCAGACATGTGGAATACAATTCCAAAGTCAGAAATGCAGTCTGCAACTCGCAATCGGCAATCGAAAATGTGGGAACACAGAGGTGTGGGGATGAAGAATGTGGAAAAGCGGGATGCGGGATTGCGGGCAGTCAGAATTGCGGGAGACCTTTCAACAAACCTGAAAAAACAATTCGCAATCCACAATTGTAACTGTGGAAAAGTGGAATTTCGGCATTGCAGAAGTACGAGATTACAACATTGCCGAAGTGTGGAAGGTCCGGATTGCATACTTGAAGAAAAGGCATGATGCGGAACTTAGGAATGCAAAAGTGCAGAAATGCCCCTTTTTTGTTAGTTTAAAAAAAAACTAAGTGTCAAGAGTAATATGAAACAATCTCTAAGCAATATCAAAGGAGGGGCCCTACAATTTTACAAAATTTTGGGGATTAGGTTGAAGCTTCAACACTTAGTACACTTCATTATGCCCACTTGGACCTATTTTTTGTGTATTGAAGAGGTTGAACCACCTAAAGGAGGAGGACATTGAGGGAAAAGGCACAATGTTGGGGTTATATGGGGCATGAAACCCTCCTCCCATGCTCTCCATTTCAGCCAAGTTGTAGCAATTCATCATATTTTATCATTAGTTTATGTTGTATGAGGTAACTTAGTCCTTGTCTTGCGGGTGACAAACCCTAAAAATAACTCTTTGAAAGCCATTTTAAGTTATTTTATACATTTTAAGTTGGTTAGCTTGTAAACGAGATTAATTTGTCCCAATTCACATATAAATAAGGAAACTCCTCCTCATTTTAACTTAAGATCATGGGATTAAATAAATTTTATTCTTATTTGTTCTTCTCTACCTGGGATAATGGTGTGCACTCTCTTCTTGGCATTCTTGAAGCTTCAATGCAACATTTTATTGGTGTTTGAGGTTGATACTTAATCTTGCAAGGCTTGTTTAAAGAAAGGGATTATTAAGAGGTTACTTTTTTCTCCCTTGTTTTTCATTTTTGGTAAGATCTATGGTTCTCTTTCTCTTGCACTGTCATAGAAATAAAAGGTAAGAGTAAATAACGTTTTTTATGCATAAAAGCTTTGTCTTGTAAGTGAGGCATCTCTCTCTAGAGGGTCATTCAAATCCCCTGTTAGGCTTTTGGAAACTCTTTTTTCCCGAATTAGGTCAAGACCAAAACAACCTAAGGTTTATTGGTTTTTCCCTATTTCATCAAAATAAGATTTTCAATTCTTGAAAGGAACACTAACCATGATTCCTCAGTGACCTTGAAGGGAAAATAATTAAGTCTTTATTTCCCTCATCTTCACTTGGAATATGTTTTTCAAATTTATGTACTATGTATTGTTTCAAATTCCAAATAAATCATATATTGTGAAAAAACCATAAAAATTATATTCTGAACAATGCCCAAACTAAATGACCTTTATTCCCTATTTACACCATTCCACCCATGGCACCTACTCCCAACACCTCTAATGCTTTTCCATTAAAAGTTGTAAAAGTTGTCTCCAGAAGAGATGGTGGAATGTCAACACCTCAAACATTCCAATAAGTGTTATGAAGGTATTTCAAATGGAATACATATCAAGTGTAGAAGTTATTCTAAATAGATGTCTCCCCATAAGATAACCCCAAAGATTTAACAATTGAAGGCACTCAAGAACTAGAAGTAGAGAGTATTTATCCATGTATAGAAGGTGTCACCACCTTACAAGCTCTTGGTAAGGAAACCCAAATATCTCTCCATGTCTTATCAAGTTTCTTGACACCTCCAAAAAATGAAGATGATAAGCTACATGATGCATTGCAAATTGATTTTACTAATTGACGGTGGAAATACCCACAATTTTATTCATCACAAAGTTGTAGAAGAAACCCATTGATATCTCTATCCTATGCCATATATCCAAATTATTATATCAAATGGAGGTATGAGGAAATATGGTGAATTATGTACTATGAATGTGAAGCTCCATATGGGTTAATATCATCTCGAAATGCACATGTTTTAAATTTAAATGGGTGGTTTTGATGTAGTTCTCGAGGGTAAATGTGTAATACCCCTAGTTTTGACTTGGAATGTATTTAGTCAAAATTATGTAAATGATGTAAATGTGCTTGTGCGGATTCCTAGTGCAACGCTCAAGGAAAAGACCCAACTATTGAATGGCTGGGCATTTATGATGTATATACTTTTATTTGGACTATTTGGTTGGTTTGTCATGTTGAATTAGAATATATGTAAATATTATGTGCATAAATAATAAAATGGTCCAAGAATGGTTTTGCAAGGAGCACCAAAGGGGCTATGATTCCACCATAGGGGAAGAGGAAAAGGGGGTCTATGGAAGACTAAATCCTTGTTGCTAAGTGTCAACCTTAGAACTCACCCAAATTCTATCATGTGCCTTGAATAAGCCAATTAGCTCCTTTTTGACTATTTTCCAATTATTGAATACATGCGTGAGGTTGGTCATGGGAAAATTCACCTCATGTAGTTATTGTAGGCTCATGATAGAATTCAGTTTGTGGTTGTTAAGTTATGTCAGTTCTATTTTCATCATTTTCTCATATCCCTTGGGGTCAACCCTCATTCTCTCATTCTTACATGCAGATTTACACTAGACAGAGCTCTCCATTATTTTACATGAACATAATAGAATTTTTTTATCCCATAAATTCGAATTTGGAGACAACGCTACAAATTTGGAAGGAGAAAATGATGGTTGTAGGTGAGAAGAGAGGTTGGGAAATCTAGGAACCCTTAAAAATTCAGTTCTACTTCTCATAGATGGTTGAGAAGCAACATATTGAACCTACAGGTGGTTCTATAGGAGCACATATCAAATTGGACTTCTTTTAGGCACACACTAGAAGCACTAGGCAAGATGTATCACCCAAGAGAACTTTGGATCAGTGAAGGGGATTCTTGATCCAAGAAGGGTGTTGTGTGGGGTAGGTATTGTGGAAGCCAAGGATGTGAGGGATGAGTGAGACCCCTACAGATCTCGGTATGAGCATTTGTCTAAGCATAAAGAGTAGAATGGTTTGTGGGTAGAGAGATAGAATATTGTAGGTGTTTCCTTCACCCTGGTGGCCTCATAGAATAGATTGGGGATGGCTTCTCACTATAAAGAGTATATGCTAGACAGAGTGCCTATGGTTGGCTGAAAAATCACTCTTACATAGCTAGGTGCTTGGATCTGCATTGAATAAAGATATCTATTTTCATGCATTTGAATATGGAATGTTTTTATTTGATGCTTGTGATAATTGTGTTGATAAATGCATGTTGTGTGTGTGTGTGGATTAATTTTAATTCATATGTGTATTTTTATTACATTTATGCACACATTTTATATATTGAAATTTGTATTATGGATTTGGGGGCGAAATACGTGAGCCCATAATTAGTGAGCATCCCCTCTTGATGGTCGAATTGGGTGAAGGGGATGCTACATAGTTGTATCAGAGCTGTTGGTCGCAATACCAAAGTTGTATGGGCCATAAATCAAGTTTATAGGAAGAATAATATGAAATGGTTTTGTAGAAATCCATTTATGTTAAGTGATGAATAAGTGGACGGAAATGATTTTTAATTAATCCCCATAATTTCCAAATTAAAATTCTGTGCAATTTTGAGATTTTGAAAAAATTGGAAATTTTTAGTTGGGCCCCAGCCATGCCATGTGGGCAAGTAACATGGAGGAGCCATGTGGGAAATATGTTCGATGTGGAGGAGATGCATGGGAAGAAGGTGTGATGTGGAGCATACAATTCATATCCACATGCATAAGTGGTTGTAAGTGATGGAGTGTGAAGGAATATAAGATCTTATTGTCAAGCAGTGGTGCAAACCAATGGTCAGTAGTGCTTCAGGATCACAAAGGTGCACGAGAGTTAATTAATTATCGTGACCCTGAAAGGAAACTGCCCCATCTTCTCACAAAATTGGTCTCAAGAAACCACTTCCGAAAGAGCCTGAAACCACCTTTTGGTCTGACGGGAAGTGATGTGATGTGGGGATATGTGACGAGAAATAATTCCAGAAAGGATGGGACCCACCCCATTTATGTCAGTTGTGGAAGATTGTGTAGATCAATATCGACAGCTCACTATGCTTCAAACCCTTCAAGATACATGGGAGTTAGCTGAACAACATGACCCTGAAGTTATAAACCACCCTATGATGTGTCGACTAATTGTGCATTTAGGCTCACAAAAGCGGGTCCAAGAAACAACTTCCCTCGGATCCTGAAACTGCTTTTGTCCTGACAGGAAAATATATAATGTTGGGTCCACACATGATGTGTGGAGATATCAGGGGTGATGGGACCCGCAATAGTCATGTCATCCTAGGAGAATCATACATATTTGATCAACTTCTGGGAGTGCTTCAAGCCCATGAAGGTTCCTGAATGTTAATAAATTGGACTGACCCTAAAGTGGTAAACAGCCTTGCAATGTGTCATCCTCTCATGGTTTTAGGCTCTTAAAAGTAGTTTCAGGAAACCAGTCTTCCAGTAGCTTGAAACCACTTATGATTAACAATTGATAAAGTGATGTGAGTGGCATATGAAGGGAACACATATCATAGAAAGAGATCATTTTTCACAATCAAGTTTTGGGTTCTTGAGATCGAAAAACACAGTTGATCTTATGAACCAAATTGCATGAAATAGAAATATTTACAAACAAACAAACGAGGGCAGTTCCCTCAAACCACCATGCAGCGGTGTAGGGAGGTTGCAAGGGGGAAAGCCCCCTTGACCCACATTTTGTTTTTTTTTAATCTAGATAGTCAGTTCTCAAATTCAACTATGCATGTGAACAACTAGAGTTTGAAGGGGTGATTCAAATGTTTCTATGATTTGACAGAAATTGTCAATATGGATTGTTCCCAAAATGCATGAAAATAATTTTCTAATTTTATGAGAATATAAGGAAACTAACAAATGTGTTTATAAACACTTTTGTATATTCATAATCCTATTAGTGGCTGTTAAGGGTCATAATTGAGTATAATGCAATTCGGGAATCCTTGATCTTGGTTGGACCAAGAAAAAGAGTATCGTCATGGAGGATGCATATGATCCCTATGAAGTTGAGGTAGATGCAATGGGAGAGAATATACATGTTCAAAATTCAGAGATAGAGTCCAATGGAAGAAGAAACCAAGAAACTGTTATATTTTCATCATTTAATTCAAAAGATATAGGATCTTAACTGAAATAACAACATGTACATCATATCAAGCATAAGAGACAAGAGACAAGAGACACAAGACATTTCACCAGGGAAAACCAAGAAGGTGAAAAACCCCACAACTTCCTCAGAGATAGAATAAGCATCAATAGAAGGATCACCATGATCAAACCCAAGAGATAGATATCTTCAGCAGCATGCTCCTCTTCCACTTGTGTGCACCCTCCTCTTCTCTCACTAATGCGAAGTGAGTGAATAATAGGATGTGTAAAATGAGAGAGACACACTCTCTATTTATACACTACTTCACTTGTCTTTTAAATTTAGCTAGGTCGGACCCAACTTAACCACTTGACATAATGATGATAGGGCGGACCCCACTAGGGTGGTCTAATAACCCTTCGAGTATAAGTTACGACACTTGCAAGTACAACTGATGACACTTCCAATAGAAGGAATAATACATCTCCATTGGGGGATACAATAAAGTGCAAATGTAATACATACAATATACAAGTGAATATATTCTGAAGTTACAAATACATCAACACTCCCTCTTAACTAGGAATGTATTCTCTTGACACAAGTCATCAATACATATAGGCACAAGTCCTCAATTCTGGAGCTAGATCATCGTCACTGGATCATGGAGCATCATTGTCATCACTGCTGCTGTACTCGACATCTCAATCACTGGGCTATCCTTGAATTCTCCTCGTCATAGGAAGTTCTACAGAGACATTTCTTTTTCATCTTGGATGTAGGCCCACCTCCTGCAGGTCTTCATCAACACTAGCCATACTATGGAATCCTCAGTACTTATTACGTGCGTCACAATCCCTCGAAAGAGTATCCCAGGATCCTTTATGTGCCGAAGCACGACCAGAAAGATCTCCCAGGTCAACTTACATGTGACCCCCACAACAAAACCTCGACAGAGTATCCCAGTATCCTTTATGTGTCAAAGCACAACCGACAACATCTCCCAGGTCAATATTACATGTGGTCACCACAAAACCTCCAAAGAGTATCCCGGGATTCTTTATGTGACGAAGCACGATCGGCAAGATATCCCAGGGAAATATTACATGTGGTCATGGAAAAACTTTGAAAGAGCATCCCAAGACTGATTACGAGCACATAGCTCAACCTATCGGATCTCCCAAGTAAATATTATATGCCATAGGATAAAACCTCGAAAGAGTATCCCAGGATGCTTTATGTACCGCAGCACGACCGACAAGATCTCCCAAGTCAATTTACATGTCCTCCCAGAGCAAAAACTCGAAATAGAATCCTGGGATCCTTTATGTGCCGAAGCACGACCAACGAGATAACCAAGGTCAATTTACATGCTCATCTGCACAACCTGTCCACAGCCACAGACTATCAACCTGATACTCACCATACATCATCCTGATGTACATCATCACATGATCATCCTGATCATCATCATAACATCGTCCTGATGCATAACATCTAGAGTATCATCCTAATACTCATCACACATGATCATCCTGATCATCATCACTGCATCATCCTAATGCATATCATCCAGAGTAGAATCCTAATACTCATCACACATGATCATCCTGATCATCGTCACTGCATCGTCCTGATGCATATCATCCAGAGTATCATCCTGATAATCATCACACATGATCATCCTGATCATCGTCACTGCATCGTCCTGATGCATATCATCTAGAGTATCATCCTGATACTCATCACACATGATCATCCTGATCATTGTCACTGCATCGTCCTGATGCATATCATCCAGAGTATCATCTTGATACTCATCACACATGATCATCCTGATCATACAAAGCATCTAAATCATGCATATACAAAGCAGGAACTGGAGCATCGTCCTGATGCTCATCACAAAGTGCTTACATCCACAGCCATGGAAGGATCCTTCTATCACCATGCTTGGAATGGATCCTGCAAATGTGTCCCATCACTTATTCCTCGAAGTGTCTTCAATCTGAAGAAAACCAAGCCTCTCTCTGAAGTACTCAAACTTCACTCTGGCTAGTAGTTTCGTCAACACATCTGCAACCTGCTCATCCGTAGCAACATACAGGAGCTTCACTGCTCCTCTCTGCACCATATCCCTAATATAGTGATATTTGATTTCAATGTGCTTCGACCTGTCATGGAACACTGGGTTCTCTGACAACTTCACACAACTCTGGTTGTCACAATAGATATAGGTAGCATACAATGGGAGATAAAAAAACTCATACAATAGATTCCTCAGCCATACTTCCTCAGAACTGGCCGAACAAGCTGCAACATACTCTGCTTCGGCTATACTCAGTGTTACACAAGACTGCTTCCTGCTAAACCAAGAGATCGTACTTGATGCCATACTGAAGCAGCACCCATAAGTGCTCTTCCTATCTACAGAACTGCCTACCCAATCTGAATCAACATAACCCTCTAGGTTAAACCTCTGATTCGCATCATACTTGAGACCATAATCAATCGTACCCTTCAGGTACCTTAGAATATGCTTCACAACAATCAGGTGAACATGTCTAGGATCCATCAAGAACTGGCTCAAGGTGTTCATTGCAAAGCAAATATTTGGTCTCGTGTTTATCAGGTACATCAAGGACCCAATCATCTGACGATACACCATGACATAAACCGTCTCAGATGAAGCATCACAAAGAAGCTCTAGGTTCGATGCCATAGGTGTGGCCATGGCCTTGCAATCCATCATTCCGAACCGCTTCAGGATATCTACTACCTACTTCCCTTGTCTGAGGAAGATTCCATCTGCAATCTGCCACACCTCCATGCCTAGAAAGTAATGCATCATCCCCAATTCCTTCATCTCAAACTCGGCAACAAGCTTTCTCTTCGTGTCAGCAATCAACCCATCCTCACTTGTCACAAACAGGTGATCTACATACAGTAGTAGTATCACGGGATTGCCTTCATCAACCTTGTTGTAAAGGTTGGAATCCGCTTTACTCTTAGTAAAGCCCAAACTAGATAGAAAGCTGTCTATCCTACCATACCATGTCCTATGAGCTTGCTTCAATCCATACAAGGCTTTCTTCATCCTACACACATATGACTCCCTGTCATGTGTCTCAAAACCGAGTGGCTGCTCCACATACACTTCCTCTTTGACTACACCATTCAAGAAAGTTGTCTTGACATCCATCTAGTGTACATTCCACTTCATCACTGCAGCCAGAGAAAGTACTGTTCTGATGGAAGTGTATCTAGCTATAGGAGAAAAATTCTCTTCATAATCTATTCCCTCTTTCTGGTAGAAGCCATGAGCCACAAAACTCGCTTTCTATTTTTCTATGCTACCATCTGCACCTTGCTTGATATTATAGATACACTTGGAAGTCACAATAGACTTCCCTTCTCTTTTTGGGACCACATCCCAAACATGATCAACTGGTATTCCTGGATCATGGCATTCTTTCATTATTGCATCCCGGATCCGGGGAACTTCAGATTCTTCAATGTCTTCAATACATAATTTTCTTTGAACTTCGTTGTTGGAACAAATGTTGTAGTCCTTCTTTCGTAGGTGATGGTACACGGTCTTTCCTACAAGACAAGTTCAATTTCATGATTAGAAACATCTTATATATTTCAGAACAAATTCTTACTCATAAGGACATATGTCATACAATCATGCAATTATCTTAGCTAATGCTTCAATACAACATTTATCCACATCTCGTAACTTTCTAGATGCCTTCCATCTCTACCAGAACATTGTTAAGAGTGTGTACAACTCCCAACATGTCAACAAAGAGGTTTCATTCTAGATAAGTAGCAATGGAATGTTGTACCGTACCATAGGCCACTTACCCATTACTTGCATATTAGTAGCATCTTTTTCATTAATGCAACTTTTCTAATATGCATAATATACATCCTAAATCTAGGAACATAAGTATATACATGACTGAACAACATCATTTAAGTAATCATATATACAGGAAATGACAATTCAAATACTTATCTTTGTTTGGTTGTTGGGTGGACTCCTTCTCAAAATTTGCTTCCTTGCAGCAACTACTAGCGTGAGATCCCTCTTGATCTTTGCTTCCTGGATTATCTGTCTTTGAACTTATATCCATCTTGGACCACTATGCAAGCTTAAGTGTGCACTAGTGTCACCATTGTGTTATCCTCAAGATCTCATACATAACCATACATACATTAGTATAATCTCAATACTATCAAAATATTATGATTCTAAATAATCTTATGTATGGTCATGATCATTTCATACATAGGTAATAAGCGTTAGTATTCAAGGTTTCAGGGAAGAATTCTATTACTCATGCATATTCTTATTTAAGCATAGTACTCTTCTGGTTAGTCATATCATAAAAACATGACATGCATAAACCCTTGATTACTTTAAACTTCTAACTTCAAGAATAATCATTATTATTCATACAAAAGTAAAAGATCCTAACACAAGGTAGGATTCTAACTTGATCTAGGAAAAACATACCTGGATTGTCATGTTTGCTAGTTATGTCTAACATACCCACATAATTTATTCTTGTTCTTTTCAATGACTTGTGCTAGTAACCTGCATATCTCATAAGTTAACCATTGTAGAACAAAAATATACATACCTCATAAGTAGAGCTTCTATAATGGCTATGGATGAGTCCTTGTCTTCATGTCACCATAGTCATATGTTCTTGATCTAGAACTTGATTTATCTTTCTTGATGTACCCTTCATGTTAGTGGACAACATCAACCTCATACAACACCATAGTGCATTAGTACAATCATAAGTGTCATAACCCTAATCAATGAATGTCTTCTATCATTCACATGCATTCATACTTTTACTAGGGTGATAAGAAAAATCTAAAATTAATCAAGATTCTACTAACCTCAATAATATGAAGACAAGCATATCATAAACTTAATCATGAACAGATTTCAACACATACCTTTATCTCCTCAAGTCATACCTGTCGGGATTTCTTGTAGCCTTCTTATGTAAGGCCTTAGCCTCGTCTCCCTCTAGAATTGGAACTTCTTCACTTATGCAGGTGTCCAATTCATTCTCTTCTAGGATTAACCCGATCCACTTTGATTTGCTGAAACTGGATCTAGAGCTGGATTAGGGTTTGTTAGAGAAACCCTAAAAATTCAAACTTTGAATTTCAAACTTCTGATTGGATAAAAAGATGTGCCTTGCTGAGCTGATCAAGCTGGTATGCTTCAATTTTGAAATCTCCAAAATTTGACCCCTCAAAATTGCCTTTGAAACTTCTAGATGTTCTCGATAGGATCCCAAACTAGGGTTTGATAAACCCCGATCTTCTTCCCATCCAAAAGGTTTGATATTGTGTTCTAAACTTTGATTTTTATGAGGAGTTTCCAGCCGTGGTCACATATTTCAAAAATTCCAACTTTTGCAGAAGCCCTAATTTTGAACCTTTCTGATCAAAATCCTGAACTAGGGTTTGATCAAGCCCAGCCTTCTGCCCAACCAAAAAATTCGATCTCAGTCTCTAAATTTTTATTTTGATGAGAAGAATTCAGCCGTGGACTTTGATTCCAAAAATTCCAACTTTCTTCGAAGTCCTAAATTCCCGCAGCAGTGACAAGCCAAGAATGAAGGTGCTCAGAATCCAATTCTATTTTGACAGAAATATGCACCTTATTTTTTTCTGGTAAATCTCTTAAATTCAATATCTATAGGGTCTGAAACTTCTTCTTGTGGTATCCTGACCTGTCATATTTCCAACCCCATACGTATGACCTCAATTGAATTCTCTGAGAGAGAGTTATGCCAAGTGTTGCAGCGTGACCTGTTTATGGGATAAAAGAGGTGAGCGAACTTGTACAGCATGCCGTGTGTCACTGGTTCAATTTCGGCCTCTGAAAATAGGACTTGTGAAATTTCAGTCCATGCCCTACCTATCACATTTTACGAAATCTCATTTGGAGCTTCCTAGCCCAAATTGTGACCTTTTTTCCTAGGTCACCTATTTATGACTGAGATCTGGAAGAGGCAGAAACCCTAGATTGTACAGGTCATAAAACAGAAATTACATCGAATTAGATGTTGTGCTTCAGACACAAGGTACATGGGGATGTTATCTATGACCTGTAGACGTTTCAGAACCTGAACCTTTGTAAAAATGGATTTATAGAAAAAGTCCCACAATGACTGGGTTTTGCTATATCAAGCCCTAGCTTCCAATTTGTCGCAAGTACAACAAGTCTCATAAATGCCATACCATGCCTTCCTTCAGAATAGATCTAATACCATGATATATTTTCATCATTTAATTCAATATATCTAGGATCTTAACTTAAAGAACAACATGTACAGCATATCAAGCATAAGAGACAAGAGACAAGAGACACAAAAACATTTCGCTGGGGAAAACCAAGATGGTGAAAAACCCCGCAACTTCCTCAGAGATAGAATAATCATCAATACAAGGATCACCATGATCAAACCCAAGAGATAGATATCTTCAACAGCATGCTCATCCTCCACTTTTTCGCACCCTCCTCTTCTCTCACTAATGCGAAGTGAGAGAATAATAGAATCTGTAAAATGAGAGAGACACACTCTTTATTTATACACTACTTCACTTGTTTTTTAACTTTAGCTAGGTCGGCCCCAACTTAACCACTTAAAATAATGCTGACAGGTTCAACCCCACTAGGGTGGTCTAATAACTCTTTGACCCACATAACTCATACAGGGCCGACCCTATCAAGGTGGTCTAATAACCCATCGAGTATAAGTTACGACACTTACAATATAACTTGCAACACTTGCAAGTACAACTGACGAGACTTCCAATCGGAGGAATAATACATCTTCGTTGGGGATACAATAAAGTACAAATGTAATACATACAATATACAAGTGAACATCTTTCGAAGTTACAAATATATCAACCGAAACTCCCCCAGACATTACAGAAACCATGATAATACTAAGGGTGAAATTGCAAAGTTGTAGAGCAAACAATGAAACTCTAATTAGAGATCAAGAGGAATAGAATCGGTTGAATGCCGCCATGCCTCAAAGTCTAAAAAAAATTAAGAGGTCCATAGTTCAAGAAAGATAGTGTTTGAGGAATCTTCCATTCATAGGACCCCCTCCGATGAATTCCCCATTTTGATCTTTCAAGATAAACGTATTATCTCCCTGATATGCAGTAATAATATATGGGCCCTTCCATAAATTATCAAATTTCCCATGTGTATCTCCATTTCTAGCATTCCACTTCAAAACCAAGTCATCTATCGAAAAAAAAAAAAAAAAAAATTCTTTGATTTTCCTGTCAAATGTTCTCTTCATTTTTTCTTGATGTACCTGAAATTTTTCATATTCCCTTTCTCTCATATGGTGTATTTCTATCAACTGATTGATCCTTCTATGTTTGTGATTCGGTTCCTCTTCCTCTTCCTGCAACAATTTCATAACTGGAAAACCTAAGGAAACTGGAAAAATAACCTTTGTTCCATAAACTAGCTGGAATAGTGATGTGCCAATACCTCTTTTTTTGCTCATCATGTCTTCCCATAATGCATATTTAAGTTCGGTATGCCATGCTCTTTTATTTTCTTCCAAAAGTTTCTTAATAATCCTTACCAATTTTTTTTTAAGATTTAGCTAGCCCGTTTCCCTGAGGATAATATGCAGTTGAATGATTTAAATTGATATGATACTTATGACAAAAACTAATCAACCTTTTTTATTTGAAATCCTGTCCATTATCTGTCACTATTCTTCTAAGACATCTAAATCTAGAGAGAATATTATCTTCCAGAAAATTAATAATAACTATATTTATGGCTTTCATGGTGGGTATATCTTCAATCAACTTCGTGAAATAGTATGTGGTAGTCAGAATCCATTTATGTTGACCAGAGGAATTTGGGTTGATTTCTCCAATAAAATCCAACCCCCATTGTTGACAAGGTGCCTCCATTGAAATTTGTTTTTAGGGTAAAGATAAGAGTTTTCTTTTTCCATTAAAGATTTGGCATTCATGACAAGCTGCAACTTCTTTATAAACATCAGATAATATAGTAGGCCAATAAAAACTTACTCTCAAAATTTTATTGATTGTTTCTTTCTAGGAATGATGGCCTCCACATACTCCCTGATGAAACTCTCTCATGAATTTTTGTGCTTCATTTTCAAGTAAACAATTCAATAGAATACCATGGATCCTTCCAATATAAATAATCATTCAGAATACAAAATTTGGTTGCCTTTAGTTTCACAGATCTTGCTCTGGTACCAAAGAGTCTCACTCTCATAGGTTTCAACCCTAATCACATTGCAAAAGCATGTAATTATACACAAAAAGCTCATTGACCTAATCCTAATCATGTTCTTTATAAAAATAGAAATCTATAACTACTTATTACATCTTTAGATTATATTGACAAAAAAATTAAATCTTCAGTCTTAAAAAATCTTGGAACATACTTTTGCTTCTTTGTTGGAGTAAACTTTGGCATAAATGTTTGCTTCAATATATTTGAGAGGTGTCCTTATTGATACAAATTTTACTTCATTTTTCCAAAATTCTTGACAGTCTTCCATTGTTCTATGGAAGGAACTTCATAGTTTATCATTTATTTAACCGAAACTTTCATCTCCACATGATACACATAAGATATAGGAGATAATCTAGCTCCTATCATTGTTCATTGATTTAATATTTCAAATTCCACTGCAATCTTATCAATTATTATTTTCCTTGTTAAAGCTTGGATCATGTATTCAAACTTTGGATGATTCATTCGATTTTGGAACGACGTAATTTTATAATCAGCCTCAGAGATTAATTTATTCTCTACATACAAAAAGGAAGGGAGTCCTTTCTGAAACAATTTTGTAAATAAACCATTGAAAGACTTAACCTGCTGAAGATGTGATTGGCCTTCGCTTGGACATTCTCAACATGTTGGTGTTTTCCAATAATCCTCCTTTCCCAAGTTATAGCTGCAATTTTTTCCTTAATTATCAATGTCTTCAGTTCCTCTTCTGATAAAGAATTAAGAAAATTAATAGTGTTCTGAGTTGTTTATTTTGGACTCTTGTCTAAAGTTTCTTTCATGAGCGTACAACTATGCATTGTTGTATTTACCATTATCTCCTTATATTTAATAAAATTCAGATATTATCTAAATTTTGTAGCCTCAATAATTATCAAATCCCAGATCACGTTCCTAGCACCTTGCAATGGTAACTTCCCTAACACATGTAACATTAATTTCTCACTCTTCTCCAACAATTCTTTATTTTTGTTTTCAAATTCCTTCTTTTGTTCTTCCTTTTTCATAATTTATTCATTTGGATTTTGATTTTCTACTTTCAGTCCCTTTATTTCTTCTTATTTAAGACTAACCTGAGACATGGCTTGAACTATATCATCTATGCTTGTTTCCATATTTTCCTGGTCTCTCTGTTATTTCATATTTTTTTTCTTCCTTTTATTTTTTTATACTTGTCTGCTTCTCTTTAAAAATGTCAATATGAGCTATGATATTATCTCTTTCCTTCTCCCATTTAGCCTATTTTTCTGTAAATTTAAGTAACTTTTCCTTACCATCCTCCAAATCTTGAGAGAGAGAATCTTTTTCCTATTCCAAAACTGTCAATTCAGATGCTTGAATTAACTAAATAGCTGGAATTTTTAACTTCTTCTTAAGCAATTGAATTGTATTTTCTTTCTTAGGAAAGAGTTTCTTAGTGGTTTTTCCTTTTTTAAACTCACTATCCATTTCCACAATGTCAGTTTGTAATTTCTTTATTTGTTGTTGGTGGGCGTTATTTTCATTTTTTTCTTGTTTCAATTGGCTTTCTAATCTACCCACTATAGATTGCAATTTTCAAATCTTCAGAGTGGCCTTCAATAAATCAGTGTAAATTACCTCTCTATCTTGCCTATGTATATGGATTTTATCTAGGACTCGGATATGCTGGAAGTCAATTTTCATCTCTGAGATCTTCTCATTAGAGGCCACTGCCAAATTTAGAGTATTCTTGGCACGGTCCTTAACAATTATCAATGAAACTCCCTTATTTGATATATCTTTGAATCTAGGAAAAATCTTCTGAACTTTTTCAGAATAATATCTTTTGTTTTGATTTCCTGTAAAACTCTGGGTAGTCTTTCCTGAAAAATAACTATGTATATTTATGACATTATGAGGTTCATATAATTAAAAATATTGTTTCTAATAGCATATGTAAAGACTGCCTCAGGAAACTGTAAATTTTATTCATTGGATTATAAAAACATCTTCACCAGGTAGGACTGCAATCTGAAATGTTTGGCTATGTGGAAATTCACTAGCTGTGCATGGATATTTTCAGTTAGGAATTCATCAAATTTAAGGCATAAATATTGACTGGACTCATACTAAAATTGGTGCAGACTCAATCAAAATAACAAACTCAACATGATTTCTGGGAAAACCTTTTCATTATCCAACCCTAAAAACTGACTTGACAATGAAAGGACAAACTGAGAATCTTCATTAAATAGGGTTATGTCCAAGGGGAAGCGTAAATTATCAACTGAGGTATCAGGTTTAAGGTTGTTTGACAAGAAGGTTTCTTTCATATTCACCGTCGAATGTCTATACATGTTAATTAGGTTTTCTTCTATAAAAGTTTTGGGATTTTGAGAAAATAATTGTGGGACCTCTAATGAATCTCTAATGACTGAAGAATTGAGTAGACAGAGGATTCTTGACCTTCCAAAGTCCATAATGACTCTCTCAGAATGAGAATAATTCATTGCAGACTAAGAAACAAAATCCAAGAAGATTAGAGTTTGCTATGGATAGAAATGATAAAAATAAGACTTGTGAACACCATGTACATTTATCCTCTGCATTTATAAATTCTTCAATTTGTTTTTAACCTTACTGATTGGACCAATGGAAATAACTGTATCGAAAACATCTCCTTCCCTATCCTCAAAATTTTGTTCTAACCTGTTAAATTCTCTTTTTGGAAACCCCAATTCACTGTCTTCCTCCATTTTTAGAAAATAATTGATCTTTTCTAGGATATCGTGGCCTACGTGGAATTTCCTGACTAGAGGAAAGACTTATGTCTCGGCTTCCAGCTGTGCAAGTGACGTCTCCATTGTCAGGTGAGAAATGAAAAATCTTTATTTTTTCTTACATGCCTCTTTTTCTTTTATAATTTTACACATAAGTTGTTTCGGGATTGCAAATGGTGGTTTTCCCTTACTGTCTGTTGTCCAGCGTAAAATTTCTCATTTTGACGCGTGGCGGGTGGTAAAAATTTCGCTATTGCTCACCACTTCCATCCTCCGTGCCAGTTCAAAGCCCGAAATCAATAATAGCCATTTATCTCTCCTTCGCCGATCATCAACCATCAATCGCTTTCCAACTTTATGATATGCCAATGACTATTTTTCCAAAGACACCAAACATTTTATCGTTCACACCTTCGTCGCATGCATCTCCTAGGAACCATAAATCTCATCCTTTCTTCAATATAGACTGTTTATTTTTGTGAAATCACATATAACACTTTATTAACTATTTTTTATCCCACTTTCGCTTAGCATCGCGATCAGATGGAATGTTCCTTCCGGGAAGATGGTGCCTATTTCCTTTAGCACTTACCTTGTTACCTCTTGGTCATGTGAAAACAAAACTTTAAAATAATCTCTCGCTCCCTTCTTTATATCATCAAAAGTATTTCAATAAACCAAAGAAAAATAACTATGCCAACAAATGGCTCGAAGTGGGGATGATATCCTCCTAGTGAGGAAGCAAATAACCGCGTAGACCAGTGCCACCTGTCCCTTTTTATTTCTTTTTCTTTTTCCTCTGTACATACAAATTTTAGAAAAAATAACAATATCGAGATCTTAGGGCCTTCTCTACGGGCTTCATGTATAAAAAATATCTTTTGTTTTTCAAGAAAGATAGTGTTTGATCTTCCATTCACAAGACCCCCTCCGATGAATTCCCCATTTTGATATTGCAAGATAAAAGTATTATCTCCCTGATATGAAGTAATAATATATGGGACCTTTCATAAATGATCAAATTTCCCATGTTTATATTCATTTCTAGCATCCCACTTCAAAACCAAATCATCTATCTGAAATTTTTTTTTTTTGATTTGTTAGGATATTCCTATACTCCATCCTAGTCCCACCAGTATTTTGATCATTTACATTTTCATTCATGCATGCACCTTTAGGGTTTGCATTCATTTTACATGCATCCCAGTCATCAGTCTAGCACCTAGCCCTCAGTTAGCCATCCCCCAGGAGCTTCTCACTATTCAGTTTTAGCCCTCCAGTTGCTTAATGCGTCCTTCACCTACCAGTTCAGTTGCACTTAGTTACACTCAGTTACACGCAGTTACACTCAGTTACACCTACTAGAGTTAGTTTGACTGATGGTTGACAGTTACTTGAGCATTGATGACTCCACTGACGATTATGAAGACTTCCAGTTGTGCTCTGATGACACTCTATTGATCTTATGATCACTCTGAGAGGCTAATTTGAATTGCCACCTTGGGCATTCGAAACCTCTCTACCATTGTACTATTTATTTGTCCATATTGTGATTAATTAACTAGTGTGTGTGAAGTATTATTGCATCTATCTGAGTTCTACTATACCATATTATTCTGTTGCTCATTATACTGTATTGTTCACTCTTCTTCTATATTCGTTCTTAATCATAATTACTCTTGTGAGGTACACATCATCTCTTAGATCTGCTGTGAGGATTTTCGCATGGTATTAGAGCATGTTGAGAGTATTGTTTATCTCCATTCTTGAGAGTTTTTTGCATGTTATTACAAATATTTCGAGTGCAGCAGTTGCAGCAGTTTCTACATTTTTGTAGCAGTAGAAGTTGCAGTTATTCTATATTGTTTTTGCAAATCCTCTACAGCTTCAATGTATTCATATTTAGAAGGACTCCCTCTTCTTTCTCCATTCAACTATGATGAATGGAAACCAAAAATGATAACATATTTGAAGAGCCATGATCTCTTTGATTTTTATTTTGAAAGAGAGTTCAAATCCTCTAAAGAGAATATTGATTGGTTGAATAAAGGTGACATGGACTTTGGAAGAATGATGTCTGCTTTGCCTGAATACATGCTTTACCAAATCAATGATGATGTTGAAACTCCAAAAGAGCTATGGGCCCATCTGGATGAAAGATTTGGAAGAAAGAATGAAGGATTTGGTCCAAACCCCTTCAAAACCAAGCAAAGTGATGCATTCGCTCCTCTTGATGGTCTCTCAGATCATGAATCAATATCATATCATATTGAAGTTGTTGACAAAGAACTTGCATATTCTCCACTTATGCTCAAACTTTCTTCTCTTTATGTGCCAGCTCACACTCTAGATATTGCAGAAGGTCCTAAATCCTCTCTTGCACCAGAGTCTGTTGGTTTGCATCATGATAACATGATTATTTCGGAGGTCAAAATAGAATTCGCTCCTCTCCAGCTATCTCCTCTTTTATACTACTATATGATCATAATTCCATGCTTTCAGAAGGTCATTGAAGAATATGGCAATTGCCATTCGCTTGGGAAGATTTCTCATGCATCTCATGGTTTTGATTTCATCCCTGTTGGTTCAAAGGAGATATCAAGAAACTGTGGCCATTCGCTTGGGATAATTTCTCATGCATCTATTAGTTTTTATCTCACCTCTCATGGTTCAAAGGAGATCTCAAGAAACCATGATTCAAGTCTTGTATCTAATTTGGGTTCTAAGCAATTATTGCTTGGGAAAATTTCTCATGCATATGATAGTTTTGATCTCACCCCTGCTAGTTCAAAGGAGATCTCAAGAAACTATTTTTTAAGTCTTAAATCTGATTTTGATTTCAAGAAAACATGTAATAGTTATTTTTGGCATAATCTCACCCATGGTGGTTCGAAGGAGAAGACAAAAGACTATATGCACTTTCAAAGATTTGATCCTACCTTAGCTGATTCAAATCACAGGTTCAAGGATCATTCTCATACTGTTGGATTTGTGCTCATCACATTCGAACTGAAGAGAAAGTACAAACACATGATTTTTTAGCATGATCCACTTATTCCCAAGAAGAAGATACCTCCAGACATATGACCAATCATCACACCTACTTGAGTTTGGAGCATTTATTTTTGTGTTTGCCTTACAGTCTACTTTTTGAGGAGGGGGTATGTTTCCCATAAAATTTTCCCACTTCCTTGGTTTATTGATTGTTATTATTCATTGTATTGGGTGACCTTTGGTCTTAGTTACTAGGGCCCAGGATGGATTAAGGGGGGGTGTTAGGATATTTCTATACTCCATCCTAGTCCCACCAGTATTTTGATCATTTACATTTTCATCCATGCATCCACCTTTAGGGTTTGCATGCAATTTGCATCCATCCTAGTCATCATTCTAGCACCTAGACCTCAGTTAGCCTGCCCCCAGGAGCTTATCACTATTCAGTTTTAGCCCTCCAGTTGCTTAATGTGCCCTTCTCCCTTGATTTTAGGGAGCAACTCGCCCTTCTTCATCTACCAGTTCAGTTACACTTAGTTACACTCATTTACACTCAGTTACACCTACTAGAGTTAGTTTGACTGATGGTTGACAGTTACTTGAGCATTGATGATTCCACTGATGATGATGAAGACTTCCAGTTGTGCTCCGATGATCATCAGGACACCTAGTTGTGCTCCGATGACACTCTATTGATCTTATGATCACTCTGAGAGGCTAATTCGAATTGCCACCTTGGGCATTCAAAACCTCTCTACCATTGTACTATTTATTTGTCC
The DNA here is from genome assembly GCA_027924585.1 of Larix kaempferi. Taxonomy (NCBI): domain Eukaryota; kingdom Viridiplantae; phylum Streptophyta; class Pinopsida; order Pinales; family Pinaceae; genus Larix; species Larix kaempferi. Next base: position 22,774,374 of record BSBM01001346.1, read on the forward strand.
ATATTGTGATTAATTAACTAGTGCGTGTGAAGTATTATTGCTTCTATCTGAGTTCTACTGTACCATATTATTCTATTGCTCATTATACTGTATTGTTCATTCTTCTTCTATTTTCCTGCTTAATCATAATTACTCTTGTGAGGTACACATCATCTCTTAGATCTGCTGTGAGGATTTTCACATGATTTTCCTGTCAAATATTCTCTTCATTTTTTCTTGATGTACCTAAACTTTGTCATATTCCATTTCTCTCATCTGGTGGAGTTCTATCAACTGATTGATCCTTTTCTGTATGTGATTCGATTCCTCTTCCTCTTCCTACAACAATTTCATAACCGGAAAACCTAAGGAAACTGGAAAAATAACCTCTGTTCCATAAACCAGCTAGAATGGTGCCGTGCCAATAGCTCCTTTTGTGCTTATCCTGTATTCCCATAATGCATATTTAAGTTTGGTATGGCATTCTCTTTTATTTTCTTCCAACAATTTCTTAATAATACTTCCCAAACTTTTGTTTGAAGATTCATCTAGCCCATTTCCCTGAGGATAATATGTAGTTGAATGATTTAAATTGGCATGATGCTTATGACAAAAACTAATCAACCTTTTCTATTTGAAAGCATGTGAATTATCTGTAACTATTCTTCTAGGACATCTAAATCTAGAGAGAATATTATCTTTTAGAAATTTAATAATAACTGTAACTATGGATTTTCTGATGGGTATATCTTCAATACACTTCATGAAATAATCTGTGCTAGTCAAGATCCATCTATGTTGACCAAAGAAATTTGGGTTGATTTCTCCAATAAAATCCAATCCCCATTGTTGAAAAGGTGCTTCCATTGAAATTCGTTTTAAGGGTAAAGGTAAGAGTTTTCTTTTTCCATCAAAGATTTGGCATTCATGACAAGCTGCAACTTATTTATAAACATCAGAAAATATGGTAGGACAATAAAAACCTGCTCTCAAAATTTTATTGACTGTTCCTTTACATGAATGATGACCTCCACATACCCCCTGATGAAACTCTCTCATGATTTGTTGTGCTTCATTTTCAAGTAAACTATTTAATAGAATACCTCATGGATCCTTCCAATATAAATAAGCATTCATAATACAAAATTTTGTTTCCTTTACTTTCACAAATCTTGCTCTAGTACCAAAGAGTCTCACTCTCATAGGTTTAAACCCTTGTTACATTGCAAAAGCATGTATTTATACATCAAAATCTCATTGATATAAACCTAACCGCTTTCTTTATAAAGATAGAAACCTATAACTACTTATTACATCTTTCGATTATATTGTCAAAAATTAAATCTTCATAATCTGAAAAAATGATGGAACATAGTTTTGCTTCTTTGTTGGAGTAAACTTTGGCATAAATCTTTGCTTGAATATCTTTGAAATGTGTCCTTATTGATGCAAAATGTACTTCATTTTTCCAAACCTCTCGACTGTCTTCCATTGTTCTATGGAAGAAAATTCATAGTTTATAATTTATTTAACCAAATATTTCATCTCCACATGATCCACATAAGATATAGGAGATAATCTAGGTCCTATCATTATTAATTGATTTAATATTTCAAAGTCGACTGCAAGATTATCAATTTTTATTTTCCCTATTAATGTTTGGATCATTTCTTCAATTTTTTTATGATTCATTCGAGGTTTGAGCAATAGAATTTTATAATCAGCTTGAGAGATTAATTTATTCTATCCATACCAAAAGGAAGGGAGACCTTTCTGAAACAAGTTTATAAATAAACTTTTTAAAGACTTAACCTGCTACAACATCTGATTGAACTTCGATTGGAAATTCTCAACATGGTGGTGTTTTCCAATAATCCTTCGTGCCCCAGTTATAACTGCAATGTTGTCCTTAATTATCAATGTCTTCAATTCCTCTTCTAATAAAGTATTAAGAAAATTAATAGTGCTCTGAGCTGTTTCTTTTGGCCTCATGTCCAACATTTCTTTCATGACCATATAACTATGAATTGTTGTATTTACCATTTTCTCCTTATCTTTAATAAAATTAAGATATTATCTAAATTTTGTAGCCTCAGTAATTATCAAATACCAAATCAAGTGCCTAGCACCTTGCAATGGTAACTTCCCTGACACTAGTGACACTAATTTCTCACTCTTCTCCAACAATTCTTTATTTTTGTTTTCAAATTTCTTCTTTTCTTCTTCCTTTTTCTTAATTTCTTAATTTATATTTATATTTTCCACTTTCAGTCCCTTTATTTCTTCTTCTTTAAGAATACCCTGAGACATGGCATTAACTATATCCTCTGTGCTTGTTTCCATATTTTCCTGGTTTGTCTCTTTTATTTCAAATTGTTTTTCTTCCTTTTCTTTCTCTATGCTTGTATACTTCTCTTTCAAAATTTCAATATGAGCTATGATATTAGCTCTTTCCTTCTTCCATTTAGCCTATTTTTATGTAAATTTAAGTAAGTTTTCCTTACCATCCTCCAATTCTTGAGAGAGAATCTTTTCCCTGTTCCAAAACTGTCAATTCGGATGCTTCAATTAACTGAGTAGCTGAAATTTTTAATTTCTTCTTAAGCAACTGAATTGTATTTTCTTTCTCAATCAAGAGTTTCTTAGTGGTCTGTCCTTTATCAGGATCACTATCCATTTCAACAAGATCATTTCGTGATTTCTTTATTTGTTGTTGGTCATCCTTATTTTTCAGTTTTTTCTTGTTTCAATTGGCTTTCTAATCTACCCACTGTATATTGCAATTTTGAAATCTTCATAGTGGCCTTCAATAAATCAGTGTAAATTACCTCTCGAGCTTGCTTATGCAGATGGATTTTATCTAGTACTGTGATCTGTTGCAAGTAAATTTTCATCTCTGAGATCTTGTCATCAAATGCCACTAACAAATTTAGAGTATTCTTTGCATGGTCCTTAATAGTTATCAATGAAAATCCCTTATTTGATATATATATATATATATATACAGCTCTAGGAAAAATATTTTGAACTTTTTCAGAAGAAGACATTTTTTCTTAACCATATTTGGCATACAAATCAAATTTAGACTAGTACTTGTCACTGCAACTAGACTCATGTGCTTCAACAAAACTATAATCATGTATCTAAATGGTTGGACCTTGAATTTTTTATTTTTCTTTTGTCTTCTTACCTTCTAACTCAATCATTTATTTCCCTTGATCAAGCCTGGGTCTTTTTGTTGTATATTGTTCTTCAACTTCCATATCTGTTCTTTCTAAAAAGCTTCTTTTACCAGTAATCTCATTTTTACTGGGAGTGGGCACTAACATAGCAGGATATATTACTAATGTAGAAGGATCATTAGAGAAAATTCAGGGTCTAAAATGGGCCTTATAAGAAAACGTTCCATCTCGTAATAAAACAAGTCATTAAATTCAAGAATCATTAGAATTTCAATAAAAGAGTAAACCATAATGGTTGAGTTGACATATTTGACATTAAAAAACTACTTTTTTAATTCGTATTTTCAAGATATCTTCCTGTCCTTTCCTTTTACTAAATTTCGAATGGGAGCACTTATTAGACGCAGCATTAAATTACGCATCCAACGAGAACCCACATTGCATACTTTTGAGGGACCCCACCCTAGTACAAAAAGTGAGAAATACACAAAGTAACACATTTTTAAATGTATTTATCATTTTTCGTGGGATGGGGTCCCTCAAAAGTATGCAGTGTGGGTACTCGTTGGATGTGTAATTTAATCTCGCATAGAACGAGTGCTCCCCTTTGAAATTTAAGTAAAATAAAATGGAGATATGTTGAAAATACGAAGAAAAAATAGTTTTGTTTCCTCCAAAATTCATAAATATTATTTTATTGTTTTGACCATTATTCTATTATTTTCCTTAGAAGGCCCATTTTAGACCTCAAATTTTCTCTAATGTTGATTTCAAACTTTCAAACATTTTTGTATCTGACATGTATCGTATTAGATTGCATTTCCCAGCCAATTCTTCCACTTCTTGATGGTCAAAATATTTGTTCTTATTATGTTGTCTTCTATGAGATATTACATGATGTGGATCATAGTTAACTCTTGAAGCATTCATAAAATTAATTTCTTGTAAAATTCCTTCTACAATTGGAAGAGAAGCTTTATTTTTTACAATGAATGGACCAACTTTTTGTTGATGTATTTGTAACTTCGGAAGATATTCTTCTATGTATTACATTTGTCCTTTATTGTATATCCAACAAAGATGTTATATTCCTTTGATTGGAAGTGTCATCATTTGTATTTGCAAGTGTCGCAAGTTACATTGTAAGTGTCATCATTTGTATTGATGGGTTATTAGACCACCAATGTGGGGTCGGCCCTAGTTAGGTCATGTGTTTGGGTTATTAGGCTTCATTGAGAAGTCGGGCCCAATGATTTATCAGCATGTCAAGTCAGTGTATAAATAGAGAGGTTGTGTCTCTGATTTGATTCATTCACTCACTTCTCAAGCTCGCATAGCTAAGAGAGAAAGTGGCGCACATGTGGAGGAGGAGGAGGATCCTTGGGATCTTGTATTGGGGCTTATTCTATCTCTGAGGAAGTTGTCGGGTTTTTCACCTTCTTGGTTTTCCCCGGTGAAACTCCGAGTCTCTTGTGTGATTTCTATTGTGTCTATGATTGATATGATGTAGATATGCTATACATGTTATTCTCTTAGAGATCCTAATGATAATGGAATGAAATTATAAAAAAATTAACACTTTCAAAGGAAACTTGACATCAAGTGCTTTTCTAAAGTTTAAGAAATGCTCATTTTCCATAATAAGGTTTTGTCTAATAAATTCCAAAGAAAAAAATATTGGAGTTAATAAAGCATGTAAGATATAAGGATCATGCACAAAACCATAAACTCTAATAATAATATGTTCTTTCAAAAGGAACCAATCACCAACTTTCTTCTCATGACTGAATTGTAGTGTATCCTTCATTTCTAGTAAAAATATAGGTATTCTTTCTTAAAAAATAACTTTGTATATTTATGAGATTATAAGGTTCATATAATTAAAAGAATTGTTTCTGATCTCAGATGTAAAGACTTCCTCGGGAAACTGTAAATTTTCTTCATTGGAGCATAAAAACATCTTCACCATGTAGGACTGAAATATGGAATCTTTGGTTGTGTGGAAATTCACTAACTGAGCATGGATATTTTCAACTAGAGATTCATCAAATTTAAGGCATAAATATTGACTGGACTCAGACTCAAAATAATGCAGAGTCAATCTAAATAACAAACACAACATGATTTATGGGACAACCTTGTCATTACCCAACCCTAAAAACTAACTCAATAATGAAAGGACAAACTCAAAATCTTCATTAAACAGGGTTATGTCCAAGGCCAATGGTAATTTATCAACTGAGGTATAAGATTTAAGGTTTTTTGACAAGAAGGTTTGTTTCATCTCCACTGTGGAATGTTTGTACAAGTTAATTAGGTTTTCTTCTATAAAATATTCAAGATTTTGAGAAAATAATTGTGGGTCCTCTAATGACTCTCTAAAGACTGAAGAATTGACTCGACGGAGGGTTCTTTACCTTCAAGAGTCCATAATGACTCTCTCATACTTAGAATAATTCATTACACACTAGGAAACAAAATACAGGAAGGATAAGGTTTTCTCTGGATAGAAATGATAAAAATAATACTTGTGAACCCCATGCACATCTATCCCTTGCATTTCTAAATTCTTCATTTTTTTTTAACCTTACTGATTGGACCAATGGACAAAATTGTATCAAAAACATCTCCGTCCCTATCCTAAAAAATTTCTTCTAACCTGTTGAATTCTATATTTTGAAACACCAGTTCACTTTCTTCCTCCATTTTTAGAACATAATTGGCCTTTTCCCGAATATCATGGCCTACCTGGAAGTTTGTCACTGGAGGAAAGACTTATGCCTCGGCTTCTAGCTGTGCAGGCAACGTCTCTATTGTCAGGTGAGAAATGACAAATGTTTCTTTTTTTTCTACGTGCCTCTTTTTCTTTTATAATTTTCCACATAGATAGTTTCGGGATTGAAAATGGTGGTTTTTCCTTACTATATTTCATCTAGCAGAACGCTTCTCGTTTTTATGCATGGTGGGCGGTAAAAATTTTGCTACTGTTCACCACTTCCATCCTCTGTGCTAGTTCAAATCCTGAAATAAACACTATCCATTGATCTCTACTCCGTCAATCGCTTTCCAACTTTACCACATGGCAAAAACTATTTTACCAAAGACCCCCAATGTTTTATGGCTCGCACCTTCGTCGAGCGGATCTCTTAGGCATGGTAGATCTCATCCTTTCTTCAATATAGCCATTTTATTTTTGTGAAATAACATAGAACACTTTATTAACTATTTTTTATCCTGCTTTATCTTAGCATCATGATCAAATGGAATGTTACTTCCCGGAACTTTGTTCCTATTTCCTTTCGTGCTTCCCTTGTTAACACTTGGTCATGTGAAAAAAAAACGTTAAAATAATCTCTCGCTCCCTTCTTTATATCATCAAAAATATTTCAATAAACCAAAGAAAAATAACTGTGCCAACAACTGGCTCCAACTAGGGATGTTATTCTCCCATTGAGGTAGCAAAGAACCTCGTAGACGAGTGCCACCTATAGCTTTTTATTTCCTTTTCTTTTTCCTCTGTACATACAAATTTCAGAAAAAAATGACAATATCCATATCTTAGGGTCTTCTCTGCGGGCTTCAAATCATTCAACCTGTCATTCACACTCACAAATTTTATGCAGTAAAATAAATATATACAACTTATGTACAAAAAATTTCTTTTGTTTTTCAAGAAAGATAGTGTTTGATCTTTCATTCATAGGACCCCCTCCGATGAATTCCCCATTTTGATCTTGCAAGATAAAATTATTATCTCCCTAATATGCAATAATAATATATGGGCCCTTCCATAAATGATCAAATTTCCCATGTTTATCTTCATTTATAGCATCCCACTTCAAAACTAAATCATCTATTTGAAAAAAAATCTTTGATTTTCCTGTCAAATGTTCTCTTCATTTTTTCTTGATGTACCTGAAATTTTTCATATTCCCTTTCTCTCATCTGGTGGATTTCTATCAACTGATTGATCCTTCTCTGTATGTGATTCAGTTCCTCTTCCTCCTCCTGCAAGAATTTCATAGCTGGAAAGCCTAAGGAATCTGGAAAAATAACCTTTGCTCCATAAACCAACTGGAATGGTGATGTGCCAATAGCTCGTTTTGTGCTTATCTTGTTTTCTCATGATGCGTATTTAAGTTTGGTATGCCATGCTCTTTTATTTTCTTCCAACAATTTATTAATAATCCTTACCAAACTTTTGTTTGGAGATTCAGCTAGCTCGTTTCCCTGAGGATAATATGCAGTTGAATGATTTAAAGTGATATGATACTTATGACAGTGTGATGCACCTGCAACAATTAATTAATAAAAATATGCGAAATAGAAGAAATGATAGAACTCAGAATCACTTTTATATTGATCACAGGCCACTTCGAGGGGGCAACCTCCTATGAGCAAGCTCAATACAAATAACTTCACCGTGCCTTCATAGGTCTCAACACACACTTATATACTAAGTCTAGGCGCCAATACTATGGGTCAAAACCATGGGCCACTACAAACTATGGATCAACAATACTACCAGCGACTTACAAAGCATATGCGCCAACAACAATAACATAAACTATTGATCAACAAATACTATGGGACGACTTACAAAGCATATGCATCCAACAACAATATACTAACAAAGTAAAGACATGGGTTCCTAACATCGCCTCCCCCTTAAAAAAAGCTTTGTCCTCAAAGCTTTAGATGTGGAAATTGTTGTTGAATCTGAAGGAGTGGTTCCCATGTAGCATCCTCTGGTTGCATGTCATGCCACTGAATTAAGACCTCTGTGATAGAGCGAGAGCGAAGCTGACAAGTGCACCGATTGAGGATGGCCTCCGGCTCCAAAAGGATGGATCCTTCATTATCCAATTCGGGTAAAATCGTTTTTCCACTGATGTTGGTGCCAAGAACTTTCTTCAAACAAGAGACATGAAAGACTGGATGAATGCGGGAAGAAGGAGGAAGTTCCAATTTATAAGCAACGGACCCAATCTTTTGAAGAATCCGATATGGCCCATAGAACCTTGGAGTGAGCTTATGACGCCCTTTGAGTTTCAGGGAAGACTACTTGTACGGCTGGAGACGAAGAAAAACCATATCGCCGACTTGAAAAGTGCGCTCAGAATGGTGATGATCAGCTTGTTGCTTCATGCGATTTCTTGCCATGTGAAGATTGTCCCGCAAAATGCGAAGAATCTGATCACGGTTTCGAAGGACCGTGTCAACTTCCTGAACTGGTGAACTGGTGGGGGTGTATGGAAGAAGAACTAGAGGTGCCTGACCATAGACTGCTTCATATGGGGTCATTTTAGAGGCAGTGTGGTAAGAGGTATTGTACCATTATTCAGCGAGAGGGAGCCACTTTTCCCACTGATGTTGTTGTTTAGAGGTGAAGCAACGAAGATAAGTTTCCAAGCATTTATTGATAATTTCAGTCTAACCATCTATTTGTGGGTGATACCCTGAACTCATCTTCAATTTGGTGCCAGTGTGGCAAAATAGTTCAGTCCAAAAATGACTGGTGAAAGTCCCATCACGATCCGAGACAATGGAAGAAGGGATGCCATGAAGACGAAAGATCTGGTCTAGGAAAATTTGAGTGACTGAAGAGGCTATATAGGGATGGCTGAGAGCACAAAAATGACTATATTTGGAGAGGCGATCAACCACAACGAGAATCATTGTCTTCCCGCCAGATTTAGGGAGCCCTTCAATGAAATCCATAGAAATATCTTTCCAAATCCGTGTAGGTATGGGCAAGGGTTCGAGCAATCCTGGAAGGAGTGTTGTTTCACCCTTATTGCGCTGGAAGGTATCACATCCGGCCACCATCTATTGAATTTTCCTTTTCATGCCCTACCAAAAGAAGTTACGCTGTTCCCATTCATACATTTTGAGGAACCCCGAGTGCCCTACCGATGGAGAAGCATGGAGTTCATAGAAGATATCCTATTGAAGATCTGTGCTCTGGGGAAGCACTAGATGACCCTTGTATCTCAGAGAAGCACCATCCCAAGAGTAATGTGCTACAGCAGAAGGGTTGTTGGTCAAGCGTTGGATGATTTGAGATAAGGAAGAGTCATTGACATAACCCTATTGAACAGATTGCAACCAATTTTGAACAGGCATAGAAATAGCTGAAAGAGAACCTTGGGCATCAAATGTGTGAGAAAGAGCATCTACCACAATATTGTCTTTACCCTTCTTGTAAGTGATCTCATAGTCATAACCCATGAGTTTGCTAACCCATTTCTGTTGTGCTGGGGAGGAGACACTTTGTTCCAAGAAATATTTAAGACTCTGGTGATCAGTCTTGATGCAGAAATGATTCCCTAATAGGTATGGGTGCCACTTCTGTACTACATGCAAAATAGCCATCATTTCCTTCTCATAGGTAGAGGCAGCTAAATTCTTACCTGAAAGGGCTTTGCTGGTGAACGCAATGGGGTGTTCATCTTGAAGGAGAACAACACCAAGTCCATTTCCGCAAGCATCCCTCTCAATAGCAAAGGGCTTGGAAAAATCGGGCATAGCTAGAACAGGTGTAGTACACATAGCTTGTTTTAGTTTGTCAAATGCACACTGAGAAGCATGTGTCCATGTAAAAGCATCCTTTTTCAATAGAGCAGTTAATGGAGATGCAATATTCCCATAATCCTTGACAAAATTTCGGTAGTAGCCAATCAACCCCTAAAAACCACGAAGGCTCTTGAGTGTCTGAGGATGCGGCCAATTGTTCATGGCATTGATTTTGGCAGGATCCACGCCAACCCCTTGTGCTGAGATAATGTGCCCGAGATAGTCAACTTCCTTATGTCCAAAAACACATTTAGACTGCTTGGCATGGAGATGATGGTCAAAGAAAAGTTGCATGACAAGATCCAGATGCTGGAGATGTTCATCCCGTGTTTTACTGTAAATGCGGATATCATCAAAGAATACCAAAATGAATTTCCGCAAGTAGGGTCGAAATATTTTATTCATTAATGCCTGGAATGTGGAAGGAACATTAGTGAGGCCAAAGGGCATGACCAAAAACTTATAATGGCCATCATGTGTGCGGAAAGCTGATTTAGGGATATCATCCTCATGAACCCGAATTTGATGATACCCAGAACGAAGATCGAACTTGGAGAAAAAGTGAGCCCCGTGAAGCTCATCAAGAAGCTCATCAACAACAGGAATTGGAAACGTATCCTTGATGGTGAGGTTATTAAGTGCTCGGAATTCAATGCAGAGGTGCCATGACCCATATTTTTTGCGGACAAGAATAACTGGAGAAGAAAAGGAACTAGTTCTTGGGAAAATAATACCTTGCTTTAATAAGTCCTGAATGAGCATTTCAATCTCCATTTTTTGGTGAAATGGGTAGCTATAGGGCTTGATGTTGGGAGGAACGCTGCCAAGAAGGAGCTGAATACGATGGTCTTCTAGCCTGGAAGGTGGCAATCCCACTGGTTCAGCAAAAACACCTGTATATCGATCCAGAATTTGTTGTAGATCCAAAGGAGTAGTGGAGACCGCTAAAGGTTGCATCTGAATGGAATGGAGCTAAGCGATGACACCATGTGAATTATTCTTGAGGATTTTTTCCATGCGATGTGAACTGATGATGCTGAGAGAACCTGGTTGTAATCTTGTCAAGGTGTGTTTTTGGCCATTGAAGGAAAACTACATCCAAAGTTCAGCAAAATCCCATAAGATAGGGCCAAGTGTGCATAGCCATTGAGCGCCCAAAACCACATCACATCCACCTAAGGTCAAGGCAAATATGTCAGTGCGCAAGGTATAATCTCCCATAGAGATACGCGCATTTTGACACTTCCCTTTGCAAGGTAAGGTGCCCCCATTGGCAACCATGACTTCAAAGTTGGAGCAAGGATGGATAAAACAATTAGCTTGTTTAGCGATCCGAGGGTCAATGAAATTATGAGTGCTACCAGAATCAATGAGTATTGTAAGAGGAAGCTTCTTGAAGTAACCCCTGACCCGCATTGTTTGGGGGGTGGTGATTCCAGCTAAAGCATGGAGAGATATCTCTGGCTGGTCATCCTGAGACGGAGGGTCAATAGGCGGTTCCTGAATGTTGATTGGAGCATCCAATGTTTCTGGATCTTCGTCACCAATTTCAGAGGCAGGCGAAGAATCCACATCCAAGAGATAGAGCTTTTGCTGAACACATCTATGTCCCCGAGTAAATTTCTCATCACAATTATAGCAAAGCCCCTTTTCTCTGCGTGCTTGCATCTCTGTTTCAGACAAACGCTTAATAGCAGTTGGTCGAGGAGCCTGCGGTATAGGTGGTCGTTGAGAACCCATATTTCGGAAGGGAACAAAAGTGGGCTTGGAGCGTTGTTGGGTTGCAATCTTGTCTTCTGTAAACTTAGCAAACCCTAGGGCTTCCATCATTGTGTTGGGACAGAAAATTTTGACCTCAGAGTGGATGGCATCCTTTAGACCACTGATAAAACAACTTCGGTAAAAGTCATCAAACAATCCTTCGGTGTGGTTGGTTAGATTCTCAAATTCGGTTTGATACTCTCTCACAGTGCCAATTTGGCGAAGTTTAGTGAGGGCTCCTGTGAAGTCATCAAAATCACTAGGACCAAAGCGTTGCAAAAGGAGCTGGAAAAAGTATGGTCATTTGGGCTCTGGATGAGCCTTGATGTACCAATGGTACCATTGAAGAGCTTCTTGTTCCAAATGAAAGCATGCCAACGGAACTTTGTTGACATAAAAAGTATTATGCAGAATGAAATACTGTTCTACACGATAGATCCATCCAGTTGGATCGGTACCATTGAAGCGAGGAAAATCAAGCTTTGGACCACAGAAATTGCTGGAAGAAGAGAACCCATTGTCTGATGAAGACTCGGACTGTCGTTTGTTGTTCATAGCTCAATGTTCAAGATGGAGGCCGAGAAATTTTTCATTCAAATCCTGGATTTTGGCTTGGATGGCTGCAAGTGCATCCTCCATGGTTTTTGCTCCTGCACGGGTGACAACCATAACCAGGAGTTTTTTTTTTTGAAAATTTGAAGGGTAATTGGGGTTTGACTAGGTTTTGGACACTGTTGAATAGACAGGGAAGCAAAAATGAGGATTTCAAAAGCGGGGTAAAAGAATGGGAAAATTTGGCGGAGGGGAACAAAGAAGCAGAATTCAGAAAGGAACTCTGTGGTAAAATTTGAAGGTGATTGGGTGAAATCTGAGGAAGTTATGGCAAACCCTAAAAATAGACAAATGTGGGATTTCGGGGTTTGGGAAGCGGAATTTGGGATAGGGTCCTCAGGAATGAAATACGCAGAATGGGATGACAGGGGTTCCCCGAAAATTTCAAGGGAAACAGAGTGAAAACAAGGGAGATATTTACAGACTGGAGCTACGGCTCAAAAGGGATTTTTTTTTTCCAGACTGGAGCGGCTACGACTCGGAAGGGATTTGAAACGGCGCCGAATGGATTGAAAATGGCTAGATCTGGAACGACTTGCAAAATGGATCTGAACGACTGTATCTAAAACGGCGCAACAACGATCGACAACAGTTCAACTGAAAATAGATATGGACCCCAGGTATGTGCGGTTTCCTAACAGTTCAAGGGTTTCACTCGGCCACCAATGTTGTCTAATGGCTTGCGTATTGGGGTAGTACCCCTCACTCCATGGCTCAGGTAAAACTGATAACCGCTTTGCCACAAATGACAACTCTTGGTTTACCTCACAGGTGGGAACTAGTCAATCAGGTAGGGGTCGTTGCCCTTTTCGCTGGCAGGTCCTCTCAATGGGCCAGCTACTTTGGGGTTCCTGTGGTACTCCTCTAAATGATTTTTAGGGCTTATGCCCAAGTACTTCCCACATTTAAGCGGATAGGTATTATTCCCAAATCCGAACCTGCAATAGATGCGAAATTTTTTTTGGCAAAAATTTCACCCAACGAGCCCAAGAAAGTGCTCTAATACCAGATGTGATGCACCTGCAACAATTAATTAATAAAAATATGCGAAATAGCAGAAATGACAGAACTCAGAATCACTTTTATATTGATCACAGGCCACTTCGAGGGGGCAACCTCCTATGAGCAAGCTCAATACAAATAACTTCACTGTGCCTTCATATGTCTCAACACACACTTATATACTAAGTCTAGGCGCCAATACTATGGGTCAAAACCACGGGCCACTACAAACTATGGATCAACAATACTACCAGCGACTTACAAAGCATATGCGCCAACAACAATAACATAAACTATTGATCAACAAATACTACGGGATGACTTACAAAGCATATGCGTCCAACAACAATAAACTAACAAAGTAAAGACATGGGTTCCTAACAGACAGAAACTAATCAACCTTTTTGATTTGAAATCATGTGCATTATCTATCACTATTCTTCTAGGACATCTAAATCTAGAGAGAAAATTATCTTCTAGAAAATTAATAATAACTGTATCTGTGGCTTTCCTGGTGGGTATAGCTTCAATCCACTTCGTGAAATAATCTATGGAAGTATGGATCCATTGATGTTGACCAAAATAATTTGGGTTGATTCCTCTAATAAAATCCAATCCCCATTATTGAAAATGTGCCTCCACTGGAATTAGTTTTAAGGGTGTTACAACGTAATTTTCCACCTTGTGAGCATCAACACTCTTTGGCCTGCAGGATCCATTTTACTGACTTAGATCCACTCTATATCCTTCAGACACACTATTTTCCCTATATTTTCCCTTATACACTAGCTGCATCACTACAGTGGGTGTACCTGCAAGTTGCATCACTATAGCTTGCGGGTAGCATGTAAAATGGTAAAAATCACTAGTTAATTACTTTTTACTCCCAAAAAGTAGTCATAGGGTGACCTTTGTCCCTCCATTTTCCCTGAAACGCCTTGATGTGTCCTTTCACTTAGCTTTGGGAGGACTATATATTGAGCACATATGGCTTATGGACAGGAGGAGAAAGGAAAGCAAGAGAACTCTAGTGGATTTTTTCCCTATCTTGAGTCTACACTCATTGATCCTTGTAGTTGTGAACCCTCTATGTTCACCTTCCAAACTCCTATCATAGTTTGATTTTTCCATTCCATGGAGGATTGAAGTGGTGGAGGCACAAGTGGATTGACCTAGATCTTGGTTTAGATTGGTTGCTGGCAAGAGGTCGTATCACATTGTACTTCTTGTTATTTATTAATAGAAATACTCATATTCTCGTCCATTAATGTTGTGAATGTTGTTTATATTACATTGGGTTGCATTTACTTATAAGATCATGGACCATTTCTATTGATGATGTTAATGGCGTTTATATATTATATGCGCTTGTTGTATATTGGCTATCAAGACTAATTTGCAGGTTCAAGTGCACGGGTTGAAAGCTCCAACATGGATCTACATCAAATGTTTGGATCAAGGTTGGTTATATTCTTCATTATCTTAACATTGTCATTTATATACCATAGCATTGAGAATTGAGTTAATTTCTGGTAGCTGTCTGTTGTGGTCCACCCCAAGCCATAGGAAGTTTTCTCCAACACAGAAATGGCGACTCCGTTGGGAAGAACATCCATTTTGGGGGATTTGTAAGCATTAGTCCTTATTTAGAGTTGTTGTGTGTCGATTCCCTATGTCATTGATTGGCCTTTGGGATACTCTATAGAAAACATCTTTTTTTTTTAGCCACTGGACTCTCTTTTTGCTCATTTGCTTTTCCCTACCCGCGGGTGAGTCTAGTTCTGCCCGCGTCTACCTGCCTCTGTCTTCACTATAGCCTGCGGGTACCCGCAGGTATTCCTTCGACAGTAGCGTACAACTCCAAGGGTGATTTGTTTATGGCGTTTGGTTGTTGATGGGTTGATTATGAGTGTTCCTAAGTCTTCTTTGGCCTTGTTCCTGACTATTCCAAGCCTTGGTTGTGACCAGAACTCCTCTTTTCTCTTGGTTTTGAGCCTCATTGGTTTTTACCCATTTTCAGTTTTTTAGCTCATTCCATAGGCTAAGTCTTACTGTTTAGGATTTACAGGTTTTTTGGGTGATCTCTTGTGCATTTCTGTAACTGAATAGTAGGATTTTGCTTGCATTTTTCATTTCATTATATTGAAAAATACAAAAAAAATTAGTTTTGCATTTTCCTTTTGCTTATAAGAGAAAATACAAAAAAAATTTACTTTTATGTACTGCATTTTGCATTGAGTGCTTGCTGCTTTCTTTTAGGTTATGCTTATGCATTGAAAATATAAAAGAGTTGCATTTTTATTTCGAAACCGTTTAATTGATTTTCATTCTAGTGGCATTGTTTTTATTGGATAGATGAGTCTAGAGTTTGACGATTTTGCATACTATTGAGTCATATACATCACTAGTTTACCGACCATATCCTTTGAGTAACCACAACCATTAAAATTAACGCTTAATCTTAAAATTGATTAGAACGATTTTATCTACAGGGTACATCAACTAGCATAGGTTTAGAGTCTTGGAATAGATAATGTAAATAAACAATCCAAGACTAATAGACAAAACATTATGTGTTTGAACAGGGAGTGGTGAAGTCCATGGTATACATCGGTGTTCTCAGGAAGCTCTACTCAAACCAGAGTTAAGCACGAGGTCACGGGAGGTTGGTTGCGGAGATATCCCTTCAATACCGGTTGAACGTGGGAGATATTTCTAGGGTTTGTTCGTATCTGGGGGTCTTGGAGGTTTGTCCTCTTGTGCTTCGCGCTTAGCTACCATACCCATATGATGGATCCCACCTGCAACTATCCCCCTGAGCATTGGTTATATTGCGGTGACCATAGTTTCCTTACCTAGGTATCACATAGGGTACTTGTAGTGGTTATACTGTTTCTGTCATGAGTCAGATAGGGGTTGGACAACACAGTTGCTATTGTATACGTACTTGACCCTGTGCACGCAGTCAAGTCTGGGGGCTGTTATAACTGATTATGTTACCTCTGGCTACAGTTTGGGAGTCTCAAGCCTCTCCTAGGGGAGACATACCGACTCTAGTGTCAAGAGCTCATTTAGCCACTTCGTTTGTCTGCTCTTGGTTGTATTTTCTCTAGGTGTGTGCTCTTGATTTACTATTTTTGATCGATAGTTGGCCATTAGGGGACACTGTGATTTTATTTTCTCTCCGGAGATATCATGGTGCGGAGTCCTACTCTCCGCCGATCCTGTCGGGTGGTTGGTTTACAGCCTGTCGAGATTTCACGCTGTGTTGCTAGGGGACGCTGGTGGGCTCCCTCCGAGTCTCCAGATTCTTACAAAACATACGTCCTAGATGTCATGATGGCTGCACACTATGACACGGGATAAATCCCTACGACTCCATCGGGTAGAGTCGAACACACTTTAGACACCCCTACTCCTCATGAGGCATCGGGGGGTGATCCACTTGAGACCCAACCTAGTTTGTTTGGTCCGGATCCACCCGAGACTCAACCTAGTTTGTTTAGTTCAGTTCCACCCGAGGATGAATTGTTCGATCCTTCATATCCACATATTTATTTATACGGGATGCCAAAGTTACATGATGACACAAGTCCTATGATCAACCCTACCACGTTCTCAGATGGTATGGCTAATTACAACACAGTTGATTCGTCCACTACTTTTGGTAGTCATGCTGGCACTAGTCATGGTGTTAGCAACACTACACCCTCTAGGGGAAATACCCTCGCTGGGGGCTCCACGTTTTCCACTCACACACATAGTATGGGGACCGGTCATATTCCTCCTAAAAATGCTAATGTTGGAAGACGGTTACCTCCTAGGGCTACCCAACCTAATAGGAACACTGTTCGCAACACGACTCGCCATCCACAACCTAATACACATGTCACTACCCATCAACCTAGGACCACTTTCATGAATGTTAATGCTCCTCACAACCATGGGGGTGGACATATACCGCATACTTTTGTGTCTACTACTGCTACTAGTAATGCTAATGTAGGAGGTGGGAATATACCTTGTACTCATGGTCATAATGCCACCATTCCTGCTACTAGTAACACCAATGTTGGGGTTGGGAATACATCTCATGTTTATGGTCACCACATGACTGCTCATGCTAATCCTAATGTTTACGCTAGGGGTGGGAACATACCTTACCATCATGGTCATTATAACACGGTTCCCACTACGAATAGTACGTATATGCCCCATAATTATGGTGGCAACCCTTACTACAACACAGTCGGTCCTGGCCACCAGTACAACCAACCTCAATATGATGCCCAAAACACATATATACCTGTTTACTCTCACACGGGTCAAGTCGGAGGAGGTTATCAACCTTATGGCCATGGTCAAGCTTATGGTCCGTCAGGTCTATATAATCAGCGATTTAATGCTCATGGTCAAGCACTTGGTCCATCTTATAATTCGGTTTCGTACAACTAACTTTTTATGGGAGATTATAACCAAGCTTTCCAGCTGCAGCTCCCATTCCTTGCACATTTGAATCTTCTGGATCTTTCGAGGCTCACAAATGATCCGGTGTGTCAGGACTCTAATTGGCCTTCGGTCCCTACTAATCTCCCTTCGGACATTCCTAAGTTTGAGGGGAAACGTGGTGAGGATCCGAGTGATCATGTCACAATGTTTCACCTTTCATGCTCTTCCAACTCGTTGAATCACGATTCCGTTCGATTACAACTATTTCAACGCACCCTCATGGGGGTAGCTGCGAAGTGGAATGTTGGGTTTCCTGGGAACACTTATAGGGGTTTCAATGAGAATGCTTTAGTTTTCTCGGATCATTTCCATTTAGCGGTTCGTTACGATACTGGTACTGAACTTTTTTCTACCTTCCGTTAGAATAAGGCCACACATATTTCAAACCATGTTCAAGAGTGGCGTCGACAGAAGAGGTTAGTGAAATCCAACATTCCTTCAGAGTTTATGTTGGAATGGTTCCTCAAGTCTTTACTTCCATAAATTGCTAAGGATGTTTTGATGTCCAACATTGTGACTAAGGAACAAGCCATCTTAAAATTCCAGCAGTTAGATTTACTATACTCTCAGTCCGGCATTTTGTACGACATTATTTCTGATGCACCACGAACACGACATGAGCCCAAGTCAGTTCCTGGACCACATGTCGATGGCATTGCGGGATCCACAAGTACTCGCTCTGTATATTTGGTGGTTAATCAAATGCAAAATTTGTCGCTTAACCAGTGAACACCTTGTCCACTTCCACCACATCGTCCTGATGTACACATTGTGCAATCGATGAACCCATTGGGTAACCAGTAACCTAGTGCTAAGAAGAAGAGGAGAAACAACCGTAAGGGTGGAAACAATGGGAAAAATAATAGTAATTGCAATACCCCTTGTAGGGAGAATGCCAACCTCCTTGGGAAGGCAGAAATGCTGGTGAGGACCATAAACCTCGGCTTAAGGTGAAATTTCCTTGTAAGCTTTGTGGGGAAGATCATCTTACTCACTTGTGTCCTCGAATTGAAGAAGCATCGAAGCATCTTGCACAGAGCCGAGTTGTGTTGAAGGATCCCCTTCCGCATCATCAAAACATGGCTTTATATGCTCCCGTCGATGGTTATGGACCTAATGATACTGCAACGTCTTCTTCCAATACTAGTGGTTATGGATGCGTGAATATGGTTCAATCAGAGGTTAGTGTTGCTACTTGTCAATGCGATTATGGTGCACCACAACCTAATATGGGGAGTGAGCCTTCCCCTCATACTGATAATTCCTTGCATATCTAAAAGCCCTCTATTATGCCGCGGATACCGAAAGGTGTTCTTAAGCACTCTACGCATAATCCCAATGCTTGAGCCACCGACAACTACTCCATTGTAGAAGATTTGGGCCAAACTCCATGTGTCATGTCAGCTCTTGAAGTTTTATAAGCGTGTCCTTCTCAAAGGCATGCCCTTTTGAGTGTGTTAGGAGTTCGGGATGGGGCGAGTCCCAGTGTTATCAATTTTGACACTACTGATGTTCAACCTCAAGTCTTACCTTACCACGTGGATTTTAAAATCCATGTGGAGTGCCTTCATAATTTCATCAAGTTACAGATTCTCAGCCAGAAACTGGGAACATGGGTGTTGGTATGTACCCTTCATTGATGGGATCTTATGATTTCCCTGCACCTGTTAATTTTATTGGAGCCATTTCCGACAATGCGTCTCCTCCATTGCATAATGTACCATTATGGACTTCATATTTTGATGATCTATGGACTTTACCATCCACGAGTTCTATGTATGGAGACATTATGCACGTCGGGATGTCTATGCCACTATTTGTAGCTGAGCTTGCTTACCTGGATATTCAACAAGCCACTGCAGAGCCAGATCTCTCTTCTTCTCGGATAGATGAGGAAGATCCCATTATGCTACCAGTTTGGGCAGCCAACTCGTCTTGTTCACATGATTTCCTTGATGGTACTTTACCTTTGGATGAAGCTATTATTGAGGCCATGTGTGGTAGTAAGAGGCCTTGGGAGGATATGCACCATCACTCTTATTTCCTTCCCAACCTCGATCTCACTGAGCAAGAAGAGTTTAGGATGACTCTTGTCGAGATGGTTGGTCACCCTGTGGCTCTTTTGGGTTCACATGAGATTTTCGTGGAGGGGAACATGGCTAATATTTCCCCGACTATATCGATCAACATCTCTCACACTCCCGGAAATATTCAAAATGTTTACATCGGTGTTGATTGTTCTCCTGAAGAGGTCTCCATTTACACTGAATTATTTACAAAACTTAGGGAAGCTTTCGCCTGGTCATATGAGGAGATGCCAGGAATAGACCCCAGTATTGTAGAGCATGAGATTAGAACGTATCGTCACACTAAACCGGTTCGACAACGGCTTCGTGCTGTTAACCCTAGGAAGGCAACAGTTATTAAGGTAGAGGTGGAGTAACTGCTCAAAGCTGGTTTTATCTACCTCGTTCCCCTTACCGAATGGGTGTCAAATCCCATTCTTGTGGATAAGAAGCAAGAAATGATCCGCGTATGCACTTATTTTAGAGACCTGAATCATGTGTGTCTGAAAGACAACTTCCCCACGCCATTCATTGATCAAATCTTGGATGCTTGTGCAGGAAGTGAGATTTTTTCATTCATGGATGGCTTTTTGGGGTATAACCATATTCAAATCAAACCCGAGGACCAACATAA
This sequence comes from Larix kaempferi, assembly GCA_027924585.1. Classification (NCBI taxonomy): domain Eukaryota; kingdom Viridiplantae; phylum Streptophyta; class Pinopsida; order Pinales; family Pinaceae; genus Larix; species Larix kaempferi. Next base: position 22,794,695 of record BSBM01001346.1, read on the forward strand.
GACTGATTTCATTTGTCCTTGGGGTACGTTTGCATACCGAAAAATGCCCTTCGGCCTTAAAAATGATGGAGCTACATTTCAGCGTGCCATGACCTATGCCTTTCACGACCTTAAATGTATAATGGAGGTTTTCTTGGATGATCTTGCCGGCCATTCTCAGAAGAGAATGGACCACCCCAAGCACCTCCATTGGATTCTCGAACGATGTATACGCTACAAGATCTGTTTGAATCCCAATAAATGCATCTTTGCGGTGAGGTCAGGTTGCTTTCTAGGATTCATAGTTTCGAAAGAGGGTATTAGAGTCAATCCTTTTAAAGTTGAGGCAATACTTCGGTTGCCTCCTCCGCGCAACTTGTTTCAACTTTAGAGCCTCCAAGGGAGAGCTACTCTTCTACGTCACTTTGTAGTCAATTATGCTAATCTTACCAAAGGTTTCGCGTGCTTGTTGAATAAAGACACACTGTTTATCTGGGATGAGCGAGCCCAACAGTCTTTTGATGCCCTTAAGAAAGCTTTGGTATTAGCCCCTGTGCTCAGTCCAACCGACTTTGCACAAGATTTATACTTTATTGGGCTACGTATCAAGAGACGATTGGCATAGTCTTAGTTCAGGTTGATGATGTGCTTGTCGAGCATGTGATCTATTACATTAGTCGAAATCTAGTAGATGCTAAACTAAGATATATTCATGTGGAAAAGTTGGCACTTGCGACTATCCATGCAGTTCAACGATTACGACACTATATTTTTCTTAGAACAACCGCAGTTGTAGTGCATATCAATCTATTTCAGTTCGTGCTGTCACGATGCCTTATTAGGGGGAAGTATAATAAATGGATTGTGATCCTTCAGGAGTTCGATCTCGATTTTGCTTCGGCAAAGTCGGTGAAATCGTTGGTTTTTGTTGAGCTTATGCCGGACCTTCCAAGACTTGATGGGGATGTCATCCATGAAGATTCATTTGTGGATGAACACTTATTTCTTATCTCGTCAGAGGACCCTTGGTATGGGGATTTCATTGTATATCTCCAAACTTTGAAGTTTCCTTTGCATTATTCACGGGACGAGCGACGACATGTGAAACATCACGCTAAAGATTATACTATCATCGATGACACTTTGTATCATCGAGGAAAGGATTTTATTCTCCATCGTTGCTTGACTCACGAAGAAGCGGAGCATGTGCTTAATGATTTCCATGCTGGGGCATGTGGCGGTTAGTTATTCGGGCTTGCTACAGCCCAACGTATTATGCGAGATGGTTATTTTTGGCCTTCCATCTTTAGAGATTGTATGAACGTTGTAAAGAGATGTCACCCTTTCCATGTGTTTTCTCAGAATATATGCTCGCATCCAGCGCCCCTTCATCCGTTCGTTACCATTGCTCCCTTCACCAAGTGGGGGGTAGATTTCATGGATTGCAAACCAGTTTCGGCTGGGGAGCATCACCATATCATAGTGGTCATGGATTACTTTTCCAAATTGTATGAGGCCATGCCTACCGTAAAATCCAATGGTGCTACATCAGCCCATTTCGTGTTCAATCAGATTATTACTCGGTTCGGTATCCAGAAAGAGATTGTCATTGACCATGGCAGTCACTTTCAGAACAAAATGATGGAAGATTTGTCACTCAAGCTTGGGTTTCATCAAGAACACTCATCTTCTTACTATCCCCAAGTTAATGGTCAGGTAGAAGCAGTCAATAAGTCTTTAAAGACCATTCTCCAACGTACCATCCAACAAAGCAAGAACAATTGACATATTATGTTATATCCTGCTTTGTGGGCGTATCGAACCGCAGTCAAGATTGCCACTGGGTTCTCACCATTTCAGTTGGTACATGGTGTGGAGTGAATTTTACCGATTGAATGTGAAATCCCTTCGCTTAAACTGGCCATAGAGCTCCTCCTTGATATGACAGGTATCGAGCAACGTTTAATCCAACTTGAGAAACTTGACGAGCAACGCCAAGATGCCGCTGTGGCTATATATTGCAATAAATGTCGTGTTAAGGTTCAGTATGATAGGTCTGTCCGTCCCTGGCAGTATGCTGAAAGTGACTTGGTCCTCTTATATGACCAAGTTAAAGAACCCCTGGGGGCAGGCAAGTTTAACCCCATGTGCCACGGTCCTTACATTGTGAGGCGTGTCCTGGAAAAAGGAGCCTATGAATTAGAGGACTATGAGGGGAACGTCTTGAAGGAGCCTAGGAATGGCCTCTACATCAAGCAGTATTACGCTTGAACTTCTAGTTCGAGCTAACACTTTTGTACACTATTGTATATTTGCTTCTGTACATAGTTTCGATTTCTTTTGGTTTTCGGGTTTGTTGATTCTCTTTCGTTTGATTGACAGATGTTAGCAGAATCTCCTATGTTCTTAGGGTTCGCGTATGGTGCTAACCATCATATGCATTAGCTTGCTTCTGCTGCCTGGATTATTTATTCACCTGACCATCTAGTTGTGTCTTCAGGAGGTGCTTGTCTTGGTCCTACATCTAACAATGTGGCTGAGTATAGTGTCGTGATTGAGCTACTTTGGGATGCTATTTCACATGGTATCCAGTCTTTAGAAGTCCACCTGGACTCACAACTAGTTGTGTTTCAGTTGAATGGTCAGTACCGTGTGAGAGATCCTACGTTACTACGAAAATTCTTAAGGATAAGACTCTTGGAACGACATTTTGTTTCAATTACATAAATTCATATTCCGATAAGTTTTAATCACATATCTGGTGCATATGCTAACTATGTCCTAGATTGGCATTTGTCACATTCACCATGAAGCACACAAATAAAAGATACATTCATACATTTGTACATACACACATATAGTAGAACCGGAGAACCATAGTTTTTATAAATAATATGTCCAAAATGGTAGTGTCATAATACAAAACTGGATCCCATAGCCCTAAAAAATATACATATCGATACAAAAATGGGACTCTGAGATGTCTACTCCCTACGAGGAGGCCTAGATGCCCCCCTAACAGGATGTGTCTGATAGTAATATTGTACTGCATTTTCTATACATTGCAGTAGTCGTACCCAGTTACTCGGCACCCCCACTACTTGGTGCTACATATCCTCTGGTAGCCGCGCCACCTCTATTTGTGGTACCCTGGTAGTAATCCATGATAGGTTTCCCCACAGAGTCTGTAATGTATGCTCTACTGCAGCATCCACTGCCTCATCACCCCTTCCCCAGTGACGATGTCTCGGGAAGCCCTCGTGTTTCATTGGGCCCTTGTCTGCGAGCAAACAGTAATACATTAATATATGACACTACCCCCAAAAAATATTTTTTCATTTACATCTATAATAAAAATTCCATAAAAATTTAATACACCAAAAAACCTAAAAAGAGTACTCACCAATGTCTCTGAATGCTATATCTAGTGGAAGCAACATGTCACGATCCTAGCGGAAGTCTATCCCTGCATAGGGGTAGTCGTCCATAGCTATGACCTGTCGATCCCACCAGTGAAAGAACTCCTCTGTGTATGGTGACGCTTGACAGACACAACCCTGTCGCATCAAGACCTATTCCCATCGGGTCAGGGCTGGGTCGCGGAGACTATGAGGAGGGACCACAACCCTCAGACTGAGCCCCGAAACTCACTCAAAGAAGAAACTGCATAAGATATTGCCATATTTGAAGTTTTTTGCCTCCCCTTTCTTGCACTCTGTCAACTGGGTGTTCATGGACCCCAGTAGCATTGTGCACCAATCAAATATCATGGGCTACATACACTGCGACGTATAGAACATCACTGGCCTGGATGCCTAGTGAAGAGCTTTTGAACCAATAATCCGCACTAAGGTAGCCACTATAATCTTCATACTTAGATTGACTATGGCTTTGATGGGCACCTGACTCCCCACTGCTCGAGTATTTGGAACACAATACCACTCTATATAGTCGAGGATAGTGATCCCACCACCCACCCACAGAATGAGATCGAAGGCTTGCCACTTCACCTCGATGGGACAAACCAGTAATGAAGTAGATATCTTCCACTTCCAGAGTGAGTATTTTCCCATCTAGGTTGAAGTTCTGTGCATCTATGTCCCAGTAGTCTATCAAATGGAGGAGCAATAGTTTTTGGGCCCTCAAACCCCCATGTTCCAAAATTTGTATAGCCCACATGCTTGTAAAGCTTGCTGTGCATGCACATCATTGCGAATGGCCTCATCCACAAGGTCATGCTCCCTCTCTCTCGACTCTAGAACCATCCTAGAGGGAGAAAAACCAAAGTGTTTAGTCAGTTTTATTTAAAAAACTAGCTTCACGGTCGTACCCGCAAACAATTTTGCTAATAGAGGCGGGGTACCAGTAATCAACGTATGCATTGACTGCGCGTACCTTTACCTACCCGGGACCCGCATAGTAATAGCCCCTGGGTAGCACCGTGACCATTTATGGCTTGGCCACATAAAAAATCAAACCGATGAAAATCAAAATAAAAGCATTAAAATGAAAGGTATGAATGAGACTACCAACCTGCTCCTGACGGTTCGATGATCGGACGCCTGTAGCTCCCAGAATCAGCAGTCGAACCTTCAGGTGAAAAATAACCATAAAACTCCAAATGGGTGAATAGTAAAAATGAATTGTAAATTGTAAATTTTTATTACTATTTATAATTTTTGAAACCCACTTGTCTATAGTTTCCACCATTTTAAGTTGTTTTGGACTAATATAATGTCTTGGAGTAGCATTGTTTTACCAGATTTCTTCAGTGGGAGTTGTTTTGGACCATTTCGAGCCTATGGTAGGTATATTTCACACATGGAATATAGCTTAGATGTCATTTTCACATGCATTATGCATTTGACCTTTTGACCATTTTCACAAACCCTAGGTGCAACACTGCTTCTTAACCGCCACAAAACCTTCACACTATTATATAAGTGTCATTATGTAGCGGTAGGGCCTTTCCGAACATGGGTACCCTAGTTAGAACCCCTTTTTGCATTATGGTTCCCATGTCGTTGTTTGTCCTTAGTATCGGGAGTCCTTTGTAGTTATGCCATGACTTTACAATAAAATATTCATACTCTACTTTATCTTATGCTGGCCATCTCCCATGAGGACTCCCCCAATTATATCAAGTTGTGATTGCATTGCATCATTTTGCTTGCTGCTTGAGCCTTGTGCCAACTCCCGCTCACTCAGTTGTTAGCCTGGTGCCTAAGCACTTTTCCCTGTCGAGCCTTGCAGAGCTTCCATTTGTCCTTCACAATTTGATGACCTTTTGACCCTAAGGGAACACCCCCCCAATTGTCTACATCCTGCATGCACTTCTGTGCATTGATCATAGGTATGTTCCACTACTTGGGACTAGCCTGCTCGCTATTTGACACTCATTCCCTCACTTGTTGTACTCTAAACAATTCTATTCTTTTTCAAGCTTTTCCAAATATGAAAAAGACCAAAAAATCAAATATTCCAAAAAGCTGGACAGGATTATGGTCACCACTTCTAGTTGCCAGCTGTTGTGTCTCCTTTGAACAGAGCATTCATTCCACTCCATACATTATGAGTCGGGACTACAGTTGGTGTTAGTTTTTCAGAATTTAATACATTATGATCTAGGATCTTAACTGAAAGAACAACATGTACAACATATCAAGCATAAGATACAAGAGACAAGAGACACAAAACATTTCACCGGGGAAAACCAAGAAGGTGAAAAAACACGAAACTTCCTCAGAGATAGAATAAGCATCAATAAAATGATCACCATGATCAAACCCAAGAGATAGATATCTACAATAGCATGCTCCTCCTCCACTTGTGCACATCCTCCTCTTCCCTCACTAATGCGAAGTGAGTGAACGATAGAATGTGTAAAATGAGAGAGACACACTCTCTATTTATACACTACATCACTTGACCTTTACTCAACTAGGTCGGCCGTAACTTAACCACATAACATAATGCTGACTACACCAACCCCCAATAGGGTGTTCTAATAACCCTTTGACCCACATGACTCATACAGGGCCGACCCCAACAAGGTGGTCTAATAACCCATCATGTATAAGTTACGACACTTATAATATAACTTGCGACACTTTCAAGTACACATGACGACACTTCCAATCGGAGGAATAATACATCTTCGTTGGGGATACAATAAAGTACAAATGTAATAAATACAATATAAAAGTAAATATCTTCCGAAGTTACAAATACATCAGCACTCCCTCTTAACTAGGAAGGTATTCTCTTGACACAAGTCATCAATACATATAGGCACAATTATTCAATATTGCAGCTAGATCATCATCACTACTGCTATACTCGTCATCTCGATCACTAGTGCTATCTCATAATTCTTCTCATCATATGAAGTTCTACAGAGCCAGCCCTTTTTCATGTTGGATGTAGTCCCACCACCTGTAGGGCTTCATCATCACTGGCTATACTGTGGAATCCTCAGGACTTATTATGTGCGTCAACAAAACCTCGAAAGAGCATCCCATGGATTTTACGAGCTCACTGCTCAACCTATCGGATCTCTCAGGGAAATATTATATGTGACCTCCACAAAACCGTGAAAGAGCATCCCAGGACTGATTACGAGCACACAAATCAACCTATCGGATCTCCGAGGGAAATATTACATGTGGTCATGGAAAAACCTCGAAAGAGCATCCTAGGATTGATTACAAGCACACAACTCAACCTATCGAATCTCCCAGGATCTTTTACATGCAACTGCACAACCTGTCCACGGCCACGGAGTATCATCATGATACTCATGATCATACTGATCATGTCATCTCAGCGAGCAATCCATCAAGTAGGTACACCTCAGGTATGATTACATTACCTCTGCAAAACCTGCAAGATCTCCCAGGACTGATTATACTGCCTCTACAAAACCTACAAGAGCATCTCAGGACTGATTATATGCCTCTACAAAACCTGTGTACCATACTGTCACCTCATTGTCTTCAGATCACCTCATTGTCCATGGAGCACAACCTAGATGCACATCATACAACACTTACACTCACCGGCATGGGAAGACACACTTCAACCATCTGTGAAAGGCTCAACACTTATATCTATGCCATGGGAAGACACACTTCAACCATGCGAGAATGGATCAACACTTATATCGTAGCCATGGGAAGACACACTTCAACCATGCTCGAATGACACAACACTTATATCGCAGCTATGGGAAGACACACTTCAACCATACTCGAATGGCACCACTCTTACATCAACGACCATGGGAAGAAACACTTCAACCATGTCAGAATGGCCCCAGCCCTTATATCTACACCATGGGAGGACACACCTACCACCATGTGAGAATGGCTCATTTGCATCTGTGTCTCTGGACTCATCACTTCCCCTTGGAAGGAATATCGATCTGAAGTACACCAAGCCTCTCTCTGAAGTACTCAAACATCAATCTGGCTAGCAGCTTGGTCAACACATCGGCTATCTGCTCATCTGTCGCAACATACAGGAGCTTCACTTCTCCTCTCTGCACCATATCCCTGATATAGTTATATTTGATCTCGATGTGCTTCAACCTATCATGGAACATGGGGTTCTCAGACAGCTTCACACAACTCTGGTTGTCACAAAAGATACCAGTAGCATCCAACAGGATATCAAATAGCTCAAACAGTAGCTTCCTTAGCCATACTGCCTCACAACTAGCCGAACAAGATGTGGCATACTCTGCTTTGGCTGTACTCAGTGCCACACAGGACTGCTTCCTGCTAAACCAAGAGCTCATACCGGATCCCATACTGAAGCAGCACCCCGATGTGCTCTTCCAATCAATGGCATTTCCTACCCAATCCAAATCAACATAACCCTCCAGGTTAAACTTTTGATTCATCTCATACTTGATCCCATAGTCAACTGTACCCTTCAGGTACCTCAGAGTATGCTTTGTAGCTATTAGGTGAACATGTCTCGGATTTGTCAAATACTGGCTCAAGGTGTTCACCGCAAAGCAAGTTTATGGTCATGTATTCGTCAGGTACATCAAGGACCCAATCATCTGATGATACATCATGGCATCAACCGGCTCAGGTGAAGCATCACATAGAAGCTTCGGTTTCGATGCCATAGGTGTGGCCATGGCCTTGCAGTCCATCATCCCGAACCTCTTCAAGATCTCTACTGCATACTTCCCTTGTCCAAGGAAGATTCCATCCACACTCTGCCACACCTCCATGCCTAAAAAGTAGTGCATCATACCCAAGTCCTTCATCTTGAACTCAAAAGCAAGATGCCTCTTCGTATCGGCAATCAATCTATCCTTACCTGTAAGAAACAGGTCATCCACATACTATTACACCTAAAATATACTCATCATAAGATTCAGTGTATACACCCCTAAAGATACTTGGACTAAGTAATTATCCTGGGAGGATTTGTACCCAATTGTGCTAAGTTTTGAAGGGTCATCGCAGGCTGCACACTAGCAACATGCGATGTCGCACCTTTCCCCATTACAGTGTACAATGAAGTCAGTTAGATGGAAAAAATAACTTCTTCGAGGTCCATCTCGAAGCTTGCTGACTTGGGACCCTATCCCTGACCTCTTGGAAGAGCTGGCACTCAGTTCCTAAACCTTTGTAGAGATCTCTTAAGCCGCTCCTACCATCTCTCAACCTATCCTATCCATGCTCTATCCACTTAGTCCTATATAAATGAAGCTCACTCCCATCCCAAAGGGAGGAAGGCTATGGTATCTACATGCTGGTGAAATCACTCTTAGAACATCTCCATTCACCCATTGGAGAAGTCATACTTCCTTGGAAGGATATGGCAATTGCCTTTGTCAGAGAAGGATTATAGCATTAAGCCTTGGTTGTAGTTCTATATCTCTATTATGTACTCCTCTTTTTGTAGTAATACAAATGCTTTCCACCAATATTGTCCATGTGTGTAATGATATTGAGTAGTTTACCTGCTTCATTGTTTACTTAGATCTCTTATTGTATAGATGTCTTTTACTCATTTCTCTTGTTTATTGTCTTGACAGGTCTTGTAGCTTGGATCTGATGACCATGGGACATGGAGCAACATTCAGGAGAAAGGATTGTGAAGTGAAAGGTAAGACGTCTAGTACTCGATCCTTAAGCAGATGTAGGAAATGCATTAGTAGTCTATTCTATTTGTTCTAAACTCACTTTGAGCTAGGGAGATCTTGCTCACATCCGCTCCAGTGGATTATCCGATAACAAATCTGGAAACCAAACTGGGGAGTATAGAATCTGGTCAGTAGTTGTCAATTTAAGGGTCATTTTCAGTTGATTGCTTGACACAAGCCTTTTTATTTTCTTTCCATTTACTTCTTGGAGTTGATTTCACTATCAGATCTTCGTATTGAAGACTCTGATCTGCTTCCTCTGAGTTTATACAACTCATTCCCAAACCATTCCATGGTTCATTGCTGAGAGATCTGATTCATTTTTGAATCTAGACTTCGCCTGTCGCACTTGGGTAGTGGGAACAGAGCGACACTATGTCATTTTTGAGTCTCTGTTCTTTACCTGTTAGTTACTCGTCACATCCCATGCATTGGCAGACTGCGACATCATCACACTTCTTGTGTAGGTAAATGGCAATGTCGCACTGTGTACAAGCACATAGTGCTTCAATTTGTCAAAATTTGGCATGCAGGCATCTCCTCTCCATTTGACAGTCTGGACTTTGGTTTGCTGTATGAACTCCCTCTGTGCTACAAGGTCCAGCTAGGGATCCCACCTATAATTTGTGTTTTGAGTGTTTGGTTTTGTTTGGATTGATTTTGGGTTCCGTTCTGGACAAGCTTGAAGACCAGTAGTGGTGGATACTCTTGTCTCCTCCATCTTCATCCGCTCACCCTTGCATTCCCTTATTTCCATCCCTAATCTGATCATTATATTATATCAGCTTCCAGACCTTGTTTTCATCATTGTTTGAGCTTTGCTTGCTTGGTTTGCTTGCTATTGAGTTAAGTGTGCCTTTCAGCTTGATCGAGTGCTTGTCTTTTCTCGAGTTTTCTGAGTGTACTAGTGCTGCAAGTAGTGTTTTCTTTTCAGTAATTTAGATCTGAAAGCTCAGTTGTTATCAAGTTTATTCTTTGATGCATCTATTGAAAAATGAAAAGGTGCTTCTTTCCCATCATTTATTGGGCATTATTGAAGAAATTTGTTGTGCATTGGAACGTTTTCGTTTGTGTTTCGAAAAAGTTGAATGAATGTATTATCTATTCTGTTTTTCCCGAACTATGAATCGCTCATTTTCTTGAAAGACTCAAAGTACGCTTCGATTTTTGCAAAACTGATTCCATGCTAAGGAAAGCTAGATGCATTTTTAATTTTTGTTGCTTTTAGACCATTGAAAGTGAAATTGAAAAACTTGCATATTCCATTTCAGAATCCTCTCTTTTCATTACCTAGTGTTGTTTTGATTTGAAAAGAAAAAGAAAAGGAAAAATGTTTTGATTTGGATAGTAGTGTTGTGATTTTTTGTGTTTCGTCGAAAAAGAAAAAGAATACTTTCATAGTCAAGTTTTGTTTGAATTGGGATTATGTTGCATTGAGTTTGTTTTGGCAATACTATTGGAAAAATATTTCTCCTTCCCATAGCTAGAATTCATTGAAAGAAAATAATATTTCGTGCTTGTAGCCAGGGCTTGCATTATGCTTCCGATTATGTACTCACCTCATGCATTCACCTAACCATCCAAGGTAAAATTAACGGTAGAACTAGGTAAATTTTTTAGCAACTTGTGTGTAAGTTAGAGACGTGTTCCGACGTCTTTAAGCATGGCAGCTGTCATTATTTTCCAGCACTGTATCCCGAGGGTATTGTAGTCTTCCACGTACTTATCAGTAGATCAAGCTCCTTCACATACCCACCATGTACCATAATCCGTACTTGGCATATATAGAAGGGTATATCATGTACTCAGTAGTATATCGGAAGGTCTCTTGTTGAATGATTGTGCATTAGATAGCACCACTATGGATTTGAGCTCCCATGTACCTTGTGTATATTGGGAGACACCACTAGAATTCCTGAAACCAATTGAGTTAACCATTTGTCCATCTTGGCAAAGCAATACACCGAGAACAACACTAGGGGAGATTAGCATGCATGTACTGTCCAGGTAATCGGGTATGCAGGAAAGGGTACGGTCGGACCAATCCTCCTTGTCGCGTCATATTGTTGGACCCTACAGTATATTGCAGTTTGCGATGCCTTGATAATCCCGTGAGGTTCCATACTTTTGAATCCACTCTGTCACATAAGTTTGCTTGTTTCCTTAGTTTGAGTAGGTTTTTTTGGACTACTTTTCTTTTAGCATACCCTTAGGAGAAACGTTGTTTCATCCATCCTGGTTGATCATCCTGACACTCTGGTGGATTTTCCCTGGAGAAGATCCCGTAGGATCTTAAACTTATCACCCAAATATCCTCCTAATCTAGAGGTTATTTCGAGGGTAAGAATGGATCAGCGTAACACGGTCGTAGTTATTGAAGTGGAAAATGCCACTCTGAATGTTGGAGGACTTTTGTTTCCACAAACTCCTACAAATTCACCTACCTCTCATCCCACGCAGGAAGAAGTAGCACAAAACCCCACTTCACAAGACCTTTATCCCGTCATTTCGGGAGAACTTGGGTCATTGGAATGGATAAACTGACCCCAGGACGACCCTACAGTAGCTGTTGGTCCTTCAGCAGCTTATTGGACCTCTTCTACAGACCACCCAGTGGCTCATTTTTCCATCTCATCCCCACCTAACTGGACTACTCCAGAGCTCTCTAGACCTTACTACAGGCCTGACCCCACTGAGATTTTTGGCCCTATCCATGAATGTTTAGAACTGTTACATCTTAAGGGTGGTGACCTTCGAAGACAAAGTCTCGAGCAACGCTCTGAAGAGTTTCGAAATCAACACTTCCAAATAAGATTCGATGAAAGAGACATCTCGGTTCATCCGATATCTTTTCGACCACCAGAACAACCTTCCCACCATGATACCACTAATAAGACTGGTCAACCCTCACAAGAGTCCAGTCCTGCACCTCAAGTGAACCAACCAGTGGAAGGACAACAGTCCAACAGTCCAACACACCTATTACTACCACAGTTAGTTTACCAGTTCCTCCCCCACCTCAAAATTCGAGGGGAGGGTATTCCATTCCCCCGGATTATCTTATTGATAATGTTATCACTACGGTAGCTAGTCAACAACCTACGTCGGTTCAACCTTTGAATAGTGGTCAACCTGTCGTGGCTGGGGGGCAACCGCCATTTCCTAACTAGAACATATGCGGTGGAATCCCCAACGGACCTTCCGTTGGACCGTCCCAACCTACTAAACCATCCACCATGGGATTATCTCATGTTGGGGGGTTGTCCAATGTAACTCAACCCTCATGGAGTCAAGCGTATCCAGGTTATGTTAACCCCGTGCTGGGCCAATCTAATACCGAAAACGCACCATACGGGATACCTTATCCCAGGATTCCATACACTCTATGGGGGAAACAACCTGTGTTGCAACATGGACCCCAACCGACTGTCCATCAAGTACCACCACCCCCGATTGGATCTCCCCCACCTCCTGTTGGAGGTTGCAGCCCCCACCTAACCTTGGTGGAGGCCCACCTCATTTTACCAACAATATCTCTCACCCTTCCGGCGGTGGCGGGAATGGTCCACCACCCCCTCCCGGCAGAGGTGGCAGGGGACCACCCTATCATGGTAGAGGAGGACATTTCCCTTCGGGTGGCAGAGGTGGTCCACCACCCCCTCCAGGTAGAGGCGGCGGAGGACCTAATTACTATGGTGGCGACGGTGGTGGTGGAGACCCTCATCCTTCCAGCGGTGGAGGTGGTGGGGGCTCCCATCCTTCTGGCAGTGGAAGTGGTCCACCACCCCCTCCAGGTGGAGGCGGTGGTGGGCCGCCTTATTACGGTTATGGACCCCCACCTCCTCTTGGTGGTGGCAGTGGACCTCCACCCCCTCCCGGTGGTGGAGGTGGACCCCCACCTTATTGGAATGGACCACCTTATGGTGGAAGACCCCCTTACGGTCCGGGCTGCACACCACCCTATGGCCAGTTTCCTCCTGGTACACCTTATGGTCAGTTTGGTCCATACATGCCTTATATGTATTATCAATACGTGCAGCCTAACCCACAGCTGCCCTTCCTGGCTACTTTGGACCTGCTTGACCTATCCCATTTAACCAACGATCCTATTTACCACGGATCTAACTGGCCACCAGTTCCGATGAAACTTTCGTCTGATATCCCCAAATTTGACGGCAAGCCAGGTGAAGACCTTAAAAACCACGTGATGACATACCACTTATGGTGTTCATCTAATTCATTAATGGGCAATTAAATTCGTCTTAGATTGTTTCAAAGGACTCTCACCCGTTCGGCTGCCAAGTGGTACATTGAGTTGCTACCTCACTCTTTTCTTGATTTTGGTTCTCTTGCCATGAACTTCTTGACACATTTCCAACTGCCCATACGGTATGAAACTGGTACCGAGCTTTTAACCTCTCTCCGTCATAATACCGCCACTCATATTTTGGATCATATACACGAGTGGCGAAGGATACGACGTCTAATTAAAGCTCATGTTCCAGATCAGCTCCTAGCATAATGGTTCACAAAATCCCTCATCCCTACCATATCAAGAGATGTTTCCATGCAAGGTGCTATCACCGAAGAACAAGCCATCGCAAGTGCCCATGTACTAGACCTAGTCTACACTCAATCTGGCACTTTGTTTGATATTCTTCCTGATGCACCCCGTGACGTTAATGACCATGCGAAACCACATAAGGGACTCCAAACTGATGGAATCATTGGTTCCCTTAACACCCAACCTGCTTCTAGAACTGTTGGATCATCCAACCTTCATGGTTCCTCCCCATTACTGACTTAGGATGGCCACAGCACCACCAAATCCACCACTACTACTCAAACTGAAGAGGTGAATTCTATCCAATTAGCTTCATCTCAGAAGTCTGGTGATAAAAAAAAGAACAAGGGGAAACCCAAAAAGTCTTCTGCCCAGCAGGAACAAAAGAGCACTCCTGACGATACCAAGCAGAAACGGAAACTAAAGTATCCTTGTTTACTATGTGGAGATGACCACTTCTCCAAAGAATGTCCCCATAGAGATGAAGTACAAAAGTTTCTTAGGGGTAAACCAACTCCTGCAGTCCTCAATGATCCGTTTCCTACTCAGAACCAGCAGATGATTGCTCAACCCCCCAGCCTAGGGGGAACCATCCAATACCACACATGTTCTCATGGTGAGTAACGAGACGATCAATTTGAACACTCGCTCGCGATCTTACGAACCAGTCCCTTCGAAGGAATCCACTAGAAGTAATACTGAAAAAGCTTCCGACTCCTTAACCAATGTCACTATACCATCAACTTCTCTCACCATTGAGAAGCCATCCTTGGACTCGATATTGCGACCGCCCAAGAGTACGATTGGAAAAGCTATTTTCAATCCTAACGCTTAGGCGGCCCAAAATTACAATATCACAGAAGACTTGGCACAATCTCCTTGCGCCATGTCTACCCTGAAATTTTTGCAGAATTGTCCTAATCAATGCAAAACTCTCCTCATAGCCATCGGTGCTATCGACTCTGATTCCTTGTATACCATCATGTTCCGACTTGACCACTTCAAGTCGAGGCTCTCCCACCAGCTCGCATTCCAAGTTTCTGTGAACATTGCTGGGAAGATTGTCCATCGTACACTTTTGGACAAAGGTGCCTGTTATCACACCATAGTAGCGGGGCTACTATTCTTGTACAGTAGATATCTGCACATTCCAGAGCCTACATTTTTCCAGAGCATGGCTATACATGTTGGATCACTCATGATCAGAGCAGTACATTATTCAGATTTTATGACCTTGTGTCAAGGCTGAGCCTTGAGAGTTCAGATTTGATGACTGATGTGACCACTTATCCCATTACAGTTTCAGTTCAGTGCCTAGAGATATATTGCAGCAGTGTTTCAGATGATGCATGATGATTATTATTATGATGATGTTGTATGATTTATGGATATGTGCTCACTGACTGTGGATTATTATCTTGTTGATTTAGTCATGATCATAGCATGTGCTTGGTATATTATTCCTGATGTGGCAAACTATTTAAAATGAACTGTAAATCTTAAAATGGACAATTGCTTGCACTTTTAGGTCATTTGACAAAACTTACTGGTATTTCACCTTTACATAGACATGATCTTTCCACCGACACCAGTTGTCTGCTAGTGTAGGCTCCATATTCACTTGTCTCCATCCATACATGACCTTCCTGTTTGACTTTAAACCCTGACATGTCTCATTTGACTTTCTGATACTGAGGACTTCCCCATTTTTCTACCTCTGTGTTTGGACCGCATCCCTGTTTATTCAGTGTCTCGGCTCTGAGTTGGTGACAGAACTTGCCTTTGGTGAGTTGGATTGTAGGCCTTGGCTCGAACTCCCCCTAGTCACTTGAGATGTTGTTGGCTAAAACCGAAAGCTCATGTTCTACCTGTGGAAACTAAATAAATTCGCCCATGGAAACAAAAAAAAGGGCAAGATCAATGAAAAGCTAAAAATACTCCTCGAAGAGTATAAGAAAGGTCCAAAAAGCAATGGTTCTTAAAAGTTATATCTAAACAATTGCTGACCTTATAAATATGTGAAAAACATGCCCTGGATGCAAGTTGCAACTAGTTGTGCTTCTCAGCACATCTGAAATCCGAAGGGTTGTGTAGGCCAAAAAGGCCATGGAAATGAAATTTAATGATCCTAATGAACCTGGATCAACTTGATGTAGACATGATGCCTAAGTTGAATAAGCACTCTCTAAACAACTTATCCATTTGTGAGGCACAGCCATCCCCCGTGTTCTTTTGTCCAGCACAGAGTTTGTAGCTTCCCCCTTCTCCCAGTCCAAAGTATTTTTGAGTTAAGTTAGACAAGTCAAACCCTTGGCCCAACCTTGCTCCTAGCCTTCATCCTTCACTAGCAGTTTGATCATGTCCAATGGGTGAGTTTTCCATTTGAACTATTGTGCAAGTAATTTTATATAATCACGGAATATGTTAACTTGATTAATGCCACTGAATGGAATTTATACTTTGAGCTTAGCTGTGGGAATGATTAGAGAAACATTGTCTTAGTCTACTAATGTGATTTATCCTTGATTATATATTCTTGGGATCCGTGATGATGTGGGCCATGTATGGATGATTATTGATGATGATTTATGGTCCCACATGTTTGATGATGATATCATATGATGGACATATGATGCAGATGATGTTTGATCCAGTTCAGCAGGTTTATTATTATTTCAGATCAACAGATTATACATTGTCCATATATGGTGGACCCTACAGCTGGCCCACTAGGGCAACCCATGATGTATGAGTACTCATTCCTAGTGGATTTGGGTCTTCTGGATCCATTGAGACACTTATCTTTCAGTTCCGGGCACTTCTGACAGTGATTGATGCAGTTTTACACTTGTTGACCAGATTTGGGGCTGATTTCCCAGCCTGAGCAGCAGGGGCCCCGAGAGGCCAGTTCACCTAGGGCGCTGATGATGGAGGGGGTGGTCCAGCCACTTGTTATTACCATTTATCCCCCCTTCCGGAGAGCCTGGTGGGCTCAGATTGACAGCGCTAGCACCCTAGGAGGCAGTTTTGGCACTTTCACAGTTCCCGAGGCAGTTAAAAAATGGGATAAAGCGGTCACTGAGGAAATCGATTTGGGCAATTGAGGCAAGGTTTTGGCATTTGGTTTTCACAGAGGTCTTCCAGGGTGATCTCACTATCTTCCAGTCAGTTTTCACCATGTGGGTATCTTCAGATTGATCACAGGAGGACATTTACTGCTCGACTGTCATGGATTCTGAGGACAGTTTTGGTCATTATCATTATATTGGACATATTTTATTATTTTATTGTGCCTTGGGGTGAGCTAGCAAGGATTTATACCTCCTAGCCCCACCATGTGCTTATTTTATCATGTCCTAGTCATCATGAGGTGGATTATTGTACTTTATACCCCTCTTGTGGGATGACGTCACCCTCCATTGTACCATTTAGTGAGGGCGCTATTGTTATGTTGAGTGATCCATGTGATATATTGTTATGGACTCATCCTAGCCATTGATTGTATGATGAGATCTTATAATCTCAACCACTCACTTGATGTAGTATTGTAGAGTGGTATAGGGTTTTGGTCTTTATTATCCTATATAAGGAGGAGACCCCCTCATTGTAAAATTCATCTAGAGATTTTTGGCTCTTGGCTCTTGGAATAAAATTTCTATCTTTTGGAGTATATGCTTGGATTGGAGTGGATGTTGGTTGTTTCGATTGTAAATGCTATTGTCCATTGCACTGGAGGATCTATTGTAGCTATCTTGCGTATTTGCCATACTTTATTTGCAGGTTGAGAGGGCGACTTTGACAAGTGCGAATTGGTGGGGAGGCTTGCCCTTCAAGCTTGGAAGAAGTCGTTTTGGGTTTGACAGGGAGTGGTTTTGCCTTTGTGTCAACTATTCTATGTTTTTCTCTCTCTTGCTTGCATCTACCTTCAATTTGTTAAACTAATTGATGCTTTGCTCCTTGGCTTGACAGGTTAGAAGGAATCATATGTGGCTTGGAAAAATCGATTTGGCAAGAGGGCTTCAACAATTCTCCATTTGATCTTTGGCAAAGTAATCCTCGTCTCAACTAGCATTCATCTCTTCATCCAGGTATGTCCCAAGAGGTATGATCTTCTCTTCCTTGAATCTTCCATAATTTCTAGATCACAAAAACCCTAATCAAATCAAAACCCTTGTTTTTGGTATTTCTTAGATCTACTTGGATATAGCCCTCAATTTGAAAAGATATTGAAAACCCACATCTATAGCATCCACCCCTAGTTGGATCTATAGTTTGGTGGTGATTGGCTAAGAATTGACCCATTTTCTAAGACAAAAAGCTCTCCTTGACCTAAAGCGCACTTCCTTGAGAAAGACTTGTTGGGCTAGATCTAGCACATGGGTATGTGAGATCCCGCTTGATTTGACAACTAGACACTTGATAACACATACCCATATCCTTACTTTGGTGAAAACTACCTTGTGGACATCTCTCCATGTTTTGAGGGGTTGAAACCCCCCTTTGACCTTCTTGGCACCTTAAAACCTAGATCTACCAAGATCTACCCATTGGATTCATTTGAAACTTTGAAGGAACATAGATCGGGGTACTAGCACCCCGGATCTACACTTTGGTGGCCATTGGACTTGGCATGGTCCACCAAACCCACTTTTTGCCTCTCCTTGAGAAAGTCGCACCCCTTGGGAGTTTTGAGTTGGACCACTTCTAGGAAGTGGGTGTTGGAGATTTTCGTAGATTTGGAATGCCCATGCCTTGAAACCTAGGTCTAGACTATCCTTTTGCCCTGATCTACCTTGGGGATTGCATTCCTTGTTTTAAGGAATTTTGGTCCACTTTTGGTCATCACTCAAAAACCTAGATCTAGTAAGACCTAACCATTGGATCACATCCATTTCACTTGACTTGGCTTCTAGGTGTCCCGATCTACACTTTGACATCTTTCTTGACTCCATTAGCCCACTAAACAAGGCACTAGTCCTTCTCCAAGCAAGGCGCACTTCTTGGGATTAGTGTCCAACCCTAGATCTAGCACATGGGTAATCCTAGAACCAACTCTAACTTATAAATTTATCCTAGATCTAACCTATAGTACCACCCTCACACCTAACTTCACCTTGTGGGTCCATCTAGAACCATTTCACACTTCCCAAGAAACTAGACCCATTTGTGCAAACACATTGGTACTATACCTAGTAATGATACCCCATCATGTGGCCTAAACCATTCATAGGTTGAAACTCTTATTATCCATCACACCACCTTCAACCATACCTTAATCTTTAGGTCCACTTAGCCTTGCATTGGTTTCCGTAACTCATCATTTATCCACCCTTAGAAACCTTTGCTTGGGTCCAATCAACTGTGATTGGGGTATAGGGTCTCCCCCTTGGTCTAATTACACATTGACCTAAAGTGAAGAGTGCCTCGGTTGACGTGACTCCCACATTGCATTGGGAACCGTGGCATCTCTTGGGTCACCTCTTTAGTTGCCTATCTCCTCTACCGTCCCGGATGGGATACCTCTAGGGGCAACTACAAGTTGTGTGATAACAGTGCCTCCACTTCTATCATGTTGATCGCCTATTGGAGAGCCACTAGCTCCCCCAAATTGAATTGTTCTCCTACCATTTTGAAAGCATTCGACGGGCGTGGCTTTCAACCTTATGGGATATTACAAGCTCTTGCAGTTGAGTTGGGTGGAAAGGTCGTAACTGCTAATGTGGAAGTGGTCTCAACCCCGTTAGATTATAATCTCTTGCTTGGTCGCAATTGGTTTTATGCCATGTAGACGGTAGCTTCTTCAATTTTCTACATAGTACAATTCCCCCACCAAGGACAAATTGTTACTATTGACCAATTAGATTTTTACGCACCAAAAGTTACTACTCATCCTGGTGACCATGTTCCTTCCATTGGACAAATGTCAAAACAGTATGATAGTATAGGGGTTGGCCTTTTGAAAGATTCATCTCTCATGGGCGCTTTTCCGGTGACGGACCCCCCTAATCATGTCGCTATGGTGAATATGATCTCCACAGAGATTTTATCTCACTCTACTGATGCTTGGCTTGTACCGGATGAAGCCACAACACACCTACTTGGAGATATAATGCCTCTTTCACCTGCTGAACATATTTACGAGGCTATCCAATCAACATCGGAGGACCATTTAACCGTGGCCTCTCCATCCTGTTCTCTATGATGGACATCATCTCTACTGGATCTCTTACTTTGGACTTTTCATTCAGACGAATCCATCATGGAAGTTATGAATGTTGGCGACAGTCCGTGGGATGATCTCCACCATAGGTCGTATTTTCTTCCTCCTTTGGAGTACATAGAGGACAACTTCCACACCCTCTTTTCACCAAACATCTACCCGTTCCCTCATTCCCCCATCCTTACATGTCTTACAGACACGGAGGGAAACTTGGCCAATATTGATCCAACCACCCCGGTAGACTTCTCGGTGAGACCTAGTATAGTGGAACACATTCGCATAGGCCAGAAGTGTTCCCCTAAAGAAATAGCTAATGTCACGGCCTTATTCAAGCAATTTCGAGATGTATTTTCTTGGTCCTATAAGGAGATGCCTAGGATAGACCTCATGATTGTTTCTCATGAAATAAAAACCTATCCCGATGTCAAATTTGTACGCCAAAAGTTGCGACCAGTACACCCCCAGAAAACAGCAACAATCAAGGCAGAGATTGAAAAGCTCTTAAAGGTTGGTTTTATTTATCCTGTCCCATTGACAGATTAGGTCTCAAACGTCATCCCTATGAATAAAAAGCAGGGTGCCATTCGCGTCTGTGTCGATTATCGGGACCTTAACCGGGCTTGTACAAAAGACAACTACCTGACCCCCTTCATCGACTAGATTATCGACAATTGTGCTGGAAGCGTCATCTTCTAATTTATGGATGGATTTTCTGGTTATAACCAAATTGAGATCAACCCCGCTAACCAACACAAGATGGATTTTATCTGCCCGTGGGGAACGTTTGCATACCGCAAACTCCCATTTGGCCTTAAAAATGTTGGCACCACATTTCAGCGGGCTATGTCGTATGCCTTCCATGATATTAAGGACTTTCTGAAACCTTACCTGGACGATCTCCCTGCTCATTCAAAGCAGCGTGAGTTCCACATTGATCATCTGACGGCCATTTTTCTCAGATGCAGATGGTACAATATCCGTCTGAATCCTCATAAGTGTATCTTTTGCGTTGAGTCCGGACGCCTCTTAGGATTTATCGTTTCGAAGGATGGGATCTGCAGTGATCCCTTAAAGGTGGAGGCCATCATCAACCGCCACCCCCAACTGATGTGACAGAACTTCAAAGTCTCCAAGGAAAGGCATGTTGGTTGTGGAGCCAGATCTTCTAGTCTCATAGATGATATTGTATCAGCCGTGTTTGTACCCCAGTTTTATATGATATGTAGGTGGACTGTACAGTCACCCCAGCGGGGCGGGTGTGGGGGGGCATCGCCCCCCCACGGGGTTCCAGGGGGGACCATCCCCCCTGGCTGGGGGGTCCGGGGGCAGCGCCCTCGTAGAAAATTTTTGGGGATTTTTTCGCCAGCTGTTTTGCGGGCCAATGGTTTTGGGTATCCTGTGGTATTTTCCCATTGTATTTCCCTTATAAAATAAAGACATTGTAATACGGCTAGGGAGGATGATGTATTAGGTTTTATGCATTGTAAATATCTCTGAGATCAGGAGAGAGACTGTGAAATAGAGAAGAGGAAGTGCAGCGGTTGTGCTGCAGGTTGTATCCCTTCACCTTGCTGGATGGTAATAATAATAAGGACTGGAAAATTCAGTGTGGACGTAGCCCAAGTTGGCTAAACCACGATATATCTATGTCTCTCTTGTAATGTGTATGTGTGATTATATTTTCATTTATGTTTATTGTTATTGCTCTGCGATCCTGTTTTTCTAACAAGGAAAATTATTTAAGATGTTTTCTTTGTAATTTCGCGTAGAAGACTCGGGGGTAGGGGTATGAGACTGCTCAAGAAAGACATCCCATTCATTTGGGACGACCAAGATCAAAAATACTTCGACAGTATCAAACATGCCATCACGCATGCCCCCATGATCTAATCACCCAATTATTATCGATATTATATCTTATATCTTGCCACTTCTGCTACCGCGCCATGGTTTTGGTACAGGAGGATCAAAACGCC
Source organism: Larix kaempferi (assembly GCA_027924585.1). NCBI lineage: Eukaryota > Viridiplantae > Streptophyta > Pinopsida > Pinales > Pinaceae > Larix > Larix kaempferi. The sequence goes on from BSBM01001346.1 coordinate 22,816,600, forward strand.
CAGGAACATGTAATATACTATGCAAGTAAGGGTCTTGCTAACGCTGAAACTAGATATTCACATGTCGAAAAACTTGCATTCGCGACGGTCATTGTTGTCCAGAAGTTCCGACACTATACTTGCTCTGCACCACCACCATCATCGCAGACTCGAACCATGTACCACATCCTGACACGTCAGGTGCTTGGGGGCAAGTATTCACTTTGGATCGTGATACTGCAAGAATTTGATCTTCTTTTCGAGAAAGCCAATTCAACAAAGTCTTTGGTGTTTGCCGAGTTGATCTGTGACCTTCCCCGTCCTGATGCAGAAATTGAGCACAATGACTCTTTTCTAGATGAATCATTGTTTCTCATTAGTACGACTGATCCATGGTATGAAGATATCTCATTATATCTTCAAACCCAACACTTCAACCTTCAACTATCTCGCGACGACCGTCGTAAGATACATCACCATGCGAAGTATTATTTAATCACTAATTATACTTTATATTGCCATGGAATTGATTCAATTCTTCGATGTTGTCTCACTCACAATGAAGCCGAACGCATTCTGAATGACTGTCACGGTGGGGTATGTGGTGGTCACCTTTTTGGGATGGCTACAGCCCATAATATTTTGTGCACGGGATATTATTGGCCTACCATCTTCAAATATTGTATTGAGGCCATAGAAAAATGTCCTCCTTGCCAACACTTCCATACGAAGAAGCACACCCATCCCGCCTCGTTACACCCGGTTATTGCTGTGGGCCCCTTCACAAAATGGGGCATCGACTTTATGCATTGTAAGCCTGCCTCGGTCGAGGGGCATAGTTACATCATTGTAGCTATGGATTACTTTACAAAGTGGGCCGAAGCTATGCCTACATACCATAACGATGGCAAAACCGCCGCACTCTTCATGTTCAATCATGTAATAGCACGGTTCAGAGTTCCTCAGGTGATTGTCACCGATCATGGTTCTCATTTTTAGAACCATATGGTTGATGAACTGAGCGATAGGTTGGGTTTTCGCCATGAAAATTTGACACCCTACTACCTGTAGTCCAATGGACAAGTCGAGTCCATTAACAATGTCTTGAAAACCATGGTCCAAAGGATGGTAGGTATGCAGAAATCCAATTGGCATAACATGCTCTTTTTAGCGTTATGGGCCTACAGAACCTCCGTTAAAACTGCCATAGGTTTCACTCCTTTCCAACTAGTCTATGTATTGGAGGTTGTCCTACCTATAGAGTGCAAAATTTCGTCTCTACAACTCGCTGTCGAACTTCTTCCTAATACTACTGCTGAGGAAGAATGTATCCCGCACTTAGAAAAACTTGACGAGTCTCACCGAGATGCTGCTCTTTCTAATGAAGCACAAAATAAACGCAGCAAATCCCAATACGACAAGTCAGTTGAACCTCGTATCTTTAATGAGGGTGACCTGGTCCTCAGTTATGGCCAGAAGCACGACAAACTAGGAGCAGGAAAGTTCGAATCCATGTGGCATGGACCTTATATTATCAAACGTGTTTTGGAGAAGGGAGCTTACGAGCTTGAAGACTATGACGGAATCTCTTTGGGTGAACCCAGCAATGGGCTCTACCTGAAGACATACTATACTTAAACTCCTCACGCTTAGACTTTCTTGTGTATACTGTACATGGCATGTTTTTTTTGTTTTTGTGTGTTGTGACGCTTTCATTTTTTAGTGTCTTTAGATCTTGTTTCCGCTCCATATACCATGTTCTATCTACTTGTGCATATGGAAACGTGCTATGGATTCATGAACGACGCCAGCTGGCATACCCATAACCTCACTTCGACATCCTGGGTACTATATTCCCCAACAGGTGAGCTCATTAGCTTAGGAGGAAGTTGCCTAGGGTTTGAGACCAACAATGTTGTATAGTATCAGGCAGTAATCGGAACCCTATCTAATGCCATTTCTTTGGGTATGAACCACATTGTCATCCACATGGACTCTCAATTAGTGGTTTCCCATCTTAACCGGGTTTACACCATCCGTGATCCCACCTTACTCTGTCTCTTCATACGAGTACGTCTCCTGCAAAGGTCATTTGAATCCGTTCAGTATCTACACATTCCACGAGAGTTAAACATAGTTGCTGACTTGATGTCCAACTTCATTTTTGGATTGGTACATCACACACACATAATATTCATAATATGTAAAAGCATTCACAACATGTAAATAATGCAATGTATAAAAGCAAACATGTAAACAAGATCACATCACTCATCATTTTAAAACATATAATGTGTAAATCACCGAGAATGTGTGTATATATATAGCTCAAAAGTAGTGCTGGTACAAAATTTGAAGCACGTTGGCTTTCAGTGAGTCTCTACAAAATCTGAAGCATCGTAGCTTTCAGTAGTACAAAATCTGAGGCCTCTAAGCTCTCAGTACAAGTATAATAGTGTCATTAGGCCTAACGCTTGACCCATACACCACCTCTATCATAGGCATGCTGCTGTCGCTGAGTAAGGAAGCAATCCACGGTCCTCACTACCTTGCGGAGTAGGGCATTGAATCGTATGGACCCTCCAATCCCAAACCTCTGCATAGGTCTCAGCAGGTCATCTATCGATGGCTCAAGAACCTCTATTGTCAGCTGGGACAAGTTCCTGTATACCTCCTCCATCTCCTCAATGAAGCCTGAGCACCTGGGGGCACAACCGCTTCCACACCTTTGTCTCTCCTCGCCAGAAGGGAAAGTCCTACTAGCCATATGGGCCCCACATCTACACACACATGTTATATACTTGTCAGCACTGCATCAAAAAAATGATAAATATACAAAACTAAAAGTACAAGGGTTTTTCTTCTCACCTATGTCACCCCATGTTGCATCCTCGGGAAGCGCTAGGTCAGGATCCTCTCTGAAATCCATACCTCCATATGGGAAGTCCTCAACCATGAGTAATTGGCCTTTCAGCCAGCTGAAGAACTCGGGACCAAAGTTGATGATAGGTCCTCCACCATGGCGGGTCATCACCTTAGCCCATCTAAGCATGTGGGGATCTCTAAGCTCCCTTTCATCTAGTATGACCTATGGATGCAAGAAAGGGATCTGCTCCAAGAGGAATGATACCACGATTGACCCATAACCAAACTGCTTGAACTCTCCTCACCAACACTTGGTCAGCTGAGCTCAGAGTTTTGTGAGGAGACCCTCGCACCAGTTGAAAACAATGGGGGACATGCAATCCTCCGCATAAAGCATCTGAGTCTGAGTAGCTATGTGTGGGGCTTGGCTTTCTACCACTCCAGTAATAGTAAACAATATGGTACGCAGTGGGCGGCTCACCACATCGCTGATAAGAATCTTCCCACTAGAAGATCGAGCAAGAGCAGTACAATGTTGTGACACCATATCATCCACTGTGTGGTCATTGGCCCGTGTTCTAGTAAGAGCTACAAGGTCCCCTCTCTGGGACAAACCAGTAAGGAAATAGATGCCCTTGACATCTATTGTGAGGATATGCTCACCAATCACGAAATATTGTTGGGCCGCATCCCAACTCTGGAGCATGTGTGATAGCAATGGGATTTGGGATCTCATCCCCTAAATCTCAAAGAACTTGAACAAACTGCAATTCCTCAAGGCATCCACACATTGTGGATCATTGGAAGCTTGTTCATCTTCTACTTCGTGTTCTCATTCCCACCGCTCTAAAACCATGTTGGCTTGCTAGCAACCTGCCAAAAGGGAGATTTAAACATTATTAGATCCTACTTCAACCACAGCAAGTTCTTTTTTGGGGTTCATTTTGATGTTTGGAAAATTCAACTCCACCGTCGCACTGTAATTTTGCGTACAGTGCGATGTTGTCGCACTTCACCCATTCGAGACTTGTGCCTAGTCGGTATCGTCGCAATTCCCACAAGGGCCAACTGCAACGAGCTGAGAGCGCAGTAGCCCTCCATGAATTCATCAAAAAACACAAAAATTGAACCTAAAAACAAAATCTAATCCACTGGAAAGTTGTTGGATGAAGTTTAGTCTTACCTACTCCTGACGGTGGGTGAAATGGCAGATCGTAGCTCCCAGAATCGGCAAAGGAATTTTTGGCTCCAAATTGGTACTTCTCCTCCCAAATTGGCAAATGAAACAATGAAATCTATTTTTGGCCCATTTTTCTATTTATAAATAGAATGGAATATTCCTTTTCAAATATTTTGATGCTCTTGGGCCATTTATCATAGTTTTTTAACATTTTTGTCATATTTGAGGCTATTTGACACATTTTCTAGTGTGCATGAGTTGTAAGTAGTCTTTTGTGTTGTTTCTCATATCACAACGGTCATCACAGGTATGAACACTCCCTTGAATGTTTTGTCGTTATTTTTGCAATGGTTAGTCTGTAATTATTGCGTGATGATGAGTTTACTCTTCGTTTGTTCTCGTACTCACGGAACTATGAGAACAAGTACCGAGTTATGGTTTATCTCTTTTCTGGGCTCGTTAAACTTCCACGGAAAAGGACACCCCCCAGAGTCTACCATTAAGCTCTTTTCAGGCTCTCGAAAAACGAAAATATTGCCAAGCAAACTTGTCGCATTCATGCTTGTTAAAGTATTTGAATGGTTGTCTTCCTGGTGATAGTTTACCCCTTTTTGGGACTAGGAGGCACTAATTACAAAAAAGGTATACTCCAGCCAATCATGACTAGAAGAGTCCTCTCCCGCGTTGTTTTACCCTTTTTCGGGCGATGAGGCTAACTTTACGAAAAAAGGACCATTGGATTCTTCTTTAGATCTCTTCTAACTCTCTAAACATGAAATTATGACCAAGTTTACCTTCTATGGACTCGTTAAAATTCTCACATTGAAGGGCCCATCATGGGATGAACCCCTCCTATCCCAGGTTCGGAAAATATTTGGGATTGGACTCATCTATGAGATGAGCTATACCGAGCATCTAATTACCCTCATCAAGCTCGTAAAAAACACATGAGGCACTCATCATTCATGATGGGGAAAAAGGAAAGCGTTTGTGTTACATACCTTATTAGTGGCAGTATGTAGTCGTTCTTGAACATGGCACTCATTTGCATTTGCATATAGCACTTGGATCATCTGTTTGTCTTCGAGTTCCACTTATTTCTTGAGTATTATTACTCCTTTGAGTCATTCAAAGAAAAGCTTCCATCATCAGTCGCTTTGAGAATTTGTGTCGCACTCTTCATGTCAATACTGCTAAGTCATGCCATTCCCATGTTCAAGAATATGTCTATCATTTATCATCTGTAGTCAGTACACCCTCCATTACATCGATCCACTCTGAGTCAGTCTTGCATGTTACTGTACCATCCGATATACCCTATACATTTTTGTCGTGTTTCGTGTCGAATGATGGGGGATTCATTATGGACCTCCTTTGACGGATTCATCCTTGTCGACTTCAACACATCATCCAAGGATTGAATCTAGAAACCAATCAATTACCTTGGACCTGCATGCCTCAATGGCAGGTTACCTCGCTTTCACCATGACTTTACATCATTGACTCTTGATTGAAATATTTCATCTTGCATTTGACTTCAACTCATTTATTCACGCTTGATGATATGTACTGTGATACCTTGGGAATCATTGACATCAATGGTGATCTCCCTTGCACTTGTTAATGGTTTACATCAATGGCCAGTAATCAAGTGGTTTCTACCATGTTCGACGTCAAGACATTTTTAATCACATGGATAGATTCGTATCATTGCGAGTTCAGCTTGAAGACCCTGGGGAGTCATATTTTACCCAGGTTGCATTGGAGTTTGTATTGAGTTATATCACATGGATCCACACTTGTATTGGTCGTGGTTGTGTTATCATCTCATCATGGATCTACGCTTGTGTCTAGTAGCCATGATTGTGTTCAGTTGGTCGTCATTACCATGGATCTGCAATGTATTGGTCGGAAGCCATGTTGTACTTCATATGAGATTGTCAGTTCAGAGTCTATTGTACCACAGTAGTGCCCTTCATCCGACAAGTCTATTGACATTACTTCTATCAAAGCATTCACCTGTTTATTTTCAACAGCTTCATGCTTTAGGGGGCATTCTGTTACACCCAAAATCTACTTATCATAAGATTCAGTGTATACACCCTTGAAGATGCTTGGACTATGTAATTATACTGGGAGGATTTGTACCCAATTGTGCTAAGTTTTGAAGGGTCATCGTAGGTTACACACTAGCAACATGCGACGCCACACCTTGCCCCATTACAGCATGTGACGAAGTCAGTTAAATGGAAAAAATAGCTTCTTCGAGTTCCATCTCTAAGCTTGCTGACTTGGGACCCTATCCCTGACCTCTTGGAAGAGCTGGCACTCGGTTCCTAAACCTTTGGAGAGATCCCTTAAGCCTATCCTACCATCTCTCAACCTATCCTATCCATACCCTATCCACTTAGTCCTATATAAATGAAGCTCACTCCCATCCCAAAGGGAGGAAGGCTATGGTATCTACATGCTGGTGAAATCACTCTTAGAACATCTCCATTCACCCATTGGAGAACTCATACTTCCTTGGAAGGATATGGCAACTGGCTTTATTGGAGAAGGGCTACAACGTTAAGCCTTGGTGGTAGTTATATATCTCTATTATGTACTCCTCTTTTTGCAGTAATACAAATGCTTTCCACCAATATTGTTCATGTGTGTAATGATATTGAGTAGTTTACCTGCTTAATTGTTTACTTAGATCTCTTATTGTATAGATGTCTTTTACTCGTTTCTCTTGTTTCTTGTCTTGATAGGTCTTGCAGCTTGGATCTGACGACTTTGGGATGTGGAGTAGCATTCAGGAGAAAGGATTGCGAAGTGAAAGGTAATACATCTAGTACTCGATCCTTAAGTAGATCTAGGACAATCCTGCTCGCGTCTGCTTGAGTGGATTGTCCGATAACACATACAATAGCAGTATCACTGGATTGCCTTCCTCAACCTTGTAGTAAAGGTTGGAATCCACTTTACTCTTGGTAAAGCCCAAACTGGATAGGAAGCTATCTATCCTACCATACCAGGTCCTGGGTTCCTATTTCAGGCCATACAAGGCTTTCTTCAACCTGCACACATATGACTCCATATCATGTGTCTCAAAACCGAGTGGGTTCTCCACATACACTTCCTCTTTCTGGGAGAAGCCATGAGCTACAAACCTCGCTTTGTATTTATCTATGCTATCATCTATAGCATGTTTGATCTTATAGATCCACTTGGAAGTCACAACAGACTTCCCTTCAGGTCTCGGGACCACATCCCAAACATCATTCTTCATGATCGACTGCTATTCCTCGATCATGGCATTCTTCCATTACTATATCCTGGATCCTAGGAACTTCAGGTTCTTTAATATCTTCAATACATAGTTTTCTTTTAACTTCGTTGCTAGAAAAAATGTTGTAGTCCTTTTGTAGGTGATGGCACACAGTCTTTCCTACAAGTCAAATTCAATTGCATGATTATAAACTTCTCATAGTTTTTCGAAAAAAATATTACACATAAGAATATTTGTCATACAGTCATGCAATTATCTTAGCCAATTCTCTAATACAACATTTATCCATATCCCGTAAATTTCTAGATGCCTTCCATCTCTACCAAAACATTGTTAAGAGTGTCCACAACTCCCAACATGTCAACAAAGAGGTTTCATTCTAGATAAGTAGCAATGGAATGTTGTACAGTACCATAGGCCACTTACCCATTACCTGCATATTAGTAGTATCTTGTTCATTAATGCAACTTTTCTAATATGCATAATATACGTCCTAAATCTAGGAACATAAGTATGTACATGACTGAACAACATCATTTAAGTAATCATAAAGGACAATTCAAATACTTATCTTTGTTTGGTTGTAGGGTGGACTCCCTCTCAATATTTGCTTCCTTGCAGGAACTACTGGAGTGTGCTCCCTCTTGATCTTTGCTTCCTAGATTACCTATATTTGAACTTATATCCATCCTCGATCACTTATGCATACTTACTAGTATCATCATTGTGTTATCCTCGAGGTCTCATACATACATTCATGAGTACAATCTCAATACTATCAAAACAAAATAATTTTAAACATGTATAGTCATGATCATTTCAAACACAGATAATAAACAATAGTATTCATGGTTTCAGGGAATACTTCTTTTACTCATGTATATTCTTTATTTGACCAAAGGACTTTTCTAGTTAGTCATATCATCAATCAAGGTAAGAGACATAATATGCATAAACCCTCGATTACTTACATTTCTAAAACCATACAACAATATAAGATCCTAACACAAGGTAGGATTCTAACTTGATATAGGTAAAACATACCTGGTTATCATATTCGCTAGTTATGTCTAGCAATGTCTTCTTGTTCTCTTCAATGACTTGTGCTAGTAACCTGCATATATCATAGGTTAAGCATTGTAGAACCAAATTATACATACCTCGTAAGTAGAGCTTCTATGTGATCCATGACAATGGATGAATCTTTGTCTTCATGTCACCATGGTCATATGTTCTTGAACTATAACAAGATTTGTCTTTCTTGATGTACCTTTCATGTTAGCGGACAACATTAACCTCATACAACACCACAATGCATTAGTACAATCATAAGTGTCAAAACCCTAATCAATGAATATCTGCATTCATAATTTTGTTAAGGTGATATGACAAGTCTAAATTTAATCAAGATTGTACTAACCTTAATGAAGACAAACATACCATAAACTTAATCATGAATAGATCTCGAAACATACCTGGATAAGTCATCCCTGTTGAGATTGCTTGTAATCTTCTTATGTAGGGCCTTAGCCTCATCTCCCTCTGAAACAGGAACTTCTTCACTTATGCAGGTGACCAATCCATTCTCTTCTAGGATTAACCCAATCCACTTGATTTGCAGAAACTGGATCTCAAGCTAGATTAGGGTTTGTTAGGGAAACCCTAAAAATTCAAACTTTGAACTTCAAACTTCTGAAAGGATAGAAAGATGCGCCTTGATGAGCTGATCAACCTGGTATACTTAGAATTTTAAAACTGCAAACTTTCACCCCTCAAATTTGTTTTTCAATCTTCTGGATTCACTTCGGAGGACCCTGAATTAGTGTTTGAGTTTCCCGGAGCTTCACCCAACCAAATAGTTTGATCCAAAGCTCTAAAATTTTATTTTTCCAAGGATCTTCCAGCTATGGTCACGGATTTCAAAAATTCCCATTTTTGTAGAAGCCCTAATTTTTCACCTTTCCAATCAAAGTCTCAAACTAGGGTTTGATCAAGCCCGGCCTTCTACCCAACCGAAAAATTCGATTTTGGTCTTTAAATTTCAATTTTGATGAGGAGCATCCAGCTGTGGTCTCCGACTACAAAAATTCCAACTTGCTCCGAAACTCTAAATTCCCGGAGCCATGAATGGAGGTGCTCAAAATCCAATTCTGTTTTGACAGAAATATGCACCTAATTGTTTCTGGTGTTTCTTCGAAATTTCAGAACTACAGGGTCTAAAAATTCATCCTTTGGTAGCTTGAACTGTTATCTTTCCAACCCCATAGGTCTGACCTCAATTGGATTCTCTAAGAGAGATTTATGCCAAGTGTCGCAATGTTGCCTTTTTATGTGATAAAACAGGAGAGTGAATTTGTACAGAGTGCCACGTGTCACTGATTCAATTTCGACCTTTGAAAATTGGACCTGTGAAAGTACAGTCCGTGCCCTACCTACAAATTTTTATGAAATTTCATTTAGAGCTTCCTATCCCAAGTTGTGACCTATTTTCCTAGGTCACTTGTTTATGACTGAGATCTGGAAGAGGCAGAAACCCTAGATTGTAGGGACCATAAAACAGAAATTACATAGAATTAGATGTTGTGCTTCAGACACAAGGTACATTAGGAGCTTATCTTCTACCTGTAAAACTTTCAGATTCAGAAACTTTGCCAAAATTGATTTATCGCAAAAGTGCTACGATGGATAGTTTTTTCTATATCAAGCCCTAGCTTCGCAAGTGCAGCAAGTGTTATAAATGCCATACCATGCCTTCTTTTAGGCTAGCTCTAATACCATGTTAGTTTTTCATAATTTAATACATTCTGATCTAGGATCTTAACTGAAAGAACAACATGTACAGCATATCAAGCATAAGAGACAAGAGACAAGAGATACAAAACATTTCACCGAGGAAAACCAAGAAGGTGAAAAACCCCGCAACTTCCTCAGAGATAGAAAAAGCATCAATACAATGATCACCATGACCAAACCCAAGAGATATATCTCTACAACAGCATACTCCTCCTCCACGTGTGCGCATCCTCCCCTTCTCTCACTAATGCGAAGCGAGTGAACGAAAGAATGTGTAAAATGAGAGAAACACACTCTTTATTTATACACTACATTGCTTGACTCTATCCATATGCTTGACTCTATGTTGCGTGATTCTATCCATATGCTCATGCTCTTGTTCAAAGGAAGTCCTGAAACTAGAGTCAGCCACTCCTCAGATTTCTTGACTATTGCATGTCGGGCATCCTTATTGAGTCAGTCTATTTCACCTAATATACTCCAAATATTTTAGCGTAGCTACTACATCGTTTTGGTTGATGGGGGATTTCTTAATTCCCTCCTTCTAGCAAGTCTCATTTCGTCGACTTCAACCCATTTATTCTGTGACTTGAGGCTTAGATTTCAGTTGAGTACCTCAAGGCTTGCAGTCATTAGTGGTAGGTTCCCTCGCCATCGATAGTTTTGGGGATACATCAATGTTCCCTAATCGATGGATTCATCTTAGTGTTCCACTTCAACACATATATTCACACTCTGATGATTGTCCTCTGTGCCTTGATTCCCATTTTCAATATCAATGAGTTATCTCACGTCTGTTAACGGTATACATCATTTACCGATAATAAGATGATGTCACATCAGGTTTGACCTCAGTCCTTTATTCACTTGATGGGACTTGCACTGTCGAAGACTTGTGTAGAAGACCCCAAGTGATAGTGGCATTTAGTATGCTACTTATGATTATGACTTTACATCTAAGATATCACCTCTCAGATATTAGCATTTTGTACCTCCAGTTCACACCAGTTGTTTCCTTTTCAGCAGGAGACCATATCTTACTATAGAGGGATCATGGCTGTCATCACTTATGACATGTATTCACTATGTACTACCTATTCATGTCCATTGTATCAGATTGTTGTACTATACTGACTTGTATTCAGAGATACTATTATATTATGACGAGCGAGTTGCTTCTTCCACTTGTGTCTCCGTCACTCCACTTATTAGATTTATAATGTATTACGGCCATCATAGCATCAGTCTCTGACCTCACACATTAGGGGGCATCTGTTACAACGTAATTTTCCACCTTGTGAGCATTAGCACTCTTTGGCCTATAGGATCCATTTTACTCACTCAGATCCATTTTATATCCTTCAGACACACGATTTTCCCTATTTTTTCCCCTGTACGCTAGCTGCATCACTACAGTGGGCATACCCGCAAGTTGCATCATTATAGCCCGCGAGTAGCATGTAAAATGGTAAAAATCACTAGTTAATTACTTTTTACTCCCAAAAAGTGGTCATAGGGTGACCTTTCGCCCTCCATTTGCCCCAAAATGCCTCGATGTGTCCTTTCACTTACCTTTGGGAGGATTATATATTGAGCACATATGGCTTATGGACTGGAGGAGAAAGGAGAGCAAGAGAACTCTAGTGGAGTTTTTCCCTGTCTTGAGTCTACACTCATCGATCCTTGTAGTTGTGAACCCTCTATGTTCACCTTCCAAAATCCTACCACAGTTTGAGTTTTCCATTCCATGGAGGATTGAAGTGGTGAAGGCACAAGTGGATTGACCCAGATCTTGGTTCAGATTGGTTGTTGGCAAGAGGTCGTATCACATTGTACTTCTTGTTATTTATTAATATAAATACTCATATTATCATCCATTAATGTTGTGAATGTTGTTTATATTACATTGGGTTGCATTTACTTATAATATCATGGACTGTTTCTATTGATCATGTTAATGTCATTTATATATTATATGCGCTTGTTTATATTGGTTGTCAAGACTAATTTGCAGGTTCAAGTGCACGGGTTGAAAGATCTAATGAGGATCTACATCAAACGTTTGGATCAAGGTTGTTTATATTCTTCATTACCTTAGCATTGTCATTTATATAGCATAGTACTGAGAATTGAGTTAATTTCTGGTAGTCAGCTATCTGTTTTGGTCCACCCCAAGCCATAGGAAGTTTTCTCCAACACAAAGGGTAAAGGTAAGAGTTTTATTTTTCCATCAAATATTTGGCATTCATGACAAGCTACAACTTCTTTATAAACAACGGAGAATATAGTAGGCCAATAAAAACCTGCTCTCAAAATTTTAGTGATTGTTTCTTTCCAGGAATGATGGCCTCCACATACTCCCTAATGAATTCTCTCATGGTTTGTTCTGCTTCATTTTCAAGTAAATGATTTAATAGAATACCTCTTGGATTCTTGCAATATAAATAATCATTTAGAATACAAAATCTTGGATCATGTCTTCAAATTTTTTATAATTCATTCGAGTTTGGAACAATAGAATTTTATAATCATCCAGAGAGATTAATTTATTCTCTCCATCCCAAAAGAAAGGGAGTCCTTTCTGAAACAATTCTGTAAATAAACCTTTGAATGACTTTACCTGCTGCAACATCTCATTGGCCTTTTCTTTAACATTCTCAACATGGTGGTTTTTTCCAATAATCCTACATGCCCAATTTATAACTGCAATTATGTCCTTAGTTATCAATGTCTTCAGTTCCTCTTCTGATAAAGTATTAAGAAAATTAATAGTGTTCTAAGCTGTTTCTTTGGGCCTCTTGTCCAAATTTTCATGACCGTATAGCTATTAATTGTTGTATTCACCACTGTCTCCTTATCTTTATTAAAATTCAGATATGATCTAAATTTTGTAGCCTTAGTAATTATCAAATCCTAGATCAAGTTCCTAGTACCTTGCAATGGTAACGAAAAATCCAATTTTATTATATATCTAGTCTATTTGAAGGATAAGAGAAATGTCCAAACATTTGTAACTATACATAATATTAGCAACTAGAAGTCCCAGAACACTATTAAATTTTACTTGTGTATTTACTGCATAAACATTTTATCCTATTACTTGTTTTTATTGACAATTGAACCATAATTAACCCTACTTTACATGCTAAACCCTATACATACGTTAGATTATTAGCTGAAAATCTACCCACCAATGGCTCATAATTCCAAATCCAAGCTGCTTATATCCATTTTTGTCAGTGATGAACACATTTAGACAATCGTGCCAACATCTTTGATACCATAATTACCAGTTCAAACCTAAGCCTTACTGTCCAAGAAGCTAAATCAATGTCAAGAGCAATCCAAGACCCTTATCATTTATGGGACTCCAAGATTACTAGAACCATCCCCCCGCTCAATTTATTTCATAGAGTTAATAACTTGCTGCTAAACACAATATTCCCCAAGTATGAAATTTAGTCTATCATCCATCCTTTCTGAAACCCTACACAACATAAATTCCATTACCCTACAAAAAGTGTTTTGCATACTAGAGTTTCTTGCAATGTAACCCCTAGATGATAAAAAACTTCCATATTCTTACCAATCCTTGAGGCCTTATGAAAAAAACCTATTTTTACTACAACACTTAGAGAAGGGAGTTGTTCTTCCTTCGACCCCTCCAACATAGGATACTATAGTAGACTTTCAAATTTCAAACAAAGTCATATTCCTGATCTGTACATTCTTGGGATATGAAAATGATGACAAAGTAGATGATACAATTTTATATTTTATTCTTACCTTAACTCCTACAATCGAATTTTTTTCCCCAAGTATGCTCTCATTAAGTTCTTGATTGAAGCAATCCATCAACATCTAGAAGAATTTCCAGCCATCAGAATGTTCAGATAGCCCTCCTATCTATTTTATATGTTTTTTCATCATAACTTTGCACACTATAAGTGTTTAAATTTGAAGATGACATATGAAAATGGAAACCCCATTCTAGTATATAATTGGAGTGACTTAATTCTAAGAATACCTGACAATTCCAATTATACTAAGCTTACCAATAACGTAATGAATATTACATAAATTATTATTAATGACTCTTCACCCCCTAGGACTTTTTTTTAAAATAAGAAGTGCCTACAATTCACCTCTGATACAATGATAGGTGAACAGTTTCTATATGAAGAGTACATAGTAATTAGATTTTATGCTTTTGAGGAAGAGCCTTACCAGCTCCTAGTTTTCCTCACACCCAGATTTTTTTCATTGGAATTTGCAAGGAAGAGATTTATTATAGATGAAATTCATTTCAATCATTCCAGACATAGCATAACTTTCTTAATTCCACAAGAGATAATACCCTTCCATTTTAGAGATTTGAAGGCTCTATAAGACCTGGAAGGTTTCTTAAATAAATTACATATTAAGAAAATATAATCTAGGCATTATGACCATCATGGAATCATCACCAAACATAGAATAGAAAACAAAAAAATAAGCTTATGAACCTGTGCCAAGGCTAGAATGGGAGAGGATTGCCAAATCAGAAAGCTGGGAGGAAGTCCTAGTAGTAAAAAAGAGCATGAAAGAACAAAGGTATTCAGAGCAACAACAAGGGAAGAAGAGGGGAGATGAAGAGATCTCTACATATATGGAAATCAATAATGCTAAGAATTCCCATCAAGACAAAAGGGTCATAACAGAAGGAGGAGAGGTTTATCAAGCATTCAGGGAAGAATATGAAGCTGAAGAGATTATAAGGGAGTTGGATGAATTGATACAATATCTTATATTCAATAGAAATGGGTCAACAATTAAATTTAACCACTACCCTTCTCTAGAATTCACAAAGCCTTGGATGTTGAAAACATCACCTTCAGAAGTGTCAAAACAATAAATGACACCATGGAACAAATAGATACATCAGATAAGAGATTGGTCACACTACCAGATCACAAAAATGACACTTGTAAATGGTCAGTGGTAAGCCTAAAGCCTCGTCCTACTAAGTAGACTTCAACCAATTTGAAAACTTGGACAAAGTATATTTCTATAAGCATACCAGTGCCATGATATGTAAGGAGGTGGTACAAACTATCAAAGTACAAAAAACTCTTAGGGTAGCATTGGAGAGGTTTGAGGAGCTTTGGAAGACAAAAATGGTCACAGTCAAATCAAAACAAAACACTATCAAATACCCGGAATATAAAATAATGGCCTTAAGTTTTAATCCACATAATGGGTCGCATGCCATGTATATTTTGAAGGAATAATACAATGAACTAACCCACCTCATGAAGCAGTTGAATATGCCTATAAATCAACTAGTTCAGACTCCTAAACTGAGACAAGCTCAAGAAGAAAGTGAAAACATCTATGCTAACATGTTGCATTTAAAGCAGTTAGTTGAAGAGAACGAAAAACAAATAG
The DNA here is from genome assembly GCA_027924585.1 of Larix kaempferi. Lineage (NCBI taxonomy): Eukaryota > Viridiplantae > Streptophyta > Pinopsida > Pinales > Pinaceae > Larix > Larix kaempferi. The sequence continues at coordinate 22,832,121 of BSBM01001346.1, forward strand.
ATGAGCTTAAATGGAATATTTCCTCACTCAGCTTACAAAAGACCACATTATCTAGTGAACAAGTCACTTAAGGTTTACCTCCTAGCATACAATAAATAGGCCAACCTGCAAGAGAGACATAACAGTTGCAAGAGATCCTAATAGGTAGGATGAACATAAAGAGGTAATTGATGTGACAGGTGAATATTTTCTAAGTTAGTATCCTACTTAGGAGCAAGTTGAAATATAATACAATCAAAGAGTTGGAGTATAAGGTAAACCATAAAAATGAGAGAATTGTGGAGCTCGAAGCAAACATTAGTAAGAATGAAGATGACATACAAGAATTGGAGACTAAGGTAAAAGAGATTAAGAGACAAATTACTAAGCTCAATTTATATGTAGAAGGGGAATATTTGATTCAAAGAACAAATCAAACCCTGTGGTATAATATATCCCAGTTTTTCATGAATGAGTGGGACCATTGCGAGGTCATCCAAGATGAAGTAGACACCTATAAATTTGTAGTCAAAGAAGAATTCAAAAGTGTGGAAATAGAGCCGGGAAATATTCCTAAGATGGATGAGAAAATAATAAAATATTTGTTTAGAAAAAATAAAATACATCGAGAAGAGTTAGATATTACAAAGCGAACATAGTTGAGTAAGGTAACTAAACAAATGGTAATGAAGAGGACTTTGTTGAAAAGACCCTAGATCAATATGAAATCACCAGATGATGATATAAAGTCTTTTAAAAGCATGTTTGATAGACATAAAATTGGGATTACCACATCCATGAGATGGGAATGAATACATTTTACAGAAAGAAGAATATAAGGAAACATGGACACAAAAAATAAATGGGATGCCTCAAGATGATGCATTAGAAGGAGTAATAACTAGATATTAGGTTATTGAAAGGTTAAAACCTCAATTTCAAATATGGATTCATTTGAATATGTTATTGAAGGAGCTCAACCCTATATCATATAAGAAAAATACTAATTCTTGACTAAACATAAAGGCATTTAAGGACCATCAAATTGCATTGGGAAATGATTGGCATGCCATGTCAAAATATTCCCAAATAACATTTCAATCTCAAAGGAAATCCACAGGGAATAGCTCCAACATTCCACAAGGAAAACCAAGTGGAAAACAATTTTCTATAGTGCTAGGTCAATTTATGGGATATCCAACTCCTTTAGTTTTTATGCCACCTGGAGGATAGGTAAATGTGCAAATGATACGCCAAATGAGGGCGCAAGTAGGAATACCTCCAGCTAATCAACCAAAAGGTCAAACTTTTGGGAAGCTAGTTGTACAACATAATTTATACTTGAGAGGGAGGACAAAGAAGACAAGAGATAGAAATAAAAGTGCAAGTAAGAAGAATTAAAAAGTAAAAGGATGCTAGTCAGTTAGAAAGTAAAAAGTGAAAGGGACAAATTTACAAGTTTGTTGCAAATTAGTTAAACTCAACAGAATTTGGCTACTCCTTCAGACCTATATAATGTAATCCAATTGCATAAATCGAGGATGGCAATTTTTAGAGGGACTTTATTAGTTTTTTACTGGATGAACTATTTTGTAATGTACATTTTTTATCTGAGATTAAGCTTGTAGAGAGCTAAAAATATGTTTTTCATCTATATTATGTATATCTTCTTTGTTATCATACTCTTCCATGTCCATGTATACTTTCATGAGATGTCAATAAAGTTATGAGTAAAAGATTCAAATCTATATTCTGTCAGTGATATGATATATTGATGAATGTTGGAATTGATTGTAGAGATTTCAAATATTTTGACCTCTCGTCTAGTTTCAAATATTTTATTAGATACAACAGTGTATAAATCCTTCTCTTACTATTGTTTCTATGAATGTCTTGTTGCCTAAAAATCCATAAATAAGCTCATGATTTTAAAACTTACATTTTTTAACAAACTATTGAATTCTTTAATTCAAAGATTAGTAAATTTATGCTTTTATTAGGTTCAAAGAGATTCATCCCGTAGGTGTGTTAGGATATTTAGACACTTAGGAGTTAGTTAAAATCAACTTGTGTAATAGATCCATTAGGTAAAGTGTGTTTCTTTAGTATGCATTAGTATGCATTTGTAAATAACTAATCCGACGGTCATGATATGTTCTCGACATAGAGTGATCCGATGACTCAACTTCTCTTAGATCATACCTATCCTTGATCCGTGGCTTAACAATCGATTGGTCCATGATCTCTATTTAAAGATCATGGAGAGTCATTGGAAAGTTGATCAATTATGAGAAGCTCATTTGTAACTTTATTTCTTTGCATAATAAATTGCTCTGTAGAAGCTATTTTGCCGTGGCCGTGGAGTGTTTCCCTCTCGAGGGTTTAAACCACATCAAAACGTTGGTGTATCGATCTGTGATCTGTTTGTGTGAAGTGGTTGCTCTAGGTGTTCGGTCTTTTGGGAGTAGCCTGTGTACCCGAACATGGTATCTGAGCTTTTATGAAGAGCCACTTCCGATTATGATCTAGATCTTGAACTATTGTTGCCAAAACTTGAAAGGGTTTCTGATTCTGGTATTTCTATTCATTTATGGGCTATGGGAGGTGTTCCCTTGCGTCTGGAGCACTGTTTCCATTGGAAAATAATTTTCGTTTGATCAAAAACAGTTCTCGGCTGCTTCAGAAACGCGTATTTCATCAGATCTAAAGGTATAATGTTACAGTGATGCTTTTTATTTTATTTCTGTTTAATATATATATATATCATATTTTATTAGTTTTTATTATTATATTTTTTTAGTTTTGGATTGTTGCTTTCCCTGTCTGCGTATGCTCTTTACCTTGCACCTTGTGCGATCTCAACGAATCAAAAACAGAAAGGGAAAGGGTTTTTCTCGGCTACGTATGCTCTTTGCCGTGCACCTTGTGTGATCTCGACAAATCAGAAACAGAGAGAAAATGTAGAATTTTTGAGAAAGCTAACGAGATCTAACCCCACAAGCGTGGAAACATTTTTTTTGTTTTGGTTTATGGTGTGATTTGCAGGAAAAAAGGCAAACACGAAAACCGAGCAAGAAGAGTAAAAAAAAAAAAAAACCCTTCCTCCTTCCCATATTTTACATACATTTTAATCTATCTCACTTGGTTCAAAGTTGCTTCATCCCTTAATAAGTCTTGAGTTCAAGTCTTAGGAAATTACTTTTAAAAGAAAAAGTGCATGCAATTTCTATTTTCAAGTTACTTAAAGTAACATCATTGTGAAAGTGAAATCACTTATTTTACAAAAGTGATTCACTTAAAGCAACTTTCTTGTGAAGTGATTGTCAAAGGTTCATCTTGGGAAGAAGGGGTCTTTTTTTTTTTTCTTAGCTGGTCATTCTCTATTTGCCACGTCACTATTGGGGACATCTTCAACTTTTTTTTGTTTAAGCATAACTTCATCATATGGAGTCAATTTTCAGTTCCATTTTTTCTTAAACTGCCTATTTTTTCGAGCTCTTCACATCTAGACTATTGGTTTCTGTTTTTATAGCCAGTAATTTGCAGTATGGTTTCCCCTTGTGATATTCTACTTACTTGTTCCAACTATTTCTCATGGAAATCTCATATGGAGGATGTTCTACTAAGTAGGGGACTTTTCAAAATTACCTCAGGGAAAGAAACAAAACCCACTGATGATGACAAGAAAGAAAAGTGAGCAAATAGATGTGACGAAGCTCGTAGATTGATTGGCATGTCAATCTCTACTGATTTGCGATTCCACATATCTGGAATTGATGAACCTGATGCTGCTTGGGACAAGTTGGAATCTGTGTTTGGTAAACACAATGAAATTCGAGGTCCTCAACTCGAAAATGAGTTGATTTCTTTAAATCCAAGTGATTTTTCATGCATACAATATTATTTATCTAAGTACAAAACTATTAAACTCTTATGTGAAGAATGCAAAATTAAGAGGGAAGATAAACAATGCATTTATCATATTATTTCCAAACTTGGACCTGCATATTCCGTGTTAGTATCTAGATTTTACTCCATGAAAGAATCCTTGAATGCAGCTAGCTATCAAGAGCCTAGTCTTGAATCCTTTTGTGATTCCTTGATTAGAGAGAAAGATAAACTCATCCATCTTGGAATAATTGACAATGCAGATACATATGGGAAATCCTTATTGTCCCAACAGAAAGAAAATTCCAAGCCTCCCAAGAAACAAAATTTTCGCAATAATAAGTCAAACTAGGGTCCCAAACCCCCTTAGTCAGCTCCTCCTTTAAAAAATGACAAAAGATCCAATCCAAAAGGCAAGAAGACTGAGCATCATTGCAACTATTGCGGAAAAGATAATCATGATGAATCTAAGTGTTTCAAGAAGATGGCATCCTTGGAAGCAGCAATGAAGAAGCACCACATCAGCCTAGATTCGCCTTCAGAATCTACCTCTCATGGACATGCACTTTGTGCTTCTGGTTATTCTTATAATGCATCTTCTTCTTCTACTTAAAATGAATGGCTCATTGATTCTGGAGCATCTTATCAAATGGCTAAGGATCAAGCCATCTTTTCTACTATGCATGAATGTAACACCAAACAAATATTTGTTGGTGATGATAGATCTCTAAGTGTTGTAGGAGTTGGAACAGTTCCAGTAGATAATGGTCATTTCAGTGATGTACTATGTGTTCCAAGAATTTCCTGCAATTTGTTATCAGTCTATCAAATCACTCATTCTGGTGAAGGTAAAACTGTGACGTTTACACCTCACCAAGTTGTAATCAAGGATTTTAAAGATCCCCAATAGTTCCTAGCTACCGGAATTGTTGATGATATTATCAAGTTGTACAAGTTTAACAACTTTGGGTCATCACCTTTTCCTTCAGTTTTTGTTGCTCATAGTGATAACTTGAGCAAACTTTGGCATGAGTGATTTGGTCACTTAAATTATTGCTCATTGCAACAACTATGTAAATACAATATGGTGACAGGTCTTCCGATGGTATCTTGCAGGGATGGTGTTTGTTCTGGTTGTGTACTCGAAAAACATCATCAGAATAGTTTTGACAAACGTGCCTCTTGGTACACCTCGGTTCCCTTGGAACTTGTGCATAGTGACTTGTGTGGTCCTCTTCCATCTGCTTCATTTTCTGGTTTCAAATATTTCTTAACTTTCATTGATGATTACACCAGACGCACTTGGGTTTATTTCCTAAAATTTAAGAGCGAAGTATTTAACATGTTCTTGGCCTACAAGGCCCTTGTTGAAAAACAATCTGGTCATCAAATTATTAAGATAAGATCTGACAATGGAGGAGAATATGTTAACAAAAAGTTCACTACTTTCTGCACTGAACAAGGAATCCAACAACAACACACTATTCCATATACACCACAACAAAATGGTGTAGCTGAACGGAAGAACTGCACTTTAAAAGAAATGGCTAATTGTATGATCCAATCTAAGGGACTAAGACTTCAATTTTGGGCTGAAGCCATTAATTGTGCAAATTACATAGTTAATCGCACCCCCACTAAAGCATTACAAAGTATCACACTGGAAGAAGCATGGATTAAAATTAAACCAGATGTAAGTCACTTCCGTGTGTTTAGTAGTGAAGCATGGGCTCACTATCCAGATGAAAAACAGAAAGCATTGCAGCCTAAAAGTGAAAAGTGCATATTTGTTGGATATTCTGAAGATGTAAAAGGTTATAGACTTCTTCAACCACATTCTCATGATATAATCATTAGAAGAGATGTTAAATTTGATGAAAATCTCTTGACCTGCGAGCCTAACTCGATGATTGTGCCATCTTTGGCCTGTGAGCCTGATTCGTTGATTATGCCTTCTTCTTCTTCTTCCAGCTTCCTTGATAGGTTTCCAACTCTAGTTTCTAATGATGACAGTGAGGATGAAAATCCACCTCCTCCTTCTCATGTTCCTCCAGTTGCACTAGCACAAGTGCTTCCTCGATGGGTCCGTTCAACATGTGAAGTAGCTGGTGATCTTGCCGGTGATCCTAGAGATCAACGTCGAACACGTTCTTAGTTTCAGCGAGCCTCTTCTCTTTTGGATCAAGTTTTTGAGAATCATGATCCAAAAACCTTTGCAGAAGCTTCAAGAAATCTAGATTGGGATGCAGCCATGGATGAAGAATATCATTCCTTAATGACAAACAATACTTGGGATCTTGTACCTCTTCCAAATAGAAGAAAAATTGTGAGATGTAAATGGGTCTATAGAACTAAGTATGCATCAGATGGAAGTGTTGAAAGACTTAAGGCAAGGTTAGTTTCCAAAGGTTTTTCCCAAGTTGAAGGGATTGACTACAATGAAACCTTTGCTCCTGTCACAAAAATGAACTCCATCCGCCTCGTTCTTTCCCTTGCAGCCTTACACAACTAGAAAGTCCATCAAATGGATGTCAAGTCTGCCTTCTTACATGATGATTTACAGGAGGAAATTTACATGGAACAACCTCCTGGATATGTTCAGAATAACTCTATCCTTATCTGCCACCTTAAGAAATCCTTATATGTCCTTAAGCAAGCTCCTAGAGCTTGGTATGCCAAAATGGATAGCTTTCTCCTTGACACTGGATTTTCTAGATGTCATTCTGACCCCAATGTCGATACCAAGAAATTAGGAAACCATCTGTAATACCCCAATTTTGAGCCTTATGATATATTAGCTTTCAATGTAAATATTGTATACATGTGATGTATGTTTTCCTAGCGTGGAGCTCATGGCCAAGGCCCCGCTAGTGGAAGCCCGAATTTTATTTAAAAAGGAAAGTACTAGACATTATGTTACCCATGTGCTATTTAGCCATGGAACATTGTAAAAATGATGTAAATAAACATCATGCAATAAAATACCAAAACTGGCTATGGAGGCAACAAATGAGGAGGGGCCATGTGTATCCACTAGAGAGTGGTGAGGGGGTGTGGGATTGAGCCCTAAGATTCCAAATGTCACCTTGAGAACCCATTTGACTTACCTTGCTAACATTTATTTATGTTATAAGGAAGTTGCTGGAGATTGTAGTCCATGGTTTCAATGGAGCATGGGCAGCTTAGAAATTCATATGGCAGAGTATGAGCTTTGTTTTCTTGTACCACAAGTCAATCCACCTCATGGGATTTGCTTCTTCCTCATCCCCATTCCATTGTGGAAGTTACCAGCATCATTTTCTATCCAAAAACGAATTGCCAGCAGAGAAAAAAACCAGAAATCGCAACTTTGAAAGAACCCACGTTTTGAAGAGCCAAAAACGCCCAGATTTGGTATTTAACAGTGAAATCCAATGGGGGAACCATAGATATGAACCTTAGGGTGAATTTGAGAGAATTAGATACCCCGAAATCCATTGGAAAACCCAGTTTTTATAGCCCAGAAAACCAGTGACGGGATTGAGTTATTTAATGAACAGATTTGTGAGAAATCCAATTGTGAATGACTGAGCAGAGGTTGGGTTTGCTTGATAAACCAAGTGAAGGCTAGAATCTCAAGGATTAGCAACTGGACCTTTCTATGCCCACCCTGAAGAGCACTGGAGGGAAGGGATGTCTGAAGGACTGTGCAGCAGAGAAGGGGACCTTCCTTGTGTTGGGTGTGGTAGGTAATGTGGGTGCCTTGACTTTTGAATTCATTTGAGATGCTTGTAGCTCTGTGGTTGAGCTCACTGGCTTAGCATTTCCATCCTTTGTCTTTCATATTCTTGACAAACCCAACTGTGTGTTGGCTTAGCATAGTTGTTGAGTGAAACCATGGCTATGAGTGAACCCAGCTAGTTCCTCCTTAGTGGATACACAACCCAGCTCAGGGGTGATCTCTCAGCTGAAAGAATACAAGCTGGACAGAGATCTATGGTTGGGTGGAAAGTTGCTCTAACATAGCCAGTTGTTTGGACAGCTTCATCTTCAAGATAAGAATTATTTATGTCATAAAATTATATGCATTTTGTGTTCTGTAATGTGTTACTTCGGAATGGTAGTTATTCATGTTAATGGAATTGATATGAAGTCTATACTTAGCCTGGGAATAGAATTGAAATCCCTGGGTGTTGAATCATCATATGCCTGTGTTAGATATGACGAGGCATTACTGTTTGTGTGCTTGCTAGTATGTTTATTTTCGTTGTGTTTATTTGAAGTATGAGCCTTCACACATGAAGTTCTTATTTACCTTGAAATTTTGAGTCATGTATGGGGTTGAGTTTACCAATTAAGCTCGGTAAGTTTTGTTAACATTTCCTACCTTGTATCGGATTGATGAAAGGGGACGTTACACCATATCATCATACTTGTTCTATGTGTTGATGACCTTATTCTTACTAGTAGTAACCCTAAGCTTATAACCCATGTGAAATCCAGTCTTAAGAAAAATTTTGAAATGTCAGACTTAGGACATTTGCATTATTTTCTTGGTCTCCAAGTCCTGCAAACCAAAGAAGGAATCTTTCTTTCTCAGTCTAAGTATGCTTGTGACCTTCTTCGTTGCTTTCACATGGAAGATTGTACACCTGCCCCTTCTCCCTTCCAGTCTGGAGTCAAAATTGTTGCCACTTGTACTTCACCTGAAGTAGATTCCACCTTGTATCATCAGCTTGTTGGTAGTCTCTTATACTTGACTCATTCTTGTCCTGACCTTTCCTTTGTCGTTGGTCGTGTTTCCCATTATATGCAAACACCTCATAAAAGTCACTAGAAAGCAGCTAAAAGAATACTTCAATATATTCGAGGTACAATTCAGTTTGGGATTCATTACAGTACAGGGGGGAAACCTTTGTTGGTTGGTTTCACTGATTCAGATTGGGCCGGCGATCCTGATGATCAAAAGTCTATAGCAGGTTATGTTTTCAGTCTGGGTTTTGGACCTATAACTTGGGCTTGCAAGAAACAACAAGCTCTTGTTGTTTCTTCAGCAGAGGCAGAATATCGAGCCATAGTTAATGCCAGTCAGGAAGCTTTATGGCTTCGATAGATCCTTTCATAGTTTGGATTCGAGTAGCAACAACCTACTCCACTTTGGTGCGATAGTCAAAGTGCCATCAAGCTTGCCAAATATCCATCCCTACATCAATGCAGCAAACACATTGAGCTACATATGCACTTCATCAGAAATCTTGTTCATGATCGTGTTCTTGAAGTGCTCTTTTGTCCTACAGATGATCAAGTTGCAGACATTTTCACCAAGTCTCTTACAGAAGCGAAGTTTTCTAAACTTCAATCTATGTTAGGAGTTCAAGAACTTGTCAATAAGGGGGGATAGGCTCTAATGCCTCCTTCCTTCTCCTAATAGTGTCACTTTTGTAAATCCTTCACTCCTATCCCAAGTTGTTCTTAAGGGGGTATGTTAGGATATTTAGACACACTTAGGAGTTAGTTAAGATCAACTTGTGTAATAGATCCATTAAGTAAAGTGTTTTTCTTTAGTATGCATTAGTATGTATTTGTAAATACCTAATATGGCGGTCACGATATGTTCCCGACATAGAGTGATCCGACGGCTCAACTTCTCTTAGATCATACCTACCCTTGATCTATGGCTTAGCACCTGATTGGTCCATGATCTCTCTTTAAATAGCATGGAGAGTCATTGAAAAGTTGATCGATTATGAGAAACTCGTTTATAACTTTCTTTCTTTGCATAATAAATTGCTCCGTAGAAGCTATTTGGCCGGGGCCGTGGAGTGTTTCCCTCTCGAGGGTTTAAACCATGTCAAAACATTGGTGTATCGATCTATGATTTGTTTGTGTGAAGTGGTTTCTCTAGGTGTTTGGTCTTTTGGGAGTACCTTGTGTACCCGAACAAGGAGCCTCTTATGCCTATTTTTTTCTCCATCTGCTAAATATCACCCTCACTATCAATTAAAGTACTGTTACACTCTGCAAAATTTCTCTGCAATCATTTTAAACCATCGTAATTGTTCATAAATATTTACGTACAAGCGGATTTCAAGAAATATCATTTTTAAATAAAATTCCATAGACTCAGCTCAAAAATATATAAAAGTTTAGTTTTGTCTTGCCTGGCATGTACTATATTTCATTCTAGTACATCATAGAGAACTAACAATATGATGCATACATTGATGTACAAGAAATCCCAATAATAGGAAGAAAGGTATATAATATCCCTTATATGTTCCTACAAGGCCATGGGAGAGCATATCCATGGATTTTGTGGGTGGTCTTCCAACCACTAGGAAGGGACGTGACTATTTTTGTTTGTAGTTGACAAATTCAACAAGATGTGCATTTTTCGGAAAATCCTAGGTGCACTTTGGGATAGCAAGGAGCATCAACTTAGACAAAGACACTATATTTCTCAATTCCTTTGGACTACTCATTGGGAAAAGATGGATGCTAAATTGAAGAGATACACAACATTCCATCCACAGACAGATGGGCCCAAATAAAAGCAGTTAATAGGACTTTGGTACAAATTTTGAGGGGTTACAATCAAAATCAACCAAATACTTGGGATTAAAATGTGATCTACATCCAACTACCTTATAACAGAGCAATCCACAATTCCATTAGAAAGTCCCCCTTCGAAACTTGTTTTGGATACCTACCACCTTCACCTCTAGATGTTGTTTATGGAAAAAAAGGGAGAGTGATGGAAGACACCACCAATGAAGCATTAAGAGCCAAAAAAATTAGTGATAAGATTAGGAAAACCCATTTACAAGTACAAGAGACATTGAATAAGTCATAGTAAAAGTACAAGGAAATACATAACCAACACAGGGTTAAGAGAAAATTTAAGGTGGGATACAGATTATGGTTTCACTTGAATAAGGAAAGACTGCAAGCTCCTAGTAGGAATATCAATGCATTATGGTATGGTCCTTTTGAAGTGTTGGAGAAGGTAGGAGATAATGTCTACATACTTAGTATACCCCCATATATGTGCATTTACTCAATAGTGAATGTGGTAAATCTAAAATTCTATGAACCTTCCATGTTTGACCAAGAACCTAAGCAGGTGTTACCCTCTATAGAGGAATTAGCACCAAAGGATTAGGAAAAGTTATCAAAAGACACAGTTTCACAGAGGAATTCTAGAATAGCCAAGTGAGGATAGTATGAAGTCATGCAGGTGGGGTTGAAAGGACAAATTCTAAGCAAGGATAAATGCTACTCCAAGGAGGAGGAAAAATTTCCTCGTGCCTCATTTCTGTAAAATATTTTTAGCACCAAATTCCTCCCAAAATGCATAAGAGTGATCCAAAATTTCATCTATTTTGGTGCTTTTTGGGTCAAAAGATTTGATGAATTGGATCGTAGGGCCCATTTTAAAGGCAAGTCTCACTTTTAAAATTTTGGGTCTAGAACCTTTCAAATCTTATTTTAAGGTCAAAACGATGTTTTCTAGGGTAAAAAATCCCATTGCTTATCAATATCCCTTCATGTGATTCTATGCTCCAAAAATTTCAAACAATCCAAGAATCATCTCAAACAAAGTTGATATAAAGAAGCTATGTCTTCTAGAATTTGACCTATCTAGTTGACCACCATGGTAATGGGAGGATGTTTTAAACCCTAGCTTGGGGTTGCCACTATGGTAGGTATGTGAAGACACTCGACACGTTGAAGGGTTCCAACACCGTGCATTTATAGTTTGATTCCACGTGATACCATTTGGTCAACTCCATTAATGGATACCCCACTTCCCAGTCGAGCTTTGAAGAGTTGATACCACATTATGCGATGTACTGTGTACCCTCTGCAAACTTATTTACTTAACAAGCTACTTCCCACCATTGATCTCGATTCAGTACTGGCTTATGGGTCTTTGTGAAGCATCAACAACGTGGATCTGGTTGTGGAACTCGTTGTGGTGTTCACGCCCATCATCCTTACAGACTTGGAATTAACTTTATGGTCACCGGTTTTAGAGGTGACACTACCTCTTATTCTCGGTAAAAAAATCATTTGGTAAGGGTGGTGGTCATTGAGACATTTCATTTCGCTCGATAGGGTCTACGCGGAGAGATTCAGCTCTATGCCGAAGGTTCACACCATGAACAATAGTGAGATGGATTGATTTTTCTCTGAGCCAGTGAACAGGAATGGAAAGTGCCCGGTGAACCATTCATGCCCGTGAAGGTAAGAAAAAAAATCCCTCTATGTGTAAACTTCAATGCTTTAACTAGTTAAATGATTCTTATGTAACAACTATGTGTAAGGTCTAACACTCGTCGTTGCCTTTCCTTGTCCAGCTGAAGCACTACTACGCCTTCACTCCACTATAGGTAACGTGTTGATTTAATTTATGAATCAACTGATGTAAATATTATGTTTACAATTTTTTACTGCGATAATAACTTTGTTTAACATTCCTATGCAGGTAAGAAGGAGAAGCTGGAGGTTGGGAACACCTGTGGTGACTCCCACAACCAACACCGAGCATGAAGAAGTGTTCTCTAGATGGCAAGGTAACTCGACAACCCATGATGCGTTGCGTGTGGTTTGCCCCGTTGGTGGGGGCTGAGTTACTTAAAATGTTTGTAGAGTTACTAGTTAGGGTTTTTTCTTTCACTGTTGTTTGGGTTGAACTTGAAAATGGTCACCGGCCTAGTTTTCTGAAGCGTCACGCTTAACTCTGTGAAAGTTTCTTCATGACCTTAGGGTGTAATTCGTATAGCAATGTAGACTTGAGTAAATAGTTAAATGTTGAGAAACACATTATAAATTTTCAAGAAAGTGCATAAGTATTGAGTGGTCATTCAAAACTTTGTCTCGAGATGTTTAAATTTTATGGTTCCAAGATTTTGAATGGAAACGATGTAGTTTTGATTGCCACTTACTGTTTATGCTTCCATTCTTTATGTTCGTAATATTGATATACAATATGAAAACATGGCATGGAATTCGATTCCAGCACTTGTTGTTATTTAAATGAACTTTGTTTCCAGATGCTCCCCGAGCATAAATGTATGCATAAATTAATGTAGTTGTATACATAGATCCGCATTCAAACTTATATTACATAATTGTTTATCGCATTTGTTTCTTGTTCCTTTTTAAAAACAAATTTTAGTTTCTCCATGAGCCATAGGCATGCGCATAAATTAATATGGTAGTTGCAACATTTATTTAAAATATATGCACATTGTGTAAAATCGTGGAACTATTCATACTGTGTAAAAAACCGCGGAACCTCGATAACAAACCCTTGTCTATGTGTGAATACATACAACATTTAAACTCTCGAAACATTGTGTTAATTTTTAATCTATGCATTGATTTGGTTTTTAAAACAATGAAGGTCGCATCTCGACCTATGCCGAGAGTAATGGCATGCACATAAAGGATAAAAACGCATTTGAAAATAATATGGATCTTGAAATTTAAATAGTAATTGTTTATATAATGGAAACCAAATCGAGTTCCATACTAAATATTAAATGCTATTTATAAATAGAGTTTGTATAGAACACGACTCTGACTTCCATGCTGGAAATAGATTTCATTTATATACATATTCAATATGAATGTATAAACTCTGTCGAATATGAGAATTCAATTTAAACAGATAGGAAATGTTATGTTTACGTTTATCCCATTTTTGTTTATCTATAAAAATAGAATAAAGGGTTTACATATAATATAAATGGCTTGACATGTAAACCTCACAGTTTACATGTCTACCTCACTTCTACCTTAAATATGAAAGACATGTGCTCAATGATGTGATATGTGGAATAAAAGAAACATATTCTATTTAAAATAATATCCAATGTATCTATATAATATAACATTGACAATGCCCATTTTATCAATCCTATCTCATGACTATATATATCAATGTTTACTTTACAACTCTGTCTACCTACTGTTCCAAGAATGGGTTCTTTCTTACATCAGACATAAACTGCAAATGCTGAAGCCATCTCAAATAGATCACAATTCTGTACAGTATTACAGAGATATAAAAATATATATAAGGTCCATACTCAGAATTTAAGAACAAGAGGAAGCTTGAGTTTTGATGTGTCTTATGGGATATATGTACATTTGGATACTCAGGATCAACGTCGGGAAAGAACAAGAGGAAGCTTGAGTTTTGATGTGTCTTATGGGATATATGTACATTTGGATACATGTACATGTGGCTTGGATAGTTTTGGACACATGTGCTTTTGGATACTTTTGGAAATATATGTACTTTTCGATACATTTACTTTTGGAGACATGTACATTGACTTCATTGAGCACGTACTTTTGGAGACATGTACTTTAACATTTCACTTATAAATGAATTATACATTTCACTTTGTATTTGTTCTTCGGTTTCCACATGTTCTTGTTTCAATCTATTGTGTTGATTTGTGTGGATTATCTATTACTCATGAATGCGCTATGTTAAAAGAACAAACTATTATATTTAAAGGTTTCAATGAACTCACTACATGCGTGCACTAATTGGTATCTAATTAAAAATTGTGATTTTGGATGATCATTACAAGTTAAGTCAAATTTCTTGTTCGTGTAATTTAATCAAACTAAGTGCCATACAATGTTTTTCAAGGTTTCGACGAACTCACTCATGCACACTAATTGGATCTAGGTCTAATTAAAATTTGTGAGTTTGGATGATCAAATTACAAGTTAAGTCAATGTTCAAGTGTAACTTAATAAAACTAAGTGCAATACATGCTACACATTTCATCAACACCCAATATTTGATTGTACAATTAGATTCAACACTACATATGAGTAACTACACACAAGTACTCAAAGCAACATTGGTGTAAGGAACAAACGTTACCTCGGGATTCGAGAAATAAAGTGCCTTCTATTGTTGGTTGGGAAGGATATGCTTGGATATCCTTATGGTTTGGAGGTCATCTTCATGTAGATAAGTACTCTTGTTGTCATGTGTCATTAAGGTTTTTTCATGTGGTAAAACCCTTCAGGGTTAGGGTTTGTTCATGTGGTTTCATTGTACTTGTTTTCTAAACATATAATTATTTTAAGAAAGGTTGCTAGGTTTTCTTCCCCACGGGGGTTTCCAGGGATAAAATGTTGTGTCTCTTGTGCATTGTTATTCTTAACTAGATCCTACATGTTAAATTCTTTATGTAAATTTTTTATGGTTAAATTTATGCATTGAACTAATGGTTATGATTGGTATAAAGCATATATCTAGATCAAGTATCAAAAATTTAACATGGTATAAGAGGTGAGCTGTCAAGAAGGAAATTATACAAGCCTTAAAAAATATAAACCCTAGGAGGACCGAAAGTCTCCAAGTGTCCCAGACAGAAAGTCACCAAGTGTCCCTGAACGACATTTTCATGCGACATGCAACTCGTCATAGCTCGGAAACCGGAGGTCGGATCAACGAATCGTCGACTCCGTTGGTCTCCTAGCATGCGATTACCTCTAGGGGGCCCTCTCTCTCGTCTTCTCATGTCCCAGTGCCTTCATTGTGCATTCATTTCGTAAACTAGGGTTTTGCACAGTTTCATTACATGCAATTTGGCATTGGTGGGTCAACTCTGCAACCCCCCCCCTGAGCCAGTGTTTGCAGTGTTCCCACGTCAGCATTTCCCATACACACTTGCAGGAGCCAATGGCACGCAATCTTGATGATGATGATGATGGAGATGTTGATCTGATGACGATGAAGATGATGATGGTGGTGATGATGATGAAGATGTTGATGGTGATGAAGATGATGATGATGAAGAAGATGATGATTATGGAGATGTTGATGAGGAACCTAGAGATGGTGATGAAGATGATAATGATGATGGTGATGAAGAAGATGATGATGACGATGGAGATGATGATGAGGAGATTATGATGATGAGTATGATGGTCATAATTTTGACGATGATGATGGTGATGATGATGGTGATGGTGATGATGATGGAGATGTTGATGGAGATGGAGATGGTGATGGTGATGGTGATGGTGATGAAGATGATAATGATGATGATGATGAAGAAGATGATGATGATGATGGAGATGATGATGATGATGATGATGAGATGATGATGATGATGATAGTGATGATGATAATGATGGTGATGATGATGTTGATGGTGATGGTGATGGTGATGAAGATGATAATGATGATGATGATGAAGAAGATGATGATGACGATGGAGATGATGACGATGATGATGATGATGATGAGATGATGATGGTGATGATGATGGTGATGGTGATGATGATGGAGATGTTGATGATGATAGTGATGGTGATGGTGATCGTGATGGTGATGATGATGATGATGATGATGATGATGATGATGATGATGAAGATGTTGATTGGGAACCTACATATGACAATGATGATGAAGATGTTGATGATGTTGATGATGATGATGATGATGATGGTGATGAAGATGATGGTGAAATGATGGAGATGCTGATCTGATGAGGAAGATGATGATGATGATGGTGATGAAGATGATGGTGAAATGATGGAGATGCTGATCTGATGAGGAAGATGATGATGATGATGGTGATGCTGATCAAGATGTTGATGATGATGATGATGGTGATGATGATCAAGATGTTGATGATGATGATGATGATGGTGATGAAGATGATGATGGTGATGAAGATGATGATGATGGAGATGTTGATGTTGATGGGGAACCTAGAGATGACAATGATGATGAAGCTGGTGATGGTGATGGTGATGACAAATAATATTTTGATGATGATGGTGATGGTTATGATGATGATGATGGTGATGGTGATGTTTAGATGATGATGATGATGATGTTCAAAAGATGATGATGATTATGATGAAGATGTTGATTTGATGAGGAAGATGATGATGATGATGATGATGATGATGATGATGATGATGATGATAAAGATGTTCATGATGATGGTGATGGTGATGTTTAGATGATGATGATGATGATGTTTAGAAGATGATTATGATGATGATGGAGATGTTGATTTGATGAGGAAGATGATGACGATGATGATGGTGATGGTGATAATGATGAAGATGTTGATGAGGAACCTAGAGATGATAATGATGATGAAGATGTTGATGTTAATGAAGATGGTGATGATGATGAAACGTTGATGATGATGATGATGGAGATGTTGATCTGATGATGATGAAGATACTGATGATGGTGATGATGATGAAGATGTTGATGATGATGAATATGACGATGAAGAAGAAGATGATGATGATGGAGATGGTGATGGTGATGGTGATGGTGATGAAGATGATAATAATGATGATGATGAAGAAGATGGTGATGACGATAGAGATGATAGAGATGATGATGATGATGATGATGATGATGAGATGATGATGATGATGATAGTGATGATGATGATGATGGAGATGTTGATGTTGATGGTGATGGTGACAGAGATGAAGATGATAATGATGATGATGATGAAGAAGATGATGATGACGATGGAGATGATGATGAGATGATGATGGTGATGGTGATGATGATGATGATGATGATGATGATGATGAAGATGTTGATGAGGAACCTACATATGCCAATGATGATGAATATGTTGATGATGTTGATGATGATGATGATGATGGTGATGAAGATAATGATGATGCTGATGAAGAAGATGATGGTGAAATGATGGAGATGTTGATCTGATGAGGAAGATGATGATGATGATGATGATGATGATGAAGATGTTGTTGATGATGATGATGATGGTGATGAAAATGATGATGATGAAGAAGATGATGATGATGGAGATGTTGATGTTCATGGGAAACCTAGAGATGACAATGATGATGAAGATGGTGATGGTGATGACGAATAATATTTTGATGATGATGGTGATTGTGATGATGATGAAGATGTTGATGATAATGGTGATGGTGATGTTCAGATGGTGATGATGATGATGTTCAGAAGATGATGATGGTGATGAT